>JAACJN010000021.1:0-466124 GCA_013368555.1 Collybiopsis confluens
AAAGAAAAGTTGCTGAGAGACGATATGTCTGTAGCAGGAACTCCGATAAGGCGGGGAGAAACCTCAGGCGAATTGGATGCGGAGACGTTGGACATGCGTCTACGCCGCCGAGTGAATATTGAAGAAGGCCTTGGGGATCGAGAGCTCACGGGGGTACGAGGATTCTGCTGGTTCTGAGATTCGCGGTCTAAAGCTCGAACCTTTTCGTGCACAAACCCACGTAATTGAATGAAGAGAGGATTTCTATAAACACACAGCAGCTCCAGTAGTGACCATAAACAATAGTCGATAACCCGAGGACTCATGAACGAGCGACCAGTGCGAGATCCGGTCATTGCAGGTTGAGAAGGGGGCATGTCAAATTGATTGCTAGTCCGAGGAGAGGGCGTCGGGGAGGGGAATGGCGATGGATCGTAAGTTTGAAGACTGAATTGAGCGTTACCCTCGCAGAGGATTTCCTTGAGAAACATAGCCAACCGGGACCATATATCTGGATGGCTTTGATTCAGATCTTCCCCGGCACGAATGACAATAACTTTGATAGCCTGCAAGGCAATCAAAAGAGAAGGCAGGTATGAACCATACTTGGTTGCCGATTTACGTCGGTCCTGTGACCTTGAGCGTTCAAGGATAGGTGCTCCACTTCTAGATTCTCTGGTTCGTATATCAGTCTCTCGACAACACGCAATTACGTAAAGTAAGAGACGAGACCAAGCACGGGCTTGGATCGAACGCCGGATTATATCGAATGGTGCGCCGTCCGAACTGACTTCGGTAAGAGATCTCATCCTTAACGCAAGAGGGAAAACGACAAACGCCAGGAAATTATAATGCGGGTTGTGTGCCGCGAGGATGCTGACAGCATCTATCCCCGGAAGAAGAACGGCGTCTGTCAAGAGAAGAATCAACGAACGCCGACTGGGAAGGTTCTGTAGAGACCCCTCTGACGCAGCAACCTCGCAGGCTTTGAGACCGACAGCACATATTTGATTGACTACCAAATGACAAAACGTGGCGTCGGTGAAGTACATGGGATTCTTCGATAGTTGGCCAATTATATTGAACACCTCCGTGAAGTCAAGGATAAGAGCGTATTCGTTGACGATCGGCGCAAGG
This sequence comes from Collybiopsis confluens, assembly GCA_013368555.1. Classification (NCBI taxonomy): domain Eukaryota; kingdom Fungi; phylum Basidiomycota; class Agaricomycetes; order Agaricales; family Omphalotaceae; genus Collybiopsis; species Collybiopsis confluens. Next base: position 1,117 of record JAACJN010000021.1, read on the forward strand.
TCACGTAAGAAATTGACAATCGCTTTTAAGCTGCGACCACCTTCCGGCATCATTGAATACTTGCAGAAGGTGCCGAGGAAAGAGGCTACTGAGATCTGCAACCCAGATGATGGGGAATCTCGTAACAAGAGTTTTGTGAGCTCAAACGCAGTACGGATGGTCTCAACAGTAGGCTTCCCACCAGCCCGAACGAATGATACCAATAACCAGAGATAGTCCATGCGCATCGAGGGAATATCGCTGGGAAATTTGGACAAATCGGTCAGTTGCACTCCACTGAGGGATACTGTTTCAGCCTGCAAGTCCTCTTGTCCGCTAGCCTTACTTCGCAGTATCGGTCGCGACAGAATAGCACCGAGAGCCTCTAGACCATCGTGAAGCACTGTTCGGGCGGAATTTGACGCCTCGTACAGTAAAGGCACCAAATAGCGGAACAGTTTAAGAAAGTACCCGGCACGAGATATCGTAAGATCGTGAGCAATAACAGTGAGGAACAGGCGAATCAAGTCGTCCATCATCAGTCGCTTGCTCTCGTATTCGACTGGGAGGTCGACCGTGAGATTCGACTTGGTGTTTGGTGATTGGCTTCCAACAGGTTTTTTGAGAGATGCGAGGAATGTCTGGGGTTTCTCCTCTGCCGTGATCAACATCAAGGTTTCCCTCTCCTCAGTCTTGTTGGCATTATGAATACCAGCCATATCCGGTTCACGGGAAAGAGTGTTTTGACGTAGTGACGCGAAGAGACTATAGACATTCTTGGCTATCCAGGCGTGATCAATATCAGGAACAGCCAGAAGGCGCGATATAGCATCTAGACTTTGGAAAACAAAGGTCTCTTCGTGGTATGCATAGAACCTGTTGACGGCAAATTCAATCGCTTGCCGGATGCCGGAATGAGCCTCCGACTCGGCGTAAACTTTGAATAAAACTGGCATGAATAAGGCATATCCACCACCCGAAGCGAAGAGCCGCCGAAATCTCGTACTCGCCACCAGAAACGCTGTCCGCTAGTCAGAAACGACAAACATTTCTTTGATAGAATACACTTCCATACCAATCAAAGTCTGAGCAACAATGCCGACATCATTGTGGGCAAGAAGTATCCGGTTTAAAGAGTCAATGAGGACCGCAAGCTCATTTTTGTCGTTCAAATGACGCGAGAGACAGCGAAAGATTTGGGCGACCAGCAAGATGTAACTTCGAGAAAGCATCAATGATAAACCACGGAGTTTGTCGTCTTCCGAGACTGATGATTCTTTCTCCAACGGCGCGAAGTCTTTCAGTTCTACCGAGGAATCTCCCTTGCCATTTAGAGAAGGAAACACCAGTTTAGCCATATTCTTGCGCACAACATGCACTTCAGCTGGATTCCGCTTCAGCATGGCCAGAAATAACATGTTCTGCGCTATCCGGATGATAGTTATGGAAAGGATACTAGATGGAATGTCCTCGAAAGGATTATCGGTAGCGCTCAGACCTCGAGGAAACATTGGACCGGGAGGTGCAGAAGGTGGAAACCAGAGTGAACCTGAAGGAATGAAAAACATGTCGACTTTGGCGCGTCGTAATTCTCGGATGGACATTTCGTAAACCTGAGGTACGAGCTTTGCTACGATTGGTATGAGCTGCGCAAAAGAGTCGAGGGTGTGCTGATCCTCGGTTTGTTTAGCTAGCAACTTAAGAAATCCAGCAAGGGTGTTAAGCATGGTATGCGCCATACTTGGGGGAAGATTCCTCCGCGAATGAAGGAAGGCCCGCAACGACATCACCGCCGTAGGTAAGTCACTACTCTCCCCAGCGAGAAGATCCCATACAGGGCGGGTGAGCATACCCGGATCATTGCGCATCAGGTCAAAGACCATATTTCGAGCAGCGTAGGCAACCAAAAAACTGGTATCGAAGGTCAACGCAATGATCCGCGGAAAGGCCTGCGTAAGTGTAGGCACAAATATAGCCCGCCTTTTAAAACTAGATAATGGACCGCCTGATGTCGAATTACGACGAAGAAGATTAAGTTCCTCTGTCTTCTCGCTAAGAATTGGACTCTTGGAAGGGGATGACACTGGACTGAGAATAGGGGAGGGTGGCGCATTGCTGCTATCAAGTTTCTCCATCTGTAGAGCAGGAAGGTTGGATATCGGGGTTCTAATCCACTCTATTTGCTGATTGACTGGCGCATCATCGTCGCCCCATCCTATCTCTGCCAGTTTCTTCCTAAGTTCCAAAGGAAGTCTATCCTGCACGTCGTTAGGATCAAGCTCAAGGACGAAAGTACCGGACCCCATATCGGTAGTCACAAATGGCAGAGGTCCCCTAGCCATTTTGAACGGACGATGGGCGCGATCGGCAATCACGTTCTGCGACATAATTTGGAAACGCCAGGTTGTCAGAATAGTCATTTTCTGTAGGGCGCTTAGGCGAGTATTGTCACTTAAACTGAAGAAAATGAATAGTGATCATGATAAGTGACACAGAGTTTGACCTTTGAAGATCGACCTCGACGCTGGCCATTAGATCATGAGGATTCCTTTCTGCACATTGCATGAAAAGAAAGCATATCTGGTAAAAGTTAAGAGAAACAAGCGAGATGGATGAGAGAGATGCTCCACCGAAGATAGTAGTTTGGAATCCGATTCCTCCAAATGTTTGTCCCAAAGGATCTTCCCGATCCGTCTGAAGTCGTCCGGCTTGATCAACGCGGACATGGTAACCATCAACTTTAAAGCTCTTGCATCAAAGCCTCGAGAAATGGCTTCTAATATTGGCATTCTCTTAGAGAAGATCGCCCCAAACGCCATGTTCTTGTCATCTGAATCGGCCACAGTGTCGTTGTTGGCTGTCGGGGATACAACGATCGTACTTCGGCGCTACAAAAACATTGCTATATAGTCAGCATCGGGACCACTGCGCTGTAGAGCACCTCACATTATTTAAAGAATGACCGCTCGTTTGAGCCAGTTCATATAGCCCTCGTATTTGTTTAATTGCTTCCAATGTTACAAGGTCCGAATCGTCGTTGATATGGTCGTTGTGAAAACTCACGAACCATCCGACGAAGCGAGAGAGCCATGAAGCACTAGCGAAGTACGAGTCAGACAAAGACGTATAAGCGTCCAACGGGGAAATTTTACCTCTTAAGAGATCTCGTCAGCAGTCTGATTTCTCTGAACAGCATACAAAAGAGAAGCCTCTGTGAGACGGGAATCAAATTGGTTCTCTCCTGTAACGACTGTGTTAGAAAAAGCGGACAAGACCCATCCACCTTTCGTACCTTGCTCTCAATCAAAATACCCAGCCTCTGTTCCAGAGAAATTGCGAACGTGGCCATGGCCCCAAAGACAGCGTCTGATGTCATACTCTTTATCGCGTCAACAGCAATTACACAGATAATCGATCAGAACAGTCGAATTACTCACGTTGGGGTTGTCTCTTGATCGGCGCATGCTCTGAATTTGGGCGATCAACTCAATTAGCAAGACTGACTGTCCCAGTCTCGCTGTCTCCCAGGATTTAGATAATCGAGAGTTCTCTTTAGGACTTTTTAGACCACCTGCATTACCCATTATCGCCATAGACATCATGTCTGCGTCCCTGAGCCAGAGATCGGGCATGAACCGGGCAATAGCGGTGAGGGTACACAAGTGATTGACAACGACGTGTTCTCGAGTTGAAGCCGCACATAGAAACATGGGTTTATAGAATATTTGCGGGTATGACTGGGACAGGGTGTCGAGGAGGGATGAGAGAGGAAGGCAGGGATAGGGCGGAGGCTCATCCACGAGCCGCTGATTTACATGTCGTCATTGAGTTATTAAACAAAAAAAAGATCGCTTACGCTGTTCAGAGCGCCTGATAGAATGATAGAGATGTGTTTGCAGATATCTTCTGGCAACAGCCGCACCAGAGGAGGCAGTACCTTGAGCAAGTTAAGCCATGGGCTCTCTGATATCTGTAAAGAAGACTCAGTTAAAACTACCGGTAAGAGACAACTGCGTATCCAAACACTGACGAAGGCGTTCAAATTCTTCTCGAAGCAATCTCTCCAATCGGGCATCAACCTGTACCACTCAACAACGGAGGATATGCACCAGTCAACTAATTCCTTTGCATCGAGCCCAAAAATGTTCAAGACGATATATACGACGTTCCTTTTGGCTTCATTAGCGGCATTATTGGTAATACACCTGAGCTCCGGGAACACTCGACTTTGTAGCACCAGCGTGATGAGAGCTGCATCGTCTCGCACAAGTTTGGTGTCGTGTGTAGGAGTTACTAGGGCGAGCATTGCTCGAGTAAAGCTATGTAAGGCTCGAGAATGAATTGCCATAAGGACGGGAGTAAATGCGACCTCATCTGGCAAAGACCAGAGATTCTACTAAACCGGTAAATGACATGATCATTGAGCCTCAGAGACCGTCTTACCTCGAGCGAGTTCCTGAGAAGCCATCTTCTTGAACCGGAAGAATATTCCAAGCATTTCGCGAGCGCCTCAATCATAACGGCATCCCGAATACGTTGTGGAGTATCGGCCTCAACAAAAAGAGCGTTGTACTCTTCCTCGACATGAAGGTCATCCAGTTTCCCGCAGCTACCGGCGCAAACCTCGGCAATAATTTCCAACAAGACCCTGGTATCCTCCGTGTCTACTGCATGAGCACTGACCAACGGTAAAAGCAGGAAAAGGCCTTGAAGAAGCATCTGGAAAACCTTGGGATCCGATGCTGGGTAGTGAGTAGTTTCTGGAACCGTCATTGCCCAAAGAGCGCTCAGTAAGCGACTCCGCATGGGAGGCACTGAGGTAAGAATTGCCTTTACACACCACAGCGACCTTTCTGCTGCGACAATCTGAGGGATTACTCAAAAAAGATGTGACAGGATGAGGATATGTAATGTACCTCAGTAGCTGGATTCCAAGTTGTTGTTAAGAGTTGGAATGCATCGATACTGAGCCAACGGTCTTCTTCCATTGGAGCAGCACTTTCCGTTGTTAAGAAGGGGATGAGCAAGGTAGAAAGTACGAGGGATTCGTTTGGGAGATGCGGGAGAGGAAGAGTCCCATCTGCGAAAGGGCCGGCGTAGTTGACCAGCGTTTGAAACAGAGGTCTTATTCGGCCAGTAGATACGGATAAAGAGGCAGAGGGCTGTCGCAAGTCAGCGCGGGAGGGATTAGGTGTGCCTGATAACCCGCTCACGTTAGCCAGCGTGGAATTGGAGATAAATGGCAACGACAGGCTGGAACCAACGGTATTATGGATGGGTTCAGTTCTTGACTTGGCACTGTACGGTCCGGGAGGCTCTACGTGACGAGCGGCAGCACAGGCACGCTGAAGATCAAGAGTAAAATACTGGATCTCGTCCACCATGACCTGCTTTGCCTGATCCACCACATTCCGAAAGCCTAATTTCTGAGCAAACTTGGACGACTGCTTTCCATGGCCCGTGCGTGATACAGCTGCTTGATTACTGATGGAAGAGAGGGAGGTAGAAGAAGTCTGCTGTGAGTGGGAAGATTTGGAAGGAGGTAGAACATGTTGACGGATACTGTTCCAGCGGACAGCAGAAGGGCTAGGCGGAGGGAGACCGTCTTTTAAGTTCAGGGCTCTGACTGGAGTATCAACGAGGACTGGCGGAAGAGGCGGCGGCGGACCTTTCCGCTTTTCGCGGTCGCTGAAGGGGGTTGTGGGACGAGGAGTAAAAGATCGAGGGGATTCGGAAATATCAGGCAAAGAAAAGCTGGGTTCAGATTCCGCGTAATATGATGATTGTCGGGCAGATGAAGAAGAGGATTTTGCAGAGTCAAAGGAAAATAGCCGACGCGGTCTCTTTCTCTCGCGGCTTTCCATAAGCAAAAGGTGTCACGCGTCACGCGTCAGTCATAAGCCGGCTTACCCGAAGATGAATAAGGCAGCGGGCCGCGGTATAGTATGTCGGCTCCTATCCCGCTGTGCGTCATTTTTACTTGCCGGGCACCGCCAAGTCGCACGAACTGCCAACTTTGCCTGTCTTGACCACCAGCTACGGTCAAGCAAGTTAGTACTATGAATTTTGAGCTTCTCTGCTAGGGTCAAGGGCCGATTTCCCTGAACTCTCAAATTTTCAACTCGGACGATGAGACTAAGGCTGCCTAAGAAGATGTGACCAGCACTCATTGAGGGATAGTCACCGAAACAGATGATAAAATCTATAATATACTTAAACTTTAAAATAAGTATATGAAAGCGATGAAAGCGCTCGGACGGAATTTCTCTAGGCAATACTCGCCAATTTCTCCAAGAAAGGTACGACTACTGTTCTTTCAATCTTCCAGCTCGCGTCGGTACCTTTTCCACTGGTAGAACAGGTTTCAGCAATGCTTAGCTCCGCTAGCCGCCTCAACAAGCTCTCGTCTGCGCTGACCGCTAATATCGATTCCCAGTTCTCATAAGTTTGAGTATGATAAGGAGCAGCCTCCACCTCGGTGATTGCCATCCACGGGCGTGCGCCAGTTAAAGGTGATTGAGCCGGCCCATCAGGATGTAAAATTGCCTCCACAGCGGCGGAACGAGATATTTTCGTAGGTAGAACGAGGAAAGAATTGGCGCCAGGAATAATACGAAGCCCATATCTTTCACCGAGACTGGTAGGGAGTAAAAGTAAATATCGGAGTGAACGAACCTTGGTAGTGTACCGTACCTGTCGAAGATATGATTCTGGGCCTCTGCAGCTTGTCGCTTGGCCCACTGGCGGTCCGGTGAATCTTCGCTCGACCCTGTGGTAAGCTTACATAAATACAAATGGTTGTCCAATCAACGAGCCAGCACTGACCGGTCCAGAACCTCCAAACTACTGACGCGTCACGCTCTTCGACGAAGGATCCAGGAGTACGCTCCGTAAACTAAGTTTATAGTGTGAATGAAACAGGAGGGAGGAAATGGCCTGCTATGGAACACTCACATAATTCAGAATCTCCAAACACGAGCTTTTCCAGGTCATGTTCAAGGTCGCAACCATTGTGATCCAAGTGCCTGTGCCCCCGGCAACGCTGGGCTCAATCGTTTTGAGGAAACAACCGTTTTCGGCCCTACATCCCCTCGGTAAGAACTAGAACCCACACATCGAATAATTCCACTCACACTATACCGATTCTTCCCCCGACCTCCTCCGACACAGATTCTAGCAACTTTATCGGCAGCCCACTCAATAGCCAGACTTTACTATTTTCTTCGTGGGCAACCAATTTTTTCAAGACCGTGATAGCAGATTTGAATTCTTCCGCTTGCTTCTCCTGATTAGGTTTCGCGCCTGGAGCTGCGAGAGGAAGATAATCTCCAACAAGGGTCCCTTCCCAATCAACAAGAATCAGTTTGCGGCCTTTGGTATGACTCCTCCATTTGTCTAGGATGATTTTCTCGTCCAAAGTCCGCACGCTACCCGCATGCTCTGCGTCTTTGTGGCATATGTGTTCATTATTGGCACGTAAACATCTGGTCAAGAAGCCGGCGACGAACGCTTGAGCCGTCTGAGTGACTACATGTTTGTGTAGGTCTTCCCAACGGGTGTGAGCTTCTTCCTTAGGCATAGTAAGTGCGGTATCAATGGCCTCGGCCGTCCCTCGAGCATCCCAGGGATTGATTGCAATGCACGAACGGAAGCCAGAGTATGAATATGAGCCAGTAAACTGGAGTAGAAAGTTATTATCTAGTGCACACGAACAAATGACGGTGTCTCACTTCACTGAGGACTAGAACTCCTTTTTTGTCTTCTACTTCATCTTCGGAATCCGCTCGTCCGCTTTGGCAACATACAAACTCGTGTGTTCGAAGAGCCATTCCTTCTCTCAAACTGGTGACCAAAAATACATCAGCTACGCTGAGCAAAGCCAGGTATTGGCTAAAGTCAACATCTTGGGTATGCAAGAATACCACAGGTTGATATGTGAGAGTGCTGAATCGAGAATTGATATGAGCAACGGTGGACATTATAGCGGACGTGATATCCCCAGAATCGGATTCGGAAGTTGAAGTAGATGCGGGAGAATGGTACGATGGTTGTGGCGCTGTGTTTACACTGGCAAGCTGTATAAGAACAGTCTTCCCCACCCATTCTGGATGCTTCTCTAGGAATAGGTCGAATGCTTGGATCTTCTGGTGCACGCCCTGCAAATCAAACTCAGTACAGCCACCAGAAAGTGCAAGGTAGGACAAGCCTGAACATCATCCAACTTTTCCCTCCCTACAATCAACTTCATTCCGCGGTACTTTTCTTTCAATATCGAGATCCAGTCCGCTACGTCGGGCTCTTGTCTCCACTCAACCAATCTGCCAACATCGATACCCATCGGAAACACCTTTACATCAACCAGCCTCCCCTTTCCAAGGCCGTCGAGTCTGCCCGCTGTTGGGTTTGAGTGCGATTTCGCGCGCGGCCGATGAACGTACGTAGAAGGTTTTGTATCATCTTCTGAGCTGCTTCCATCTTCTGCGACACCGGAATCTATTTTAGCCTTTCTTTCGAGATCGAGTACATCACTGTCATCGGTTTGCTCGTCAAAGATGACAATTCCGGTGGGAAGTGTCTCTACTCCAAGTACGCGACCACAAGTTTGCCGAAAGTGCCTGGCATAATTTGCCGTTTGGAATCCTACCTATTAAAGAAATCAGAATATCATTTTCAGTGTAGAGTATAGACGATATTTACAATATCGGCACCCAATATTCCCTTCAGCAAGTGTTCTCTAACGGAAAGACAGCGAAAGATCTCCGAAGACGGGAAAGCAATGTGCAGGAAAAAACCTGAAAAAAAGTTCATCGCTTTCACTAAGTAAATCGACAAAACTGACCTATCGGCGCAGAGCTCGGTATCAGACCAGAGCGCCTCAACATGAGGGGAACTAACATGAGATGATAGTCGTTGATCCATACTACCAAGCCATCTATTAGAGGTGGCAGAACTGGAAGCGCGGTACCCACCAATATCTCCCTCTTTCCAAATCTCTCCAATGCGCCTCGCAAATTCCCAATTCACGTTCACATATTGTTTATAAGATGCAGACTCATAGAATAATCGTGTTTTTGGTGCGTCGGGAACAGTGTAATGTAGAGCTGGCCATAGAACCTAGGAATTGATAGATATAAAAGAACTAGAAAATGGAAATATGAATTTCGTCACCTGATGACAAAATTCGTCGTAACATTTCTGAAAGTCGTTGTCCTTCACCCAGACTGGTACCTCCGTACTTCCGCCCTCTGCTCGAGGCAAAGCTTCCTCTACCCTTACCTTCAATCTGGGCGACCAATCATCAGTTTCAGCACCCAGAGAGCCAACCCACACCCGGCTGAACTCTGTGTTTGGTTCGTGCTTGCCATAGACAGACGCCACAGATGTGCTTTTCCCATGTCCAGGAATGAATGTACCTGGAGGAAAAGAAGATTTCATGGCCGGCGCAGAGGTCGCCTGGGGGGTAGGACCGTGCATCATAGCGGCAGAAAGAGAGTCTATCGCGTTTTTTAGACCTCCATTGACATGCTGATTGGGAACGATGTGAAATTCCTCTTCCCCTTCTTCGGTTTCCTCATCTAAAGGCGTGTTCAGTGAGTCCAGGGACGTTGCGGATCCTACGGAGGCCAGAGATGCAAGAGAAGTGGAGGACGGAGAGGAAATATCCCTTTTGGCCCGGGATGACGACCGAGACGATCGCTTGGGTGAAACCATGTTCCGCTGACGGGAAATTGTACGCTTCAAGGCAGCAGCTTGAGCGACTATAGACGGTCGGGAGATGAGAGATGCAGAGGACGAAGTCGAAGGTGCATCCTTGCGTTTTGGGGGCGAAGGAAGATTGAGAGAAAACTTTCTAGGACTTTCGGTCATACCCGACAATCCGCCCCCGGGTGGGAGGAATGGATTCAAAGATTCGTGCGCAGGCGTTAAACCTCCGGGGGTGACTAGGCGACCACGGTGGGCAGTCATCGAGCCAGAATTCTCCCGGCTTGCAGCAGTACGGCCTTGAAGGTCCTCTACGATGCTGGCTAGTTGGCCGATGTTGGTTCCGATACCTGGCGTTACAGCTCCGGGAGGGAGTGACTGTATTGGAAGGGAGGGGGTGATATGCAGTTTCTGGCTTGTTCCCAATGAGGAACGATGGCTAGGTTTCGCATCGGATTCGACGGGCGTAGAAACACCGTCGTCTTCAGAAGGATAGCCAGTCGACATGGCGTGCTCATCGAACTCTTCTGTGGGATCTGGGCCAAGCGCAGCGGTATGGGGAAGAAAGAGAGCGGCGATGATGATACGATGGTTGCGGAACGAAGAAGACATGGTTATCGGATTCTGGATTAGTGTTGATTACAATAATATTTCTGGCAAGAACTTGGATGAAGCAGCATACAATGAGGAAAAGAAAGGGCGCACCTGGAATTTACAGCTACTTTTTATTATCGGTACACTCGTCAGCTGTGATGCAAACCAAGATGCGCTAGCAAAAAGGTACAAGTCAATGTCGTCACCGGCATCCGTTCCGTTCCGTTCCGACTTGTCCTCGACGTCCTCCCAATGCCAAAGGCTAAACGGCGCACAAAACAAAATCAGACTGCAGCTAGTAGCTCGTCGGGTATGTCACCTTTTTTTTTTTTTGCTTTACCGAATGTGCTGTTCACGCGCACAAAGCATTACGAAAATGCAGCTTTACAACACTCCCCCTCGAGCTCATCGCAATGATCGCACTATACACACAATCCCCCAGAGATATCCTCGCCTTGACGCGAACCAATAAATTCTTCTGTCGAACCTTTCTGCTAGAATCCAATCAGTATATCTGGCGTTACGCAAGGCAGAATTGTCTTCCGGAACCTCTACCAAACCCATGCTCGCGCTTCACTGGCAAGACGCTTCCTCACTCCTTTCAGGGCTAAGCTAATCAAGGCATTACATACAGAAGCATCTTTCGCCGCATTTGTCTTTAGCTCTGGGTACTGTGAAAGTTGTGGGAAGCCAGTCGAATTTTTCAGTTCTTTCGGGATTCGACTCCGTCTTTGCCAAGGGGTATGCTCGTCTAGTTTTCGCGACGAAGAGTGTCCATATAACCTGGAATGCTGCAGACTCGTTGTCGTGAAATACTCAAAAAGTCAACCAGCCCCTTTCCTCAAATCCTCACTGTCTCATGTCTTTTTCTCCAGTCATTCGACCGGCCTTCAACTCTCATCCAATGGTGATGTGTACAGAATATTCGATGATACCCTACCCTATGTGGAAAGTCCAGATTGCATCTGTATGTGTGCGCTACAGTGCTCCTTGTATTGCCATCTTACATGCACTCATCCTATCACAGCTGGAGCCGGTATTGGATCTTGTAAGCCAGCGCTGCACTTCTGTTATTATCGTCCTTAAACTGATACCTGATTTTTTCTAGGGCCTGCTTCCAGAAAATTCCGCAGGTCAGGCTGGCTATACGCTCTTCAAGAACATCTTGAGGTATCTACCCAGCCTGATGCATTCGCAAAGTATACGAAGGTAAGTACCCTGAATCTGCTGAAAGGAATCACTAGTCTCATCTGTTCAGGATTGTATCAAACGGAGCGTTCAAAATCGCGAATTCATGGAAGTCAGTCATAGATCCCTATACGTGACTTCTTTTTTTCAATTATTCAATAGATGTGCATTGCTTTGCACTCTTGGAAGATAAATTATCTTGCAGCATTGAGCGCTGTGAACGCCATCAATCTGACCTTGTAAGATCTCTTCAGTATTGTCCCAGTGGTCACTCATCCGTTTGGCCAGCTCTGGACAGCTGGCTAACCAAGAAGGGCTGTCACTGTCGGACCTGATGAACACCCCGACCTATGGCCCTTTCTTCAAACGCAAAACCAAGGCGCTAGAACATATTAAACGTTCGCGTGCGTTGTGCTTTTGAAAGATGTGACATTCATGATGAAACTCAGCCAATATCGACGGCAGATTACGATCTTTTAGAATCTGCCATAACCGCAGACTTGGTACGAGTCAAGGAACGAAGAGCGCGTAGAAGTTCCGGTAATCGCTATACCGCGACTCGAAAAATAATTGACATGCATTACGACAAGCTTCGCGCATTGAAATTGGAATCCCCCCTACCCTGTCTCCCTAGCTTTCGGAAGCTCCCTACACCTGATCAACTTCAGCGCTCTTCGCTACCGGAGGAAGAAATCAAAAAGACTCTGCAAACTGAGCCTATTACTCAGCTCGTTCATTCGGATCTGGCGAACTTTCACCTGAATGCGAAGAATACCCTCGGAAAAGTACTAGGTTTTCCAGACTGGATCTCGGCCAGTAACAAAAAGTTGCATCCAGTGGACCGATTGACGGCAAGGTTCCGATGTCGAAGATGTCAAAGAGTGGAGGCAAAGTACAAGTATTTTGGCTGCCTTGATTACGCAGGTGTCATCATGCATATGTGCGCAACGACTATGGACAAACCAGTTCCTCCAAAGCCGTTTCGAGCTACAATGTTTGAGAAGGACACGAAGGCAAGTTCAGGCACTCTTATTCATCAGTACCCAATGCTCAGTATCCTAGTATAGGCTATTCAAACGCTTTTATCCCTGCTAAAGGCCTGCGGTATCCGTGAGGATGAAAAAGGCTCAGACGAGCTCTTGTCGGCAGTGGGACCGAGGGTGGTATGTCTGAGTTGCGACGCTCAAATTATATTGGATTCGATGGCCGTTGTGATTATCATCATCATGTTTTCTTTGTCCAAGTCTAAACTGAAATGATTATACTGCCAGATCGGACACTCCCATCGCCATCAAACCATGTCCCTCGCTCTCTTACCTCAAGACGAAGCCAAAAAGATCCTCGGGGACCACGCGCTTTTACCCGGATTAGTATCAAGATTGACCAGTCCAGGAAAGATTGCAACTATGAACCGAAACATGAAGGCGTATTTGTGCCGCCATTGTAAACAAGCAAAGCCGAAGAATTCTGCTGCTGGCAACACATCCTCTTCTTCGGGTACGACTACGAGCGAAGGCTCCGCAATATTACCTACAGATGGAACTTTTCTCAGAGTCACAACCACTACTACAACCACTGTGAATATGACGCCAAGTGCAATTTCAAAACAGATGTACACGTTTGATGCTTTAAGATGTCATCTTCAGGACAAGTGAGTTGTGTTCACAGCAGTCAGATATTGTCCGTGGCTTACACAACACGCAGACATCAAGTTTATTCAGTTAGAGACGAGGATGTGATATGTACTCAAGAGCTGCATTGGCCGAAAAACAAGTACTGATAAGCTGTATTATTTACTCCCTTCAAAGCTGTTCGTCGCTGTATTCGGTGTTCACTCACTGTATTGGGGATCATAAACTAAGTAGTACATGCTATAACTCCTCGTGAATATCAAGGGCGACTGGGACAGCCGACTCGCGCTCTGTTTCTGGAGATTCGAAAACCGATTCGATCTCTGATGCTGACTCGGTTACGACCGTAACAAAGGGCATGTCGGACTCTGTTGAGATGGTAGATGCAAGCATTGGAGATAATGAGGCTGACGAGTCGTAACTATTACTCTGGGATAGTGAGGATGGGAAGGAGGTCGCGACGGACGCCGCGGCAGTAGTTAAAATACTAAAAGCGGCAGTGGAAGTAGATGTCAAAGATAAAGAATTGCTGTAGGCTGGAACAGCTACCAGAGGCTTTCCAGAAGGTAGGAAGCGAGTCCACCAGAAAGCGAGACGCACGCTCCGGTCGACGATGCGCTGCTTTAAGATAAACAGAGTGACAAGAACAAAAACACCGAGACCAAAGAAGATGATGAGTCGGTCGATCCAGTCGGCCTTTTCCAACGCGGTGATGAGTTGCTTTGAGGTATCCATAGCATTGGATAATATGTCATGAGTAGACGAGGTGGCGCGGAGAGACACGATCGAAGAGTCTGGAATACAGTTCAAGGTATCGGCAGGAGAAGTTCCAAACGAACATACCAAGCATTTGGGTGGCCAAAACAGAGCGTTCAAGCTCGCCCTGCATAAGGCCTAAAGTTCGCTGTAGAGCCTCCGTAACGTCATTATTGGCTTTCATTACAGCATCTTCACTGTAAGCCTCTGTCAGAGCGGACGTTTTGAGATCGCTGAAAAGGCGTACGAACGTGACTTTTTCGTTCACATCTCTAGTATCCCTGCTCTTTTCAGTAGTTGAAGCAAAAAGTTCATTCCGATTTGACAAACTAGATGTGTCGATGGCGCGTTTGGAAGTGAGCATTGCTGCACGATAGTCTTTGCGTAAACTGGGATAAATAAGTGGCCAAGTTGAGCGATCAGCTGGAGGACGGCATACGTGAAGAGTGATTCTCTCAATTCCTCGGTAATAGTTCTGAGCTCTCTGCGATTCTTCTGACCTTTCTGGTCGTCTACCATGGAATCTAGAGACTTGTGAGGATTGAAGACGTGACGTTTCGCGAAGGATACAAAAGACGTTACATCTATGTGACGGGCGAGAGCGTCCAGGTCTTCCCGCAGTTCAGCTGCCAGATTTTGTTGCAGAGATAGAGGGCCGGGACAGGCCTTAAGGCGAGGTATCTGAACATTTGTAACGTCAAATTCCCTTCTGCGAATAGAGGATACAAGTTGAGTTGCTACAGAGTCGACTGTTGAAGGTAATGGCGGCATGATCCAACGTGTGAGGGCACGTGTATGGGCACCTAGATTGACTGCACCTCAAATTCCAGAAAAACTACAAGAGGTACTTCAGTACAGCGGCTGCCCTTTGCTGTTCGATGGCTGTCTATCCGACATGATCTCTATAAAACCCATGCTCGTTACTCGGTATTCAAAAAGGTACTCCTAACGGTAGTACCCACTCGCCCACAATGCTCGAGTGGACCTCACAGGCAGAAGTCTCTTTGGATAGCAATATTTTCGTCAAGCTGATCCATTCGGTTACGGGTCTTTATCTGTTCGTCTCTTTTCTACTCGCCTGAGAGATTCCTCATTCTGTACTTCAGTTGGGAGGTCTTCCTTGCCATTGACTTTGATTGGGATGTGATTTCTCGAAAAAAGCCTTTTCGATGGCCGCTCGTGAGTATTCTTCTACCGTCGATACCGCAGATTCTAATTATTCCCCAGATATTCTACTTTGCCAATAGATATCTCCTGCTATTCGCTCTCGTCGGAGTGTGAGTCTTTCCATAATAACTCACATACGTCCATCACTCACGGACTCGGACTTTCCGCCCTTCCTTTTTGCCAGCTTGATTTCCTTTGATGCTACGACGTAAACCTTCACGTCTGTTCTTCTGATCTCATCAGACTGATATCCCAAATAGCAAGCTCGATTGTCAAGCTCTCTATATTTTTGTTCAGCTATGCGGAAATTCTAGTGTCGGTCTGGCAAGTATTAATTTATCGTTACGGACGTAGGTTCGATCAAACCTGGTCACTGCCAACTTACCTACCTTCTGGCTTTCTAAGGCTGGCCATCTATAATGATTCCGGACCGCTTGCGATCATTCTAACGCTCGTCATTCTCGGACATTGGTCTCTTATCCTACAAGGTGAGTTCCCAAGTCCTATAAAATTTTGTCTCCACTCACTTTCCATCCTTGCACGGTCACCAGCCCCAATTTTACTTGAAGTAAACTGGGACGATCAGAGTGGCCAATGTCAGATCATCTCCACAAACAATCTCATTCTTGCTGCTACTTTTATCTATTCAATGGTATTCGATCTTTTCGTTTTCCTTCTCACTGCGTACAAGTTGTTTTTCCGGCATAATCAAGTGAGTGTCACGGGCAGCAATCGCCTCGGGAGAATGCTCTTTTACGATGGACTAATCTACTTCTTCATTGCGTCAGTAATTTTTTCTCTCCATCTTCTCAGGTCCTAAAAATGGTTAAATGTTCAGTTTCTTGTCCAATTTGCTTGCCACTGTGTTCATGCTTCTAAATCTAAACTTTATCATGACCGTGATATTCAACATTCCCGCTGCTATCGCTAGCACAGTGCGTGAATTTGTACGAATCCTTCCTTCTCGTTCCTCTCAACATACCTGCTCTCTGGACAGATTGTTGCATGCCGCGTTGTTCGGCGCCTTCGGAATTTCGGCGACGCAGAACCCGAAACCGAGATAGAGTGCGTATCGCTTGCATCACCTTCGGGAACATGATACTCACCTCTTTTCTCTTAATAGTAATGACCCAATGCAATTTCGTCAAGCAAGTGGAATGAGCTCTACGTCGATGTCGTGGCCTGCGCGAAACGAGTTCCGTTCAGGACGATCAGGCGTGCATGTTCAAATTGAAGTGTCAACAAACTTTGACTCTGAGCAAAGAACGCAAAGCAGCTCAAGCGACCACAACATGCGAAGCGAACAAGTTGAAAATATGAGTGTTGATGATGCCGAATCCAAGACTAGATCCTTATAGCATTAATTTGTGCTCGTTATTATCCTTATTTTCAAGGTCACGCACGAATATTACTGACTGTTACGGCATCCATGATAACTATTGATGGATGTTCAGCGAATTACGCTTCACGGGAGTTTTGATTCATTGGCTCATATATATATATACAACCTAGTTCTTGGCTGTACCCTCTGTCGTGGCATGAGCTCATGCCTGTCGGAACTATCTAGTTAGACCATACGTGCACGCATACTCAGACTGCCGCAGCTCTCTCGATCACTGCAGTGGGTCACGACCCACAGCTGCAGGTTGTTACTGCAAGAAAGTGCAGGCTTGAACCGGCAAAGGATCAAAATTATTTTGAGTTTCTGTCCTGGTACAAGGTGGGATTGGTTCTTTTCGATCTTGTTTGAGCCCCCTTGCTGGACTAGTGCTGGTATGGACTCGGTTTTGCGAAGTCTTCGGTCTCGTTCGTTGCAAAGTCAACCATAGCAATCATGATCATGATGACCGGCGCTCGGCGCTCATCAGGCGTTCTGGACGTCAAACATGTACAAGAGCTCACAAAAGTTGTACAACTTCAATTGATGAAATGGACTATGTATCATTTTCTTGTGTGATGCGGTTTTCCGTGAGGTCAAGGCGAGATGATATCCAGGTAAAGCTGCATTTCCATTTCCGTACTCGGAGTCCCCTACCGTGACGGTGTCCTTTGTTCTGGACCTATTGACCTTGTGGCCTACAACCCTCCAGGGCGATTCTGGATTTGGGTAAGAGCATGATCTCTTCCCCGAGCTTCTGAACTCCGCGGCTACCTACATACAGCCTGCCATGGTTAGTATTGTGAACACATGTCTGTATCATCCAATACTGTCAGTAATAGAAAGTCTCCGACGGTGTATTTACTCGAGACTTGAATCGGCTGCTATTCTGTTCACCGAGAAATTGGTAAACGCTACGTTCCTGGGTCTCCTTTCTGCTCCAGATTGGATTCCAAGTTGTTGGGCATTCTGTCCGAAAATTTCGCGCGACCTGGAGTAAGATTTCCAACCGGGAGTTCCTATCGAGCGACTTGTTGCCAGCTGTGGTTTTCCTCACCCGGAACTGGCACCGATGCCGAACATCATGCATGGCATGACCGAAATTGAATGTTCTATAATGAATGTTCTACAGGGAGATTCAAGTAGCAGCGAAGGAAACCTTCCATTCATGGAGATTAATCGAAATCGATAACCAGTGCCTGCCAGCTGCTGTTTGTGTTTGATAAACCAAGTTACCAAAAGGGAAGGTTATGCTGGGAAGCTTGGCGACCGTGCGTATCGCGACTCGGGATATTTTTGTTCGACACCATTTATGACAAGGTATCAGAAGGTTTTGTTCCAGATTGGGGGACCGAATGGACGAGGAGCCAGAGCCAGGCTGCTCCTTGGTGTCAAAACCGGATGTCGCGTCGGCCATTATGTAATTGCCAATTTGGGGCTAGATGCCGAGCCCAAGCTGGCAATTGCCGGCGCTGAACGCTCAGGTCGTGGAGTTTTGTGGTTTCTTCTGGTCTGTTCTGTGCTGGTGTTGGATAAGCTCCATGTTGATGGAAAATCAAAAAAAAAAAAAACAGCGAGAAAAATTTTCACTGCGGTTCAAGTTCTCAGGAAGAAGGATGAACGAAATTGGCAGTGCTGCCATAATGTAACCGCCGCTAAGCAAGGATGGATTTAAAGTATTTGATTCCCCCTCTCGCGCCGTTCCATCGAGTTCCGATCCCCCTTCTTCCTTCTCCTTCCACTGCCTCGCCGTCGACACCTCTTCCCTTTCCACCGCCCCAGCTACTCTGCTCGTCATCATGGTAAACTGGACATCGCCCGAAGAAATTGCCAAGGACCAGCGTATGCTCAATCAACGTGCTCGCCACATCTTACCCGCTGACGAATATCATACAGTTGCTTTTTCAAAATTCATGCATGTCCTCCTCGGCCTATACCTGTACGCGTTCCTCGTTCAAAGTGACGCGGTGGTCACCGATGCTTTTGTTTTTCTTCAGATGGGAATGGTTCATATCCCTCGACTTCGATTACTATTATCTTACAGGCCAGCGACAGTTTCGTTGGCCATTGGTTCGTGATTAGCTTGCTCCCCCGCACTCCAACACGCCCTAAATCTCCCCATCAGATATTCTACTTTCTCAACCGCTACTGCCTCTTGTTCGCACTCATCGGAATGTCAGTCGTGAATAGCTCTTCCTGAGGTTCATCTTTTGAATATAAAACAGCACTGTCTCCCTCGATATAACATCGTGAGTACCGGAGTCTGGGCATCACTTGCTTATCCTTGGTTCTTAGCCTCCGAATCTCTAGCGAAATTAACTGTCAAGGTCTTTACACGTTCAATGCATGCTTCGGCAACGCTGCCATCGGTTTGGCTTCAATCAATTTCTCGCTCAGAACGTACGACATTCCAAATTAGAGAAATTCGCTGGGCGATCTCACAAATCTTTCAGGATCGCTGTCTGGAATAAAAGATGGTACATCGTCATTCCACTCATCCTCGTCATTATGGGCCACTGGTCGCTGCTTCTTCATGGTGGGTGTATATACTAAAATTCTCTACAACCGTACTGAAGGCTTTTCTGGCAGGTGTTCTAATCCATGCAAACTACGATCCCACTCAAGGTTGTGTCATTACAGGTACTTGTTTGTCATTATATGCGCTCGTAATCCGGTATTCAACCCCCCCTGCAAAGATACCGACAACACTCTACTTGCGGCAACATTTATTTATACCATGTGCTTCGACTTTGTTGTACTCAGTCTAACGGCTTGGAAACTAGTGATAAATTCTCCAAGGTATTCATCGCCGACAATTTCTTCCCGCCCCCTCACTGATGAAACTCACTAGTACAAAAGTCATGGGACGCTCTAAACTCGTCGTACTTATTTTTGGGGATGGCTTGATATACTTTATCATCGCCTTTTTGTCAAACCTTCTGTCAACCGTAAGAGGGTCTCTGCACACTCTCTATCCCCATAGGGAACTCAACCTTTCACAGATTTTCATGGTGTTAAACCTCAATCCTGTTATGAGTATTATTGCAAATGTGCCTTCGGCTATCGCGTCAACCGTGAGTCTTGTTTAATGTGTACCTTCTCCGCCTCTCACTGACGCGTTTAACTTTGCAGACCGTAGCCTGCAGAGCTGTACGCAGGCTTGCTCTATTCACTTCGTCTAGTCCGGAAATGTTTGCGTACGTTCTATCAATGATTTTGATTCCTCGTATCTCATCCCGCCATTCCCAATAGCTCCACGCAAGCGTCAACACTCGCATTCCGTACTAGCTCAAAGTCCACACAGCGGCCAAGGTTGAACACAGCCTCCTTGAAGTCGGAAGGGGTTCACGTTCAGGTAGATTTATTTCTTCGAGCCAAGCCCGAAAAATTCGCTTATAATTATTCAGATGGAAACTTTCGAGTCCCCATCGACTGGAAGAACGTACACTGAGCCTGAATTCGATGTCATGGGCAATATTGTCGCCAAAGGATCACCAGCAGAGGAATTTGATCAAGACCTGGAAGCTCAGCAAATCCGTAACGAGTTTAAGCGACCACCTTACTAACTCAAAAGTTCGCGACGATTGAGCTGAAAAAAGTCATTCTTCACACGGACGATCTCTTTATCGACTTTACTTCATACCGTATCTCTCGAGGTGTCCTTTAATACCTGTCATTGGCCGGGCTTCCCTTGCTCTCACTTCTTTTCCTTTTTCTTTTTTTTTTGCATCGTATCACCACCTATCAAATTGGCATTATCAGCATTTGGCATTTTCGAGTTTGCAGCATTGTTTTTTCTTGTTAGTGATTCATTCGAGATATTATTTTCTTCTTCTGTGAATCTGTGTAGAGCCCAAAAGTTTAATGTAATAATAGAATACCATTGGTTGAAATTTTGTTTGGTTAAGTGTGATCGGGAAGCGGGCCGCCTTTGTTTACGCGTTGTTTGTCATTCGCGTCGATGACCCAATTCAGCCGGCCCTTGTTTCTTGTGATAAACGGCGACCCTTTGAACTCGTTGGCTTGACTTGTATGCGCTCAAATGGGTATTCAAGGTCTGCTGCCTGCACTCAAATCTATCCAAGCCACGAAACCTCTCTCTGAATTCTCCGGACAAACCATAGCGGTCGACGCCTACGTCTGGCTCCATAGAGCCGTCTTTAACTGTGCCACTGAACTTGCCACTGGCAAACCAACCCACAGGTCAGCGACATTCCTTAATCTCTGACCTCATCCATTCATGTTAATTTCTGTGACAGATATGTCAATTATGCGATGGAAAGAGTTAGGCTGCTGCGTCACCATGGTGTAGAGCCGTATATTGTGTTCGACGGGGGCCCACTGCCGGCGAAGAAGGGGACAGAGGTGGAGCGTAAACGAAAACGAGACGAACATCTCGCTCGAGGGAACTTGCTCGCCTCTCAGGGGAATCATTCTCAAGCTCGAGAATGTTATCTTAAATCTGTTGATGTTACACCGCAGATGGCATACCAGCTTATCAAGGCGCGTCTAGGATACTTTTTTCTGCCAACCGCCCCTGCTCACATCTGTTCCAGGCTCTGCGCGCAGAGTCTGTTCAGTACGTCGTTGCCCCATACGAGGCTGATGCGCAACTCGCCTATCTTGAACGAAATGGACTCGTCTCAGCAGTTTTAACCGAAGATTCGGACCTCCTCGTTTTCGGCTGCAAGAATGTCCTCTTAAAGTTTGACTCCGTTGCCTGTACGGTAGTCTCGATATCTAGATCAGACTTTGGCTCCATCACCGCAAACGCATCAGACCCCAATAGTGTATCCTTAGTAGGCTGGTCTGACGTCCAATTCCGAGCCATGGCTATTCTCAGTGGTTGCGACTACCTCCCAAGTATACCTGGCATCGGCTTGAAGACGGCCTGCGCTATGCTCAGAAAGTGGAAAACTCCACAAGGCGTGGTTAGACAAATCGGGCTAGATGGGAAGAAACGCGTACCAAAGGGATATCTTGCCCACTTCAAGTTGGCAGAAAAGTGTTTTCTCCATCAGCGGGTCTATGATCCTTTATCAGAAAAACTAGTTTATCTTACGGACGTGGACTTGGATGGCTGGGATGATTCGGCGGAGGCATATATTGGAAAGTGAGCTGCCCGTTACACAGACGGCGATGTGTAGTGTCTCATGAGCTGCATATAGTGATCTAGAGCCTGGTTTGGCAAAGAAACTTGCGATGGGAGACCTTGACCCTATGACGTTGGGGCCCATAGAAGATATCAATCCCAACTTTCGCCCCTCTCCTCGTATCCTACGAGAGCTACCGAATGGCTTGAGTCCCAAAAACAAGGGCAAGAGCAAGGGGAAAAAGCCGGCCACAGGCGGAATTTTAAATTTCTTCGGCGCGTACAATTTTATTTTGGTCATTGTATTCCTCTATACTTACTCAGATATCTTCTTTTATTCTTATAGGTCCGAACCCCATAATTCCCAAGCGGCCTAAATCTCCTCTCCCCCAGAAGAATATTCTCCAACAGAAGCTTCCTGTAACTGCCGGAAAGGCCAGTGGCAAGCGAACACTAGCGGAAGTTCTTGACCAGGACTTGGTGGCAAAGAGGAAAAGGAAAAAACCCTCCTCCGTCCCTACGACTCCGAACGAAACGTCAAAATTTTTTGTGACGTCTATTGCTTCAAATGTCAGGCCTGCAAGCATAGATTTCCGAATTGGTCCATCATCTTCCCGAACAGGGAAGGAGAATATAGGCTGTAGGCAGGCGGGGGAGGAGGTGGAGGAATCGGTGGGTGATGCGGACTCGGTCGTCGCTCAAGGACGAGTGGATTCCGAAATGCAAGACGACCTCCGGAGTGCGGACAATTTTGTAGAACAAGAAGATGGTTACTTGTCTCCTTCTCGTTCGATGTCGAGAGACATCGAAGATTTGTCCTCCCCACTGCGATTCATTCCTTCTCGGAGCCGACCGATTTCTCCGCAGGCTGATCCCGATGACTTTGATTTAGAAGTGGACCCGATCTCAAGTCCTCCTCCGATAGCTCGAGCGCAGATTTTGCGGCCGGGACAGCTTAGTTCCCCCAATCAGCCGCATGTTAGGGGTCCCCCGAAGGTGCTCGTTGAGCGCTCACCAGTCATTTCGGCAAAGACTGCGCCTCCCAAGCATGGCCATGTCATTGATCTTGGAGACAGTTTTGGCGACGAGTCCTCCAGCGAAATAGATTGCTACGGCTCTGATGATGACCAAACTCCAAGCCCTTCGCCGCTGACTCCGGAGGAGGAGCCTGTTCAAGACGTGACCTCAACTCGTGTGAATTCTCCGGAAGGGCTTGAAGACTCAGAGGAGAGGGAACTGCTCGGTGTCTCCTCACGAACGGTAATTGTCGCGGCAGGCTGGCGGAAGGCTTGGGCTTTTGACAGCCGTCAGTCAGGACCAGTTCGCCAAAGCAGGAACGTGTCCGAGATATTCCTCCAGCGGCGAGAAACGAACGTCACACCTACAGGAAGATACCGTCTCTCGCAGGCGGCGTATACTCAACCTCTCCTTCATACGCCTCTTGCGAGCAACAAGGTCAGCGGAGGAGACAAGAGCTCAACTTCTTCGAGGAGATCTAGAGTTGCAGTTGGAAATCCCGTCGGAGGCAGGAAGCAACTGACTTTCGATGAAATTTCAGTAGTTGATAACGTCGAAGCTGCTGGTTCCGACGTCAAACCTGTCCCCGATATGCCCGAGCATCTGACGCGTCTCCGGTTTGAACGGTTTCGGTGAGTCGCTTCCGTTCTGCAGGTACTTGGCTTGTATTTTAACATTCGGAAGGTGTTCATAGTTTATTTCACTGAAAGTATATATCTCTATCCGTCATGTACGTAGTGTGTTTTGTTATTGCTTCAATTTAGGATCTTGTTTTCGCGCTGCGCTTTGCACCACATTCAATGTTATTGCTGCTATCAGCCGACTGAATATTCCAGGGACTAGGCCCCAGGGTATGAAATAGTGACCTTTGAACGATCAGTTGCGGGTGACCTTGAGACATTTGTCCGAATCCTGCTCTGCTTCGATCACTTGTACTAACCCTCGAAAGCTGATGGAAGGCCATGAGGAGCAGGCAAGTGTGATGGCTCAGTACTCAGTATCCAGTCCTATTCTGTTGAAGACTGAAGAATGTTTTAACATGTAGCGTCCGTCACACTAGCGGAGTTTGGACCTCGATGGACACTGTATAAAATTCAAATCCACTTCACCTCTAGTAGTCTCGCTTTTCCAGTCCTGTGCGTCCTATCTCCGTGCATCTTTGACTGATCGCTCAACTATATAGAACGCTTTAGGAATCCTCCTTGACGTTTAAAAAGTGCTTCACCAAGCCCAACAGACTGGTGGGCCAAATCTTTCTCTATTAACCCAACTATAGCTACCCAGCTGCTCGCTCGTCGTCCAGTTCTTTCTCAAGGACTAGGAGCCTTCCCTCTCAGAACTTGAGTCCCACTTCTACATCGTGCACGACGATGTCCAGTTTCTCTCGATCCCCCTCCGACATCCCGTTGATCTATGGTTTTCCCCAATCCTCCCAGCGCCACGTTCTCCGTGATCATCCCATGGAGGACGGTGAATCGCGCGTGGAAGATGGTTACTCTGATCGGTCATACGACCAACTCTTCTCCCCTTCTGCACTGAATGGAGGCTCATTCAACTATCCTTTGACACACGTAAGTTTCTAACTGCTTCCTGGTTATTCATTATAACTTTCGAAAAAGGCCAGACATCACTTTCCTCTAAATCAACCACCTCGTAGGCTGTATGGAATATCTGCCCAAAATGAATATCTGCAAAGCATCGATCCATCGAACGGAGCTGTTCCCCACCAGAAATCTTATACGTTGCAGGATGCGTTGCGTGACTCTTCTACTGCATCCGGGCCGTCTTCTGTTGGTCAAGCGAATCTCAGTGGCTTGATTCCTCGTGTATCTGACATGGGAACCGCTGAACACGACGCTCCTCGGTCTTCTTCCATTCTCATTAACTCTGGCGAATCGCGTAGCGAAGTCCAACGGATAGATTTTAAAGCATTTACAGCTCCTGTTTCCGGTTTGTATGACGGCTCTGGAAAAATCGGGGCCGTGAGGAACAAGGAGGCTTTTTCAGTGTCTATGGATAACATTGACGGCCTGGACACGACGGAAATCGGATCCTCGGCAAGAATAAATGACACAGGTAAAGTGAATCGAAAAAAAAAACCTGCCAAAATGCATCAATGCAAAATCTGCTTAAAGCAATTCCCTCGGTACGTGGATCGGTGTGCTGAACCATCACTGCCTTTCAATTGACGCCACCATCTCAGACCCAGTGGACTCAAAACACATATGAATGCACATAACAACTATAAGCGTACATTCGTTCCTTATCTCCTTCAAACGTTCACGCGCTCACCCTGTCTTCTCAGCTTTTTCTTGTACATACCCGGGATGCATCAGGATGTTTACTGTCCGCTCCAATGCCAAAAGACACCTTCGGACGCATGGAGTCATTCCCTCGGACGACACGCTAAATGCTCCAACTTCAATCCCCACTTTTGAAGTAAATTTCAACGAGCCCGTTGTTATGGAGCAGGAACACAAACCTGGCAGCGTGGTACCAGAATTGAAATGGATGCCGCCCAGCTTGTCCTCTCGCTCTAATGCTGCGTGGCTAAATTCCATCCCGGAAGACAGCGACTCCGACTGGGAAGACGCCAAAGATGATCCAATCATGGAGCAGAGCTTTCGCACATTATCCATCCCTTTGCAGCCTGTTTCACCATCGCATGCCCAGAATGCCGGTGGAGAAATGACATATGAAGAGCGCAACTCGTATGAAGATGCAGGGCTATATCCTTACCATGATTCCCAGGTAAGCGTCTTGTTCAAAACTCGTTATTTTTGACGTTGACTCGGAAGAAGTACCGCATACTTCCTGGCCCTGTTGCTAAGGATTCTGATTCTAATTATTATCCAGCCAGCACGCTTCAAAAACAGTGATTCTACACGTCGTTTGTCATTGCTGCTCCTCTCGGGGGGCTGTCTTTTCATTGTGCCTGATCTGATGTTTATGTACACCTACTAAGTGGACCCACACCACGTTGATTCAGACAATGTCAATGATGAATGCCTGCTTTAAAAATAAAAGTATCTTCTGATTAAAAAAAGATGCAATGCTCTGTCCATGGATTTCTCACCGATTAATATATGTGCTTTATCAAACTGGGAAACATGTTACATGGCACCCCTAGTGTAAGTGTTAAGGCCTACTAACTTGGGCTTGGGAAATAATTTGGCCAATATATCGCAAAATAATTAAAACAACTCTTCAGCTTCCTCTACCAGGCATTAAATGCCAGTGTTGCTTGCGTAGCGCGATTTACAGCTTTGACCATTGTAAGTCACGTGTCTACGCACGTGGTGGAGTACATTTGTCATTCTTTGTGACATTCAACGAGTAGCGGCCATGTTGTTGTCGACCATATCAGCTCAAAAGCGGGCACTACGCAAGTCCATGACAGCCTTACTTTGCTCAATGGACCCATTGAATGTCAAAGATCAATGTAATTCCATATGAACATAAGTCCACAGCATGATTTACTGCCCACACTAGCTCGCGCGATAGCTGCAAAGGTTTTATCACTTCCCGCGTTTCAAACTTGCACGAATGTGAGCTGCTTCATCAGCATGCCATCTGGAGAGGTAGATACGTCTGCTATCATCGCAGAAATCTTGGCTTCCAGTACGTTCTGTTCCCCTTGACCTTTTAGAACTAAATAAAGGATAGAATAGGTAACAAGTCGTTATTCGTGCCAAAAATTTCTGCGGATGATGGGGCGATGGAGCTTCTACAAGTTCATAACCAGCACGATCTCGATGGCTTTCCGAGCGGCCTGTGGGGCATACGAGAGCCCACAGACGAATGGCAGGGAAAGGCTCGCCTGAAAGGTCACTTAAAACGCGTCTTTCAGCTTCCCTTCCGCTGATAATTTGAAAGCCATGGATACTGGATTAAATCTCATTCTGGTACCTGGTGCGTAACTATCCGCTAGGTAGTATCCCGCAGAATTGTCAACTCTCCGTAGGTGTTGCGTTTGACCGGTCCATGTCTCGCCTTGGTCACGGAAAAGGTTACTACGATAGATATATTGCACGGTATATAGCTAGTGGAAGGCCTTGTCCTCTGTTAGGTATGTGCTGGTTTATTTTGAAGATCTGTCTTTTAACGTTTCCTGTAGTAGCGTTGGCCCTTCGTGATCAACTCGTGGATTCAACTGTACCCGTCAATGAGCACGATTACAAGATAGATATAATCGTAACGCCTGATGAAGTCGTGACGAAAAGCTAGATAGTCATCGAAAAGGGATTGTGGATCACATAGGGAGGAAGGAAGGAAGGTTTATGACACGGCATGGTCGCTGAGCGCTGAACGCCGGTTTCCAGAGGTTGTCCCGGTGTGGAAGGTTCAAAGGATAAACACGTATTATAATTTGGCCAGATTTTGATGAGACCTACGTTCCATCCTTCGACGGCAGGTGGCACTTCAATCCTCTATGTTGACGATAATATAATCCCTTAGATTCAGTTGACCGCTACCCTAGCATCTGTGGATGCCGGTTTTTGGATAGCGCCCGATATAGAATAACGCATGACCTCGTCATCAGTTTGTTCGGCTTTGAACGCTTCCACCCATGCGTCGTGTATGGCCTTTCGTCCTTCTGCGGCTGTGAGAACGTGAATGGCCAGTGTAAAGCAGAAATATCACTTTCAAAATCATACCTCTTCCAATTCCCAAGGGGAAAGTAAAAACAGTGAGAGTATACTCTTTCGTGATTGATTGCGAGTTCTAGGGCCACGATGCTACCCATGGATAGCCCAGGGATGTGACACGGAAGAATCTTCAGTACGTCCTGAATGAGGCGATGTTGAATCATTCGCGGAGTAGAGTAGTTTATACATACTAACAACATCTTCTGCAGCTATCTCGGGACCATAGTCGTCGGGAATGCTACGTTGGGTAAATCCATGAGCTCTCAAGTCTAGTGTGACAAGGTTCCGTAGACCCGGATTATCGAATCGCGCTGCAGCGGGATCAGCCAAAATTTCAACCAAACCTGCACTAAAAACACGAACCGATGAAGACCTCCTGCGCGATAAAGACGCCATGTGTATATACTGTCTCTCATAACAAGCATGCCCAAAATTCACATCGCTGCTGTTGGTGGTCCAGTTGATGTCCACTATCACATATCCACACCGACTGAGACCTGCGCCTCATGTATTGACGTTGATATTCCAACTATATTGCTCATACTTGGGGCATTACATCTGAGACCATCCAACTGCAATAGCCAGAAGCCTACGAGGCCACGAAAATACGATTTAAATACTGACCATTCATATCTCTGTTTCTTCAAGGATTCGGTCGCGCTTTTTGCCTTATCAACGTCTAAACAAATTGAAATTGAGGAGGACTTACTATCTGAAATCCCTTCGTCAGAACATCCTGACCCGCCCGAACCGGAGCATGTCGGTGTATAAACCTGATAAAACGGGATCAATAGAATTTTGGGAAACGTGGAAAGTGTAAAACCCCGTATCAGGACCATTCAACGCAACCAGCAATCTCGATGTTCTTCCTGAAGGAAAATATGCGGAGCCTAGAAATGAATTAGATTGGATGGAATCCACAGCCAGTAAGTTGTTTGAACCAAGTTGCGGGACCATGACACCTTTCGCGCCTGCCGTATCGAAGGTTCCAGGTGAGCCGTCGGCCGTAAACATCCTAGTCGCGAGTTGCGACGTCACGGCAATCTAAGAGAATGAAAAAAATTTTATACTGAAGTCGTATTAGCAATAATGTTCCTACCGTGACATTCTGATCTGTACAAAGCTTGGTAAAGATTTGCCTTATCTTCTCCGAAACGCTGTTTCTCAAAGGGCTCGGCATACGACCGACGTTCTGAAGAGGAAACGACATGCAACTGATCGCTAGTAAAAATATCTGCAAACACAGGTCGGAGACGGTTTTACCGCAATCAAATCGCTTACATTTGCATAAGAAGGCAAATTATGGATGAAAATCATAAAATCGGTCAAGTCTGAGATTTTGATATATGAAATCATTTCTGTTGCCCGAGGTACGTCTGTTACAGAGGTCAGCGTCAATCGAAACCGAGAAAGGCAATTCGGCATGCACTCTGAATAAAGTCAGCGATGAGATGAGGGCCACACATATCCTGGCAGTCTAAAGGAAGTCACTCATTGCACGCAAACGAACTCGGCGAACATACCAACGAAAAGAACCTTCTTACGCGTTTCTACGCAGGAACGCACAAGGTTCAGAAGAATAAGGTCCTTTGGGCTTCCGGGAGGGCCTGAGATATCGAGAATATGACCTTCCATTAGACCACCTCCCAGAAGGGCGTCAACCGGCGGACAATTGGTAGGATTTACTCTTGACTTTTGCATGCTGGAACCTATCATGGCGGCTGCGGACTGGGTTGCAGGGAGAGTCCTGATGGCATTTTGCCTTTGGGATGAGGAATAAATGGCGCGAGAAGCCTCGAGGGGTAACTTCAAGGCTTGGAATAAGTCAGCAAGGCTCTATACAGACGTTCGGCGCGGTTTCGAACCAGCTTCGAGTTGACTCGCGGAATCACAGTGGGGTATGTCATTGAGAGTATGGTATCCTGCTCTAGTAAGAGTTGAGAGAGAAGAAGGAGGGATTGGAAGAGAGGAGAGCGGCTGCAAGGGGTTCATCGCCGTTAAAGGAATAAACGCGTTGCCGGCCGGTCCAAAGAGCGGACCGACTGTCTGGACCAAGCTCGGCCCGCGCTTATGATAAAAATGACTGGTCCTTGGTTTTGTGGACATGCAATGACCAAAGCTTTCACATTCAGCTCCCCTTTCCACGAACAGGCTCTCTCTAATCCCCTGCGATCTCGTAGCGATGTTGCAGCATTTCTTACATTAATGCTCGATGCTCTTGAGTCCCATACTTCGGCGAATGGCGCTAGAATTCATCTCGGATACACCGGTACCCACTTTGATGATGTGGCAGCTCAGTTGGAAGGATTTAGTCGTCCTATCTGGGGATTAGCCAGTCTTATCAGGGGCGGAAGCTCCTACCGTGGATTATCTCGCTGGCAAAGTGGCTTAGCGGCTGGAAGTGACCCCGCAAACGACGAATTCTGGGGTTATATGAGGGACAAGGACCAAAGAATGGTCGAATGTTCTGCCATTGGCTACGCACTGTCTGTTAGCGGTCATACACTTTGGGATCCTTTATCTGACCGAGCCAAGCGAGATATCGGAAATTGGCTCGGCGGTATGAACGACAAGGAGATGCCGAATACCAATTGGCTATGGTTCAGGGTAGATCTCGTCGTTTCTTAACATCATCTTTGGCACTTACACACACCTCTACATACTTGTAGGTTTTTGCTAATCTCGGTCTTTCCAAAGTGGGATCTCCTCGAGCTGATTTGAAACGTATGAAAGCCGACCTAAATCACCTCGATACTTTTTACATCGGAGATGGATGGTCGAGAGACGGACCCGAAGGAATCGTGCAACTCGACTACTATTCCTCTTCTTTTGCTATTCAGGTTGCGCAGCTCCTCTATAGTAAGCTTGCACAGAAAGAAGACCCCGAACGCTGCGAAGAGTTTAGAAACAGGGCTCGCATGTTCGCACTCGATTTTATCCATTTTTTTGATCCTGAAGGCTAGTAAAATCTTACACTGTAGATCTTGCTAATCTTACAAGTTTATATTATAGGACGCGCTATCCTCTTTGGGCGAAGCTTAGTTTACCGTTTCGCAATGTCTGCCTTCTGGTCAGCGCTTGCTTTTGCTTTCGATCCTTCTGATGGCGCTTTCGGCGTTGACTATTCTCTTCCTGTACCCCTTACGTGGGGCGTTATCAAGGGATTGCAGCTGCGCAACATTCGGCACTGGGCTCACAATCAGCCCGGCGCTTTCGATCGGTCGGGTATTCTGACTCTTGGCTTTTCTTATCCCAATCATAATCTGCTCGAAAATTACAACTCACCTGGATCTCCTTACTGGGCTTGTAAAGCGTTTATTTGCTTGGCCCTTCCGGAAAACAGCGCATTCTGGACTGCGGAGGAAGAAGGCTACCCTACTAGTCTGAACAACACGCTAAGGGTGATGAAACATGCATTACAGGTCACGACTAATCTCGGTGGACACACGTATCTCCTCTCCTCTGGTCAACAGTGTTCGTATCCTGTGAAACAGAGCGCCGCAAAGTACGGTAAACTTGCCTATTCTGCCGCATTTGGTTATAGCGTACCAGTCGCCTCTTTAACTTTGGAGGAACTCGGCGGTGACAGTACGTTGGCAATAAGCGGAGACGGGCAAGAGACATGGAAGTGTCGTCGAGTCACCGAAGAAGCACGTTTGGAAGGAGACATGCTTCGGTCCATGTGGTTCCCCTTTCCAGATGTCGAGATTGAGACCTGGCTTGTCCCTCCTACTCTAGCAACACCACTGTGGCATCTCCGGGTCCATCGTATTCGAATACAGAGCGGATCCGGAAGCCGCCGAGTGTTATCAACTGCAGAAGGTAGCTGGGCCATCTATGGGCAAGGTCAGGACGAGCGGGCGCTCGATGCTGTTCGAGGGCAAGAGGAAGACACAGGCGAAGGTACATTCTCCTCTGGAGGTGTGGCAAGGGTTACCTCCAGAGCGGGAGTAGTTGGGATCAAAGATCTTTCCCCTAGTGTGATAAGGAAGGGTCAGGCGCTGCGAATGGATGCCAATACAAATTTAATCTTCCCAAGGGCTGCACTTCCCGTGCTGCGCGGGAGTTTTGAGGAGCACGACAAGGATATTTGGCTCGTCAGTGCTGTGTTTGGACTCCCTTTCAATGTTGGGGATAAGAAGAGTTGGCTGGAAGAATGGAACAAGACACCAGTGATTCCAGTGAAGCTTGTTGAGCGCACGAAGTAAGGACGGCGGACGCGCTGGAATTACTAGTTCCTCGTGACAATCATGTGACAGTCAAAGCTGAAAATACTTATTACATTATCAATTTGATCTCTTCCTCCTTCCTCCCTTTCACACACATACAGTCTTAACCAACTACCTCGCCTGTGCGAAGGCTCACGCTCGTTTTACGCCTACCGCCTACTATGTTCTGGACCATTCTATTTGCCATTTTCGGGGCAACATTCATTCTGGCATATCCTGCTCAAGTTACAGAATACGACTCGCCCGACATCTTTCCGTTCAATGAGTACCTCGCTGATTGGGGAGATGAGCCACAGCAACTCACTGATGATTTACTGCCCGAAAAAGTCACACTCGAAGGCTTGTCTGCTACCTTGGTCCTACCTTCTGATCTTACTCTCGACTCTAACGCACTCGGCACGTTCACCGCAAGCGCGACTCATAATTCAGAAAGTCCTTCCATTTTGATTTATTCCTCAACACTTTCAGAAGCCCATCTTGGTGTCATTGCCCTCAGCTATTCCGCCAGTCCTACTTGGCCTGCAAGCACGTTTTCCCAGTCACATTCACTCCCTATAACTACTACTACAACGAGAACTCCGAATGGCCTGGCAATAACAAACTCACTCGAAGCCTCTCCGATATCCACATCTACCGTAAGCACGGTATCATCGATCGTTACTTCATTCCCGACTGCAGAGTCGCATAACACAGGAGACACCGCTAGTCGCGAATCATCCAGTCATCGCGCGCCTATCATAGTCGGCAGCGTTTTGTTGGGACTTTTGGCGTTTTCGTTGATCACCTGCGTTCTTCTCAACACCAGACGTCTGCGCCGGGGACTGTTTGCGCACCGTGTTCATCGTGACTTGAATGCTCGCATAGTCAAAGATTTAGAAAATTCGGATCCATTACCCATCGACTTCCATTTGGCCCAGGGCACCGTCATAGGAAGACTGCCTTCTTCGCTGCCAGCGTGGCTCAAACTTCCGAGCCAAATCTCACCTTTCCATACTCACCGCGACTCCCTTTTGTCATACTTTCGCACGGGAAGAGATTCATTTTCGTCAAAAGAATCTCGATCGCAGGCCCAAGTGTACACCAAAGATAAGATCCTAGACATCGTCCATCCAAAAAGCAGATTTTCTATCACCTCGTCTGATTACACCCATTCCATCCGATCAATTGATTTCAACGTTCGCTTGGAAGCACCTACCTCAAGAAAAAGCGTGCCTCTTCTTTCACCTGAAGAATTCTTCTCCCTACCGTCCTCGACTTTGCTTGCCCCAAGACATTCAAGGACAGGGAGCGCACCGGTGTTTGGTCGCCATCGCAGGGAGGCCGGTCTAAGCTTGGCTCTGAGTCGTGCGAGGCAGATGGAGCAGGAGGAGAAACGGTCCCTCAAGTCAAGGGCCCGGTCGGTGATGGCTGTCTGCCCGCCTGATCTGGGACTTCATCGGAGAAGAACACAATCGGTCAGCGTGGTGCATAACGGAGAGTGGCTCTGAAATTGTAAACTTTATTGTTCACCGATATCTGACATTGACCCTACTTATGTATATCGCACTGAGTCATTCAAAGAAAAAGGTCGATCCCATTGCACAGGATAACTTTGAGAACCTTCGGAAGGTCTCTATGAGTGTATTTGATTCAAAAGATATCCTCATATGATTTTGGGAATCGTAAGGATACAACTTCATAAGAATTCCGGATACTATTAGACCGCATGTCCCATCAATGCTCCTCCGCGAGATCAGGCGCTGGTGGGTGTTGGTAAGGGTGTCGGGAGGAAAGGATTCGGGCTGATGGCTGGTAATGGCAAGCCAGACTTGGACACGAATTTACCATCGACAGTAGCAGGCTTCCCACTACCATACTGGGATTTTGCAGGTGGTGCTTGGAAAGGCTGTCCTTCCGTATTGAACACGTCTTGAACAAGCCCATCAGTCTAAGCAATATTTTAATTGACTGAGAGAACGTACAATCATTGAGACTTATATGCTCTGGGTCGTCAAAGGTTAGGTACAAGTATTTCAGAACCTGGATGACACGAGTTAGCAATGCGTACGTCTCAAGGGCGATGGACTCATATCACCTCTGCGAACCAGAAGGATTCTTGATCATCGATGAAACCTCCGTTTGGGTCATCCACATCGTTCAAGCCAGCAAAACCTCCTGACTTTTGAGGGAGATATTTATTGAGACTGGCCACCGCACTTGCGGCACGTTCCAAGTATTTTTCGTCCCCAGTTGCTGCGAAAAAGATATGGGATAAATCGATTTTGGAAGAACGAGGGCTTCTACTTACATCGGAACGCGTAAAAGTTGGATTCCAAAACTTCTGGGCGCAGGATGTAATCTGAGGCTGAGTGCAGTGACGGAACACGAAATAAGTTCTTGCTTGATTGACCTGATGGGGAATTTACCAGTGATCCAGAATCCATGCTCATTGTAGAATTGCTTCTGCGCTGGTGTAGATGGTAAACCATTGCCATTGAACTCATCGTTGGCCAAGAAGAAAAACACTTCTGGTCCAATTCCCGTGCTGGAATTCAACAATATTAGAGCACAAACTGGAGCTCAGATGAAATCACTTACGCCGTGCTAGCGTATGTGTTCCAACAAGCATCCACAAGATCCAGTCCATAGTTGATGATAGTTTGGTTATTGAGAAGATGGCCACCTGAGAGTGCGATATATGAGTCTTTTCCTTGGAGTCAACAGCACCGAAATCCAACCGAATATCCAGTTACCACCATGGAAGCATTCCAAGTGACTTCCGACATGAATGAGCTCGCCGTCATCCCAGTCCGAGATATACAGATGGTTGCCGACAGTCGATCTCTAATGAAAATTGATTGAGCCCAATAATAGCCCATTGTTTCTAGTTGAACACACACCCTCGCCATATTCTGGATGGACGAATCAACAGCAGCATGCCACGTATCGGCGAGGTCGTCATTGGAGTTTGTGATTCTTGCGTATTTAATCAGATATTCAAAGTAGCTGTCAGAACCCCTCCCCATGTCTTCTTCCGTTGTTAATGGCTGTTACGTTATTAGGGTCGGGCGAAGTTGTGACTTACAAGATAGTTGCCAACAAATGTATTGGAAGATGGATCGATTCCTTGAGGTGCCAGACCTGAGAAAAAGAATTTCGGGTCAGCAGGATCCGATAAAAAAACCATAACATACCCGGTAGTGGGGTTGCCAACTTTGCAATACTTCTGACTGATCCCTCCGTTAAATCCGTGTACGTTTTGTTTCCGGTATACAGAGTGAGTCGGGACCATTCAATATCGAGCTATACAAGTCGTGGAGCACGGAAACAGTCAATCAGAACATCGGAAAACCGAATATGGATATCATCCATACCGTTCCAGCTTCCGCAATATTGGACTGGGTTTCAAATATTTTTGGTCGAGTCGACAAGAGCGTCAAGTATACAACTCACAGTATCCACTACGGCCGAGTTATTGTTGAACCATATCTCACCGAAGGGGATCGTTTGATTCTAAAAAAAGCTCAAGAGTAAGATGAAATGAACAACATCGGATCTAGGAAGAAAAATTCCAACAGGATGTGTCCGCCAAGCGAATGCCATTTTGTCCGCCACTTGTTTCGCCTTATCCACGAAGACCTGGTGCTGTTTACCACTCAGCTCATATGCGGAAAGAAGGCCTCCGACGTATCGAATGGTAGTTTCGAAGACGCTGCAAAGTGGATGTCAGCCTGGACATGTTAAGTAGGCTGACGAAAAGGGGAAGAACCTAACGGTCTCCGAGTCAACTTGAGATTCGCTGAAGTCAATCGTTGAAGTGTAATTGAGTGCTTCGTTGAAAAAGTCCTATTTTGTCAAATCTTTAGAGATGAACCAAAAGGGTTGCTGAATGTGCAAACTCACGTCGAGGCCCATGATGAACATTGTCGGCATTGCATCCACAATTGAAGCTCTAAAATGTACCTGTTACTTTTTTTGCGAAGAAAGGGTGGCTTTACATCACTTACCCCCAACCATTCCTTCCATCCGAAAAGCCTGCACTGACCGGAAGAAGGTCGTCATGCCCAAACGCGAATTTTCTGTTAAGAAGGATCAGAGCCGGGATATAGCAAAAAAGAACGTTGCTGTTAACCTGTAGGCGTTGTAACTGTCGATAAAGATCTGCTTCACCTCGGCCTGCACAACAGCTGCACTCGGGGGCAGCAGGATGTTTGGCAACTGGACCTGACCCGCAAGGGCAGATGCAGCACAAGTAGACAGGAGAAGGGTGATATCGAGAGGTCGAGCGAATTGCACCATCCTGGACGCGCAGGTAAGGGGTAGGAGGGTGAGTGAAATCCAAGGTGAATCTTGCAGTTGCTTTTATACATCCTGGACTTTCATATCGCATCACGAAGTTTGCAGTATCAGTTACCGTCAGTTTTGAACGTAATGTCAGCTGAAGCGGGCTTGTGATACCACGCATATATATTCCAGAATGTTGGATGAGCGCAAGACCGGGGTCGAGTAAAGAAGTTCTTGCATGCTTTGAGCCATTCAAGGAACAAAGGCCTCGGATGAAAGCATACTCGCAGTGCCAACTCAGTTCTGTTAACCGCCCAGTGGCCAGGGCCCTCGCGAACACATGACATCTGGAGGCGTATGGAATTGCTGGCCAGAGAACAGAGGTCCATGAGGTCCTGCACAGATACTGTAATATTGCGATCGGTAAAGCACTGAATATCACAGTCGTTATCAAATAATTTCGTTCATCGTCGTTGCGGGAGACGGCACGGAAACGCAATCCGTTTCCGGCCTCAATTCACCGCTTCTCTCCCTTTACCACATTCCAGTCCACTCTTTCTCAACATGTATTCCTCCTCGTTGGCCGTCGGAGCCTTCATATCGATATTGATTGTCGGTGCAAGGTCCCAGGGAACCAGCTGGTGCGCAGCGGACTTTTTGGGAAATAACTGGCTTGACTGAAATTTCGTCTCAGCAATGCAACGTCGCCGTGCCCGTCTTCGGCGCCATGCTGCAGTACGTGTAAATACAAATTCATGCAGCCTTCAGGATACTCAACCAGGTTACCAGGCGAATATGGCTTCTGCGGTTCAGATAACGTCAGTCCTCTTCCCAATGCAGCGATACTCGGAGTTGGGAGCGCTTACTTTCCTCTTTCACTCGTCTCTAGTTTTGCTTGGGAGGCTGTAACCCTTTATACTCTCACTCTCTCGATAGCTGCAAGCCTAATGCAGTGTGTCAAGACGCCACAGTAGGTCCCTCTGATAATCCGCTTTTGAACATTTCCTAACATCTTTGTAGCACGTTTTCACTGACAAACTCACGCATCTTGACCAACGCCACATACTTTGACGGAAATGCTTCTGAATATGGTAACCTTTCTTTTTCTTCTCTGGACGAACACAGTTCTCAAACAAATCTGGCTCCAGATTGGGTAGTCGACAAAGGTTCCATCATAAACACCAATTCTTCAGGCGGGGAACTGGGTCTGATTCTCACAGAGACCAATGGTGGAACTCGTCTGTCTTCCACTCGATATGTACATTATGGTACTATTACTACCAAGCGTACGCTGCCTCTTTTATCCAGTTTGCCGTGAAAGTGCTTATTACTCCTATAGTCAAAACTGGTAGATGGGCTGGTGTCGTTACGGCTTTCATTACTATGAGTAATATTAAGGACGAGATCGGTGAGCATCCTAATCCTACTCTTTACCTCGAACTAGAGAATATGAACATACCGCACAAAGACTGGGAATTTCCTGGAGCAAACACAACAACCGGTCAAACGAACTACTTTTGGCAAGGTGTCATCCGTGCGTCGATAAACGTATTCTAAACGTATTCCATTTTCGTATCAGTTTGTGAACAGCGAGCGCAACCCACGGGGAAACAGAGACAGGTGTCTCCGATACGTTTGCCAACTATCACGAATATACCGCAAGTGCCTCCCATCATTCTCTGGATCATCTACGAGCTGATGATACTGTCGGTATAGATTGACTGGCAACCCACCTCCTTGACATTTTCTATCGACGGAAACATGGTTCGCACGATCAAGCAGTCGGACGCTGTTAACCCTTCGACCGGAGTCAATGAATATCCCAATACTCCTTCTAGGATACAAATCAGGCATGCTTTGCACTTCTCGTATTCCATGCCCGAACAGGTTGTTGACGACCTAACTTTATTTATGATCTAGTCTCTGGCCCGCTGGTATCAATTCCAGTGCTCCCGGAACTATTGAATGGGCTGGAGGAATGATCAACTGGCAAGACCCAGATTACGTATCTGCAGGTGAGTTCTTTCATATCGAATTCCCTCCGACACAGTTTCATCTTCCTCCATAGGTCACTTTTATGCACTCGTTCAATCGGTTTCTGTGAAATGTGCTGACCCGCAGAGTCCTGGCCCCAACATCACTTCATATATTTACGGCGCGAACCAATCAACCGATACCCCAAACATCGATTTTAGCAATCAGTCCACGATGAATGGTTCCGGACGTAGTGTCGACATGATCGGACTAAGACTTGGTCTTGGAGCCACGATAGTGAGCTGGATGGCAGGCGCGTTAGTTGTGCTCACAACAGTTGTGGTATGATTTTACGCCCTTCGGCAACGGATACGGATGGTTCGATTACCAATTATCATTCCCACGCAGATATCCTTCTGCTCTACACTCACTTTCTACACTATGAGCAGGATAATTACTGATGCTGTTAGTTTTTTTACTTTTCTTTGTCACCAATGCTTCCTTTAGTACCGTGTATCTTCTTGATATCTACTCGGAACTGAGTTTAGTGGATAAATATACCTGGAATATACCCACCATTCGGACCGGTATCCAGTTGAAGATTTCCTTCACGAACATGTCTGAAATTCTTGCCAGAGAAGCCAACGCATCCAGTCAAAGGATCAAGACGCCTCCGAAGGCGTCTGCCATCCCCACCCCGTTTTCTTACTCGCCAAGCGACGATGGAACAGACGAAAATTTGTTAATTCTTCTTCATGGGTTAGGTAACTGCATACTTTCTTGAGGAAAGAACCCAGCGCTCACTTTTCCATAGGTGATACTCATACCCCATTTTTCAAACTCGGACGTCAACTGAAGCTTCCACAAACCGCAACCCTTGCGCTCAGGGCTCCAGAAAAGTGCGACCCAAGCTCTTCCCGGCCTAAGCAACACGCCTTTTGACTGATATTTCTCGATCCTCCAGCATACCATATCTCTACGAAGAAGCTTATCAATGGTATCCATCTTTTGACGACCTAGGCGAACTAATCGTTCGACCCAATCCAACATCCGCCTTAGAGATCTTGTCCAAGGTGTTGAACCATCTCACGGAGGACTGTGCTTGGCCCAGTGATCGGATTCATTTCTTTGGATTTGCCCAGGGAGGGTCTCTCGCTCTTGAGTTTGGGATCAAATTCTGGCGGCAGCAGACGGAGAAGAGAATTTCGGACTCGGATGCCCCGAACTCCTCTCAGAATCTTTCCCTGGGTTCAATAGTCTCCGTCTCAGGGCCACTACTGTCGTACCCTACCCTCTCTTCTCTGAGCTCTACACCTGTCATCGCTATATACAGGCCGCCGCCGGCTGAGCCATCACTTTCCCCTGGAGATCTGACGGCTCTCAAGAAGGCGTATAGTTCAGTCAAAGAAGTAAAGCTGGGTGCAAAGGGGCCAGGCATGCCAGCTTCAAGGGAGGAATGGGAGCCAATTATGAGGTTTTGGAGCGAAAGGTTAGGTAGAAGGCAGGTCGAAGGCCTATACGAAGTGATGAGTGGGATGGCACCCCTGAAATGAAGAGGGAAGGCTATGAATGGGTTTTATGAAGCCACTCGGTGCAGAGTGATACGTCGTATAACCCTTTTTCGTCCCCGCTTTCGGGGCCGGGGTGGTCAAAGCCAGTAATACCAATCATTAGCGCCACATGCTGTGGCCATCCCCGCTATGTGTTCATTCTTGAGAGGTACTTGTTAATGATGGCGTTACATTAAGTAGATACGATTATCAGCCCTCCTTAAATGTCCACTGGTAACTATTATCCGAGGGCGAGGGACAGTACGCGTTGTGGATAAATGTCAGTTTTGCAGTGCCTTTGTCTGTGATGGTGCACCATACGGCAGGACAGTTATTAATGTTGTGCTTTGCAGCGTTTGAGTAAGCGGGAATTAGATAGGGAGCTCGGGGCAGGAGAGGTGGAAGGAGATCGACATGGAAGTTTCTGGCAATTGATTTCTCGCGACTGATGGAGGTATAATACGGTCTGGCGTTAAAAAGCTGGCGGAGTCAGTGTACTGAAATCCCGCGACAAGTGGTATCACTGAAGTTGTTTTTGAGACTAGTAACTTGACGTTATACAACGGTAGGTGGAGGGGTATGTTAAAGTCTGAATCGCATCAGTAATCACTCACCGATTTCCGGTTTTGGACAGCGCTGCAATGGTCACTGAAGTCATCGTCGTTGATAACGGTCGGAAGTGATGACCATGATGCGTTTCTTGCGTGTTCTTTCCAGGGCGGCGATAATCAGCGTTTGGTTTGAATATATGACATCAAATACAAGAAAGAAAGAGTCTAATATGCAGCTCTGAGTGATTTGTAGTGCATCTATAAAGGCTCCCGCATCCGTCACAAACTTCGGTCTGGAAGGGCATGCTGGTTGGCAAAACAATCAGAAAATAGTTACGCGGAAGAGTTGAGCATACCATTTCAAAATTTCTTGTATGTTGTCACATACAATTAATTCGCCGTCGGAGTACTGAAGAAGGAGGGCGTCTCCCCGCAGATGCTCGGTGGGCATTATATATTCGACGGCCTTGTTCAGAGGCAGAGATTGGGTTCCGGGAGCAAATTGGTTTTGAATGTGCATTGTGAATGTAGTTTTCGGATTTTG
The DNA here is from genome assembly GCA_013368555.1 of Collybiopsis confluens. Classification (NCBI taxonomy): domain Eukaryota; kingdom Fungi; phylum Basidiomycota; class Agaricomycetes; order Agaricales; family Omphalotaceae; genus Collybiopsis; species Collybiopsis confluens. The sequence continues at coordinate 41,381 of JAACJN010000021.1, forward strand.
TCGGGGGGAATATATCCCCCAAATACAAATTGTTGAACCCGTCCGCTTCGGTACTCTGCTGGTGCAATCAATCGCAAATTACAATTGGCTTCGACCAAGTTAGTCGCTTTCACAAGTATAATTCACAAATACAATTCAAAAGCACGTATCAAGCGGCACATCCTTCACCTGCGGCCAGAGCAATGCATCTGCGGGACTCCGTTAGCCTCAGGAAACTGCTGTCATATTCTGTATTACATACATTCCACCGATACCTGGTATGATTGGCCGACAGCAGTAATACCCTGCGGGACCTACCAAACAACAAAGGTCAGTATTGAAGTCGAAGAAATTCCTATGTGGACGCACAAAGGGGATTCTGATATGCAAATAACAGGAAAAGGTTGAATCAGTCAATGCAGCCAACGCATCAGCAAAAGGGGAAAATCATGTCCAAGCCTCCAATGGCAAGGACATCTCGACACATGAAGGCCTCTGTGTCAAGGCCGGAACACGGGAATCTCAAATCTATCAGGTCTGCAACTGAAAGGCCTATCTGGACCTGCATTTCAGAATGTCAGGCGTGTCCAGAACCTACGGAATGTGAGTCATTTAAATGGCTCGCAATTTTGACTGACCATTTGCAGATTATACAAGTTGATGCTCATTTTGAAGGCGCCACCGGATTGATCTCCCCTTTGCAGATTATACAAGTTGATGCTGATTTTGAAGGCGCCACCGGATTGATCTCACCTTTGCAGATTATACAAGTTGTTATAACTTTTAAACGCGCCATTGGATTGATCAACCCTGATCAGACTAAACCATCTTTACTAGACAACCATAATGAGAGGGCCTTTTGAGTGAAGCACATTTAAGTCAGTCATTCTCGTTGCTATCCACGTCAATACAGTTGACCAGAGCACTCGTTGTATTAGGATGAAACTAGTATAATAAACAATTGTACAATGGTCGGAAGGTACAGTAACATAGAACAATGGCAAGCAAGCAAACAGTATAAGGAATACAAGGCGAGAGCACAGAACAATCAGGGCGAGCAGGTATAAAAAATGCAGGGACGACGAATGCAGGGCAGACATGTAACGTTAAGCATACTAGAATCAAAATGAATAGAGTCAGAATGAAGGATCGTGGAGGACTACTTACGTTCTACAGTGAAAGCGATAGTGATCGTAGAAAAGAGAGTTAGTGAACTTGAAAGTACCACTTATTGAAGATGAAACGTACCTTGACAAGCCTTATTGGAGGAACGAACTATGTAAAGTTGAGAAACAAGGCATGATGAATACAGATCAGCACTCACTGGCTTTTTTGGTGGCGTTATCATCTGCTTTATCTGTTAAAAAAAAAAAAAAAAAAAAGAGTCCATCCGGCAGGCAAAAATGTACCGGATTGGCGACGGTGATCTTCGCTTTACCCTTCTGTGGAAGGGATAAATGAGCGGAGCGTACCAAAGGAAAAGAAATTCACACCTTTGTTGGTATAATTGAGCGCTGGGATTCGGCCTAAAGATTGTTATCAGATATGGGAACAACAAAGTTAGTGTAAGGACTAACCAAAGGATCCTTCTCGACTTGAAACAATTTCGCCCGTTTTTCAGGAACCGCTACCCGCAAAGAGCTCGAAGACGGCTTTGACGTTGAAGCGTTCTTATAGGCGAATACATTGGAAGAGCCCAAGGCGCTGAAAGACCTGGATGACTTTGAAGAACTCGATGGGTGGCTGGACGAAGCAGAAGAGTTTTTCTACAGGAATGATTAGCAGATAGAGAAAAAAGAACAAAGCATTAGAACATACCGGAGGCGGGTCCGTCTCGTCTTCCGTTTCAGGAACTTCATCGTCATTGAAGAGATCTACGGCTTCTGCGTCTGAACTTGGTGGAGGTGGAGAGCCGCAGCAAGATGATGCGACCATTTCGATGCTGCCGTCCTCAGATGAATCTTCTCCTTTGTCGGTGCCTGGTGCAGCTTCCGCCTCGGCACGTTCCTCTTCAGCTGCCTGCTTCTGAAGAGCAAGTAACTTGGAGATTAAGGAGAGGCCACAGTGTGGATCCTCATTGTTTTGAAGACGTGGCTTCTCCTCTTCGGGGAGCATCCATCCCACAATTCTAAAAGAAAATACAGTAACAAATAGAGGAGCGAAGATCAGAGTGACTTACTCTGCATAAAACTCTTCGATGTTCTTGAGAAAATCTTCGTTAAAATACTCTGGATTATTGGCCAAGGCCATGACGGCGTCATACGCATCAAGCTTTACCACGGATCCTTCCTCACACCGTCGATCGTCGCAGCTTGAGAGTGAATGACGGACCTGAAGAACAAGCTCACTGGAATGAAAACAAAAACATGAGAAACACTTGCAATATAAGTTGTGTACGCGATCATTGAGAAAGTAACGCGCGTGATCTTCTTTTGATACGCCTTGCCAGTCTTCTTTACCCTAAACTTTTTGCAATCGGATCCACCCAGACGCAGCGCCATGAAGTAGGCGCAAAACTTTTGACCGGGACGGGATCATATTACGCTGCGGCAACAAAGTAACTCGCTCGATGTTTCCTCGTCTTTTTACTTGGTCGGCTGATTATCCAGAAAAGTGAGTGTTCATATCAACGTATGATGGAATAACTAACAGATCTACTGTAGAATGCTTCTCATCTGTTGCAAATGCCTTGGTCTCCATCCATGTGGAGAGTGCAACATCTCCAAAGACAAGATCTTTCGTCTAGGTACGGTTTTGGATAGAGGGACACGGGACAGACTCCGTCGACAAGACTCGGAGCTTCGTCAAAACAAAGTTGAGCGAGCACGCGAACTCATCTTCAAGAAAGGTTATAGTATTTCGAGCAAAGCCATTGACTACCTTCTTGGCGATCATTCCTGGACGCCTACTCGAGTAAGTTTTCTGCTATATTTTTTTCAAGGACGGATTATTACTAAGTGTTGTCTCAGAATACATTCTCAACACTGTTCTACAAGTTTGGATTCAATTTTTACAACATCATCGTATCCGACGTCCTTCATGAATTCGAGCTCGGCGTCTGGAAGGCCGTCCTCACACATCTTATTCGTATACTCAACGCTATTGGTAAGCCTTCGGTCGAAGAAATGAATCAGAGGTGCGTCGATTACCTCTTATTTGCTTCTATTGTCAACTGTTCTTTAAGGTTTCGCAAAACCCCAACTTTTGGGCGCGACACTATCCGAAAGATCAACAAGAATGTGTCACTGTTACAAAATCTCGCTGCACGAGACTATGAGGATTTTCTTCAGGTATCAGCAACAATCTTTGGTTCGATCTTTATTGAACCCATTTCAACTAGGTTTCTTTGCCAGTATTGGAGGGCCTGTTCGGGATTCATGACAAGAATGTCCAAGACCTTTTATTCAACCTTACCGCCGTCCATTCATTCGCGAAATTACGCCTTCACTCAGACCCTGCCCTTCAAACCCTAGATCAGCACACGACTCAACTGGGAAAGTCGCTTCGGACATTCAAAAATCATGTCTGTCCTGATTTTGCAACCAAAGAACTGGCCAAAGAAGCTGGCGCCCGTGAGCGACGAAGGGCAAAGCAGCAGGAGAGGCAAGGTGCGGGGAATAAAGGCAAAGAGGTCTCACAGAAAAAGGCCGATAAGACGAAAATGTTCAGCTTGAGCACATACAAGGTGCACGCTATCGGTTCATACACCCGTTTCATCAGCTTGTTCGGGACTACTGATAGTTATTCAACTCAAGTAGTGCGTTCAATTCTTTTTTTATTATTATTTTTTCCATTAAGGCCTCTATCTTAGGGAGAGCTCGAACACAGGCGTATCAAGCGCTTTTACAGTCGAACAAACAAGGTCTTCCGTTACGTCCGACAGGTGACTAACCAAGAACGTCGAGTTCGAATCGTTAAATCCATCGAAAGGCGCTTGGAGGATCAACAAAAGTCGAAAGCGGCCGAGGCAGAAAATTCGAAAATCCAGGATTCGTCAAACCCGCGTATCCCTTTCGAACATGAAGATCCGTTGCCAATTGCGGATCCAACTAGTCACTATCAGGTTTCAATGACTCGTTCTCATCGCCTCCCCATTATGCCTTGGCTTGATAAACATGAAGATGACCTTGCGGTAAACGTGAGTTTTTTTTATTTATTTTTTTTATTTTTTATTTAAATTTTACAGCATTTTCTACGCAAGCTAAGAACTCACGTATTCTGTCGTCTCACTGGTGAATGCGATGAAGAATCAGTGACACCGTCGGATCGAGGACGTGTATTCATTAACAATAATGACCGGATGTACGTTCATAAAGTACTCCGCATCAATTACACAACCTATGACCAGCGACGCTGTCAAGACAGTATCAATCCACGCACCCATTCAGATGTTATGGTTCTATCACCCAACGATGTTGATGACGACGAGCCGTATCTCTACGCTCGGGTCATTGGCATCTATCACGTCGAGGCTGGCCTTAGGAACGATCCACAAAATTCCAGTTCAAAACGAATAGATTTTCTATGGGTCCGTTGGTATGTCTCAGCAGACGACCGGTCATGTTGGAAAAGTAGACGTTTACCTCAAGTAGGTTTCGTTGATGGCAGCGATGACGGGGCATTCGGTTTTCTGGATCCAGCGCAGGTTATACGCGCAGTTCATTTATTACCAAACTTCAAAGAGGGACGAGTCTCAACAATTCTTGGGCCTTCCATGGCCCGTAGAGCTGATGAAGAAGATCAAGACTACCAGCGATATTATATCAATATGTATGTTGGTATAACTACCATGTTGTTCGCTCTTTATTGACACTTACTACTCGTAGCTTTGCGGACAGGGATATGATGATACGCTTTTGTCCTGAGCTTACACTTGGCACTCATATAGCAAGTGTGGTCCCTGACCCACCTGACAGCTCCGATATCGAGGACAACTCGGATTCTTCAGAGGAGATCGAGGAAGAGGAGGAGGAGCAAGATGAAGAGACTTTAGATGATGCCAGTCATTCCGAGGGAGAAAGCGATCGCGAGTCTATTGACTCTGATAGATACACTGAAGGTGAAGGGTCAGACTATGGCTACGACACAGGTGGAAGTGATGAAGAGGATGTTGAGAACATTGAGGATAATCAGTTTGACGTCGAGCCCAACATCGGCCCAGAAGATGGCGAAGAACCTTTCAACCACGATGTAGAGATTCTTGATATTGAAGGATTCAGTGCTCTGTAGTATTGTACACTATTATATATACGATTTTTCATTGTATTGTGAGCTATTGCGCTCATTCAGCCACTTTAAACCAATATAATGATTTGACATGTTTTACCTGCCCTTTGCATTGATGAAAAGGTAGATGCAGGGGACAACATGATCTACCCATCTGCTGCATTATGTACATTGGATGTCAACGGTCAATCATGTAGGAACATGCCTGAAAACTTGTAAACGTTCACCATTCTGCATTTCCTTTACTTTTTGGTATTTTTGTAAAAGCTATTAAAAATTGTATTCATTTTTACAAATCTCTATAATCTTGACCTAGTACTACATACGGATTGACCCGAAATCAGGTCAATCCAATCTGAGCGCGCAATGCACACATGAGGCAAGTCTGCAGGCCTCTGGACATCCAGTACAGGAAAATTCGGTTTTGCTGATGCGGTACTTGTCCGATACCAACTAACTTCCTGTGTAGCGCCTATCAGGTGTGCTCCACAGACCTAAGAACGCTAGCTTACAGTGATACGTTATGTCCGGGAGGACAGGTTTCGCAGACACCAAAACACCTGAAGCAACGACGTAAGCTATATATCCGTTCATGTTGTCCGGGGAGATGAGAAACACCGGAAAGCAGCGGGGATTTATATGCTGCTGAAGAATGTTACAGTGGATCCGCATCAAGCTCGGCAGTCAACGAGCCATCTGTACGAGATTACACCTAGACCAGGTACGATGTATCACTGGCAATCACATACAGGAGAATATCCATGTTGAGCACGATTTGCACCCAAGGAACTAGCCCGCAACTCAATCGGGGAAATGTTATGCAGAAACTAGTCGTCTCATACCTCACGAACACAGCGGACTCAGATAATATATAGGAGGTCACCTGAAACGGGACAAGCATATACGGGTATGTATTTACTAACCGCGCATTGCCTCGGAAGAACCAGACCAGCGTGCTCAAAGGCTGAGGTTCATTTAGATCTAGAACATGCAAACTTTTCCAGGACCGAGCATCCTGCAACTGCAGAAAAATAATTAGTGTGGTGATAGTTTTAAATCCCCATGACAAGACGTACATTCCACCGCCATCGACTGAGCGACAACAGGTATATCCTTCAGGGCCTACGTACGAAGAAGAATCAGTCCCTCCAGTCAATGTCCCAGTCACTCAAAAAAGCGAATACGCACATGTAGGATTCTACTCAAGTAACCAGAAAGATGAGAGCAATTTATGAATGCCGAGGACGATCACTTTACCTCCGATGTTGTGAGGCCTGATGAAAGAAATTGTCAGCTTCTAGAAGACCATTCATGATTTTGGGACTCGGTAGGTAACCTCGAACACAACAGAGTGGTAGACTTACAAGTATGTCGAGTGGAAAACCAATTGGTAAGGTCTGCAGACACCAAAGTGCCTAACGCAAGCGCGAGATTAGCGATGATGATAGCTTTTAATCCGTACATATATGTCAGTGGTAAATGGTGGCTAGAAAGATAAAGGGAACATGATGGGACAATTCTGAAATTTATACGTGGACAATCTTAGGGCTGTACGAGGGATATAAACAGCACAGACGGAACTTATTACGGTGTTCTTCATCATTGGGCTGAATGATCCCGAGGGAAGACACTGCCGCGTAGGCTATTGATAATATTCAGAAGGGAGAGGAGAGGCGTCGCTACCTACTGGTACTTATTCATGGCCCAGAATGTGTTCATTCATCGGTGTCTTGAGTAGATATATGATGGATTCGCTGTGCTAAACCTTTATTCAAAACTCACTTTGCTGTGGAGTCTAAGACCCAACATTCTGAACGTGCCGCTTACCCAACACGCATATATTTGTATCCCTACATATATATCCGGAACCGATAGTTATTTCTTCACCTTCTTCTTCGATACCTTCACCATCACCATCACCCTCTTGTTCGTGTACATCCGTTCTTCGAACACATTCACTGTTCCACTCAAGCTTCGCCTGTATCGTCAGTGTTTCGTCCTTACGGACGTTTCCAGACCAATATATATTTCGGCACTGAATTTTTATACAAGTACATTGACTCGTACATCAGGTTCTCTCAGATCTACAATGCGCACACTTCTCCCTTAGCGAGAATTCTGCAGCTGTAATAGCAAACAAGTTAGCTTCGCAGGTGACAATTGCATGCTTCCTCATAAGACGTACGTTCCACCATCAGGTTCAATAATTGGTCCACAACACGTATATCCTTTGTTTGGGGGCCTACGAAACAAGATCAGCGACTTCATTGTGAGAGCTAACCGAAGAAAACGCACAACTGGGATTCTAAACCACGTAAACGGAAAGATGAGAGCAAGCATTGCGATAGCTCAGGATCACTTTACCTCTGTCGTTCCACCTGATAAAAGTCGGTTATATGGAGGAGACAGACATCAAATCAGGACTTACAGTGATATACAACATCTGTAGCGATAGGTTCCGCAGAAACCAGCCTAGTGCCTAACGCAAGTGCAAGAGTGGCAGCAATGAAAGTTTTGAGTCCGTACATGGTCAAGAGCAAGTGGGGGTGCGGGCAGAAATACAGTAAAGCGGGCCTTTTATACATGGACAAAAATTGGGAAGGCACAGAATACATTGAGAAATGAAACAGTGAAAAAGATTTCAACATCCTCTCTGCTAAGCGAGTATTCAAAGGAAGGAGCAAGCTGCCAGAGTTATAACGGCAATTGAATATGCCAAGAAATGCAGGTCTATCGAATGAGTTACTTACATATCGCTGAACCTTGGGCGGTGTACTCATAGTACGATTCATGACGTGTTAGAACATCTGAAGTGCTTGACGGAGCCGTCTCGAGCGGGACTCTGTAATAACAAGATGTCGCGCACACAGAGTCGACTCTACTTACGTAATCGAACCGGCTCGAGTGAGAACACAAAACCTGCGACCAAATCGCTATCATTGCACGACATACACAACGGAATCAGAACTGGTCACAGCAAGAAGGAAAAGAAAAAGTAACCAGAAGAATGGAAAGCCACTTCTGTTAGACAAGAAAAGAAAAAAGTGATGCCAGGTATCCCAAAGGAAATTTTCAGAAACGGGAAAAGAATCCACTCCAGCGTAGATTTTTTGGTTCTTCCTTGCAAGATTTTTCATCCCTCTATACAGATCATCTATCCTCCCCTGACCACAACACCCTCTAGTCTAACATACTCTCCTACGATAGCCGCGTACGTCATAAACGCATCAGAATCAGGTTCAGCGACTTTAGCTAAACCCAATTGCGCAAGCTGTACATCGTGCTCGTACGATGTGGAAGACGGCGAGGAAATGCCAGACGCCGAATGAGGGGTCGGGGAAGGAGAAGGAAGAGGAAGTGCGGACACTGGAGTCAAGATACTTGTGCTCGAGTTCGCATTTGACGTTGGGGTTCCCGAAGGGTTGACGCCTGAGGTAGTCGATCCTGGGTCCTTAGATGATCCTGGGGTAGTTGAGCCACTTCCTGGACTGAGAAGGGCGATATCGGGAGTAGTAACGGCAGTGCTTATAGAAGCCATGCTATTAATACTTGACATTGTTCCCAGACTTGATGAGCCATAGAGACCCCTCTGAACATCGTATTCATCTTCCTCGACAACGATGGAGCCTAGCCCGCCTCCCAGGCCACGTTGAGAGAATCCCATACCAGCGGTCGCTGTAGGGGTACTGGGCGTTGCCGTTGGGGTAACTCCAGTTCCGGGGGAAATACCAACCTAAGAAGCCAAAAGAGATCAAAAGATGGTCCACCTTTAGAAAACAGAAACAGACCAACCTGGCTAGCGAGCATGCCCCCGATAACTTTGAGCGATGGCACTGAGGCGTTGGCGATAAGAGGGTTGACACTTGTCCTAGCCCAGACACCCCCAGAGATGGTCCACCTTCTCGATTGTATGCGATGCATCTCCTCTTCAAACGATGTCGACATAGATGAAGGAGATGTCGTTGATGAGGATACACTATTCGCCAAGCCTCCAGAAGAATTCCAGCTGGGCGATCCTCGGCCGGAAGCGCTACCACTTATCTCTCGACCCCATATCCAGCGTGCAATCATTGCGCCTCCAAGGCTAGCTCGACTGGCGTATCCTTTAGCAGGCGCATTTCGGTGGGCATTTCCAGCGACTTGCGCACTGTCAACCTGACTTGCAGGTACGTATACTGCCGCATTGAAAGCATCGCCAACTAGATTGGCAACAGAAGGGAAATTTGCAGCGGCACCGGTGCATACGAGGCGACGGGGGAGGGGGTCGAAAGAGTATGGGTTAAAAGGAAGCCCGAGAGAAGAGAACGGATTGGGAACTCCGTTGATAGAATAATCGGCTCCCAGTACGCCGCTGGAAACGAGAGCCATCCATCTGATCCTAAATGTCAAGATCTGACTCTCAATCAAGCATCTTGGATTAGCTCTTAGATCCCTAAACTCGTTCACCTTGACGCCGTTTTCGAACCTATAGATACCCTTGACATGGGAATACGGGTAAGAATCGGCTTGCAGATGCCAAAAGCTAAACAGCTTATCATCTAGGCCAATAGAGCCACCTGGTGGGACAATGGCGACCAATCGGTCAAACGCAGACCAGGACTTTGTGTACATGTCCCGCACAAGTGCACGAGGGACATCTGCATTGTGAGAGGTGAGGACAGCAATATAGCGCCGGGGCTCGGCTGAATCTTGAGCGGGATGGGGAAATAGGGAATAGAGCCGGGAAGGGTTATAATGCTTAGCAGGTGTAAGCATCATGTCCATAGGACCGAATTGGAGCACACCGGTGCTAGAGTCGGCCGAGCACAAAGACAAGTACGACGCAAGACTATCTGATGTGAAGGAGGTGACGACGGTATCGGAGTCGAAACCAAAGCGCTCGACGAGGTATCGGGAGATTGTACCCACTTTTCTACCTCCACCGCTGACGTCGACTTCGCCTAACCAGCCTCGAACGCGACGACCTTCTTCCCTGCTTCCGCCGACAATGTCCAGAACCCCTTCATCCCAGTGTCCACCTCCGGCACCTTGCCCATGTACCCAGAGACCAGTAGCACAGGCCTCAGCTTCGTTCATCGGAACCCATTTGCCACAAACGAGACTTGCCAGAAATGCACTAGCGACTTGTACCCTTCCCGTTCGGGCCCATACTTCTTGTGGCCAAGCTTCTCGCACTTTAAGCAGCTGGGCAGCGACGAGACTCGCCTGGGCACAGGTGCCAACTCTGTTTGCCATCGCATCTGGTCCGCCAAGGAGAGCCTCAATAGCCAAAGCATGGGTATGAGCCGAGGTGTCTTGGGCGGTTGGGGTATTGGACAAGGAGAAAGATGGAGAAGGAAAATGGGTCTGAAGAGCGAGATGAGGGTCTAGAGAAGACAGGGAGGGCAGCGGCGTGGACTTCCACCACACCAACGCGTGTTGGGCACATCCTCCGATGGCCTTGATACGCGTCACATCGTACGACCGGTGTAGTTTTTGGAGAAGCGTGTCTAGAAGCACGTGACGGTTAGCTCCCACGCCCTCAAAAATTTGCTTCCGTCTCACCCAGGCCTTTTATCCACATCTCGACTGGCGTCGTGTAAGCCTCCCCGGGCGTCGTAAATATACCTCCAGTAGTCCTGTGTAACAAGAGAGAGCGTGATTAGTTCAATCCAGGGAGAGACCACAAAACAATGAAATGAAATGAATTTTAAAAAACCAACGAGCGGCAAGGAAACAAAAGAAACTCACTGGTATTCGCCCAACTCGGTATCAAAATCAACGCATTCCACCCCCACCAGCTCGAGATTTTCATCTATCAAGGATGCCCGTAACTGGTCTGTAGCCAGTTCTAATCCGAGGAACAAAGGTGAATGGGAGTGGGGTGACAGTGAGGAGAGAGCAGAAGGGTGCTGTGGATGAGGTGAGCCTAATTTCGGAGGCATTCTTATCTTTAAAAAACAGTGGTGTCAATGTTCGTCGGCGCGTTCGTTATAGTATCGCTTCCTTCTTCAACAATAGCTAGGCCTATTGTACGAGCCGCTCCAGGAACAGATGCGCAAATTCGTCGTAAAAAGTCGTACAGTGTAGTATTCCAGAGTTAGAGTGAGCAGCGAAAGGGAGATGAAAGTCAAGTAGACGGAGAACCTGATGGTCAGGATGAAAATGATTCCTCAATACCAAACGAGCGTCAGTTCAGCGCTTCAGTCCAAAACGTGTTACAATCCAATTCCTAATTAATGCCACCTTACTAGAAGATGCCTTTGAGGGTCAAATGGGATACAAACGAGACAATAAAAAGCTTCAGAAAGTAGGTAAAAACGAATAAATAACATCATCGGCGGATCCCAAGTCACCACTAGTGATAAACGGGCATGTACATGACACGGTCGTGGACTTTGTAGCCGTTCGGACCCATATGGTTCGAAGAAAAGTATTGGTTACGAGAGGGATAGAAAGGAGCGCAATCTTCGTTCCATCTACAGTAGAAAGAAAGAGAATTTAGCGGCAAATTTCCCTATCAAACCAACTCAGGCCTACCTAGCGTTGGCAGAGTTTGCACGGGGCAATCCAGGTTTGAAAGCATACGAAGCAACGGAGTGTAGCGCAAAGTCATGAGGAGGATGATCGGACGAGTTGCTTATATCTTGCAGAGGACGTTTGTTAGGAGGGAATTTCGAATGATTACGAGACTGTGTACGAGAAGGCGGAGCTGAAAAGGAAGAGAGATGAGACGGAGGCAAGCTGCGGGCGAGGTTGACATTGAAATCGTCAAAGTCAGAAAAGGCCGGGAATATAGAGGGTTGAGGGGGAGAAGCATCAGGGAATACAACGTATTCAGCATTGATTCGATACTTTGCATAGGACTGTCCTTGAAGAGATTCCTTGGCATCGGTCGCGCTTTCAAGCGCGCCGTATTCCACGAGAGCAGAATTAGTTTCTTGAGGACTTCTTAGGGCAATCATCTCGAGTCTCTTGATTTTTCCAAAGGGAAACAACAACGGTTCCAAGTCCGAAGTAGAGGAGAACAAGATACAGGGAAGGTTGGTTACCAGAAGCGCGCTGGTGGGGGTGAATGTCAATGAGAATGACTTGTCAGGAGACGACGGAGCAATGCTTTCTGTTGGATCGGATAAACAGTCGACCGTATCGCTACCCTCGTACTCGTCTGAGGTTGAGTGCGCGTCGAACACCATCGCACGATCGCCGCCGTCGAGGAAGCCTGTAAATAGAGTACGAAACTTGAAAGTTTCAAGAGACTATGAAGACTATACACACCTTCAGACCGTTGAACGATCGACCAAGATATGTCAATGGTATGGCCTCTGTTGTGATCTTCATCAGCGACACCGATAGCCATAAAGAGAATCAGATGCGTACTTGATCTGAGTGCGAGTAAGAGACATCATCGCTCTCTTAGCATCCTCGTGAGCAGCCATGACTACGAATCCTCGGCGGCGAGAAGCATTGTCAACAGTAGCTAGGATGACACAGTGCGCAACTTTTCCGTAGCGAGAGAAGACAGCCGCGAATTCGCTTCTGCAAAGATGGTTAATAAAGCTCTCATACTGACGAGACGTGGAACGGACTTGGTGAGATCAAAGGGGAGTCCAAGCACATAGAGATTGCGACGATGGTCAGGAACCTTAGATGAGCTACCATCGCCGTCCTTGAAAACCGGAGTTACGACGCTGCCAGAGGAATTATGACGCATACATGCAGGGAAGCGATCGATTTTACTCACAGGGCGCAGCCTCCTACGGTATATCCAGACATACAGAGAGCTTTCCTAAGACGAATACTAGATAAATGTATTGCAGACTGGTAAAGGACACACGACTCACTTGGCGGCGTCTTTGGAATTGAACGAGATTTCGACGTGTGTACCAATTGCATCCCTAAATTCAGACGTGCCGCGAATATCGCCTAAAAGGAATCATTATCAGAGCGCATGTAGAGTGAAGCAAAAAAGAAAGGGCACCAATCAGAGTGCTGAACAAGCTAATTACTTCGGCGCGATTCACTAGAAGAAAGAGTGACTAAAATCTCGCCTTGGGCGAATTGGACAGAAACGCAGCTACCGTGATTCGGAACGTTAGCAATCTTGACTGTGTTTGTCGATATCTTATGCTCCGGGTCACAGTGAGGTCGAAAAGCCTTCCTTTGGGAGGACATGATTTGATTTAAGAAATTGGGAAAGAATTATGAAAGAGAGAGAGAGAGAGAGAGAGAGAAGGGGTCGCAAGAGATATTCAAGAATATTAGCTGGGCTGTAGGGGGTGCGAGCAGGAGGAGGCTTAAGCAAGAAGATGGGAGTCGAAGGAAAAGAAGTCCGAGGCGCCTGAAATTCCGCTCCGTTCATTTTTAAGCCCTCTATATTCCCACGCCACACTCGTGAGCTACATTAGAATCGCTACCAGCAAGAGGACCATTAATACGATGATTAGAATAACAATACACCATCCACTCCCCCTCTCCTCAGACTGCCGCGCAAATTTACGCAGCTTGCGCATCGCGCCGCTCAGTCTCGAGTCTGTCCGATCCACGCCCTGCTCGAGGTCGTCAAGCATTCTGCAGGGGCGTTTCAGTCGTAGTCGACGAAAAGAAAGCTTTCAAGTTACTTACTCGTTATGTTCCCCAATCTCCTGTCCCATTAGCCCGGCCTGTTGAGCGAGCGTACTGAGCGTTCCAGCTATAGACTCCATCGTTCGATCTTGCTCTCGTATCATCAGCTGAACAGTAACTCCTGTTACTGGTAGTCTGTGTCAAGAAGCACTGATAGACGAACCTGCTGTTCTTCCCTGGCCCATGCTTCTTGGTGGTCCTCATCGACATCCCTTTCTGACCCAAGCCGAGGCGTGTTTTGACCACTATGCAGCGGGCCAGGAGAGTTGTACGAAGACAGATTTCTCGAGTTTGACGAAAGATCGTGATTCACTTCGGCTCTCATGTTCTGGACTTGCAGGCAAGGCACTGTAAGCCAAAGCGCTTTCCAAGTACGAGCGAGGAATTGCGCACCTCAACTTCCTTGCGAACATAGCTGACGTATTGTCTACGTTCCTGGACTTCTAATTCTTCTAGCCCAAACATACGAGGGCCCGTTGTTTCTACTATCCTGGATAAACTGTCAAGTTCCATTTGTATTTGGAACCGCAGTGACGTACCTGACACTGTCCTCCAAGTCTTCAAGGTCTGCTTCCAGCGCAGCAAGCGTCGCTTTAAGCTAGCAAGAGAGGTATGAGTAATCTGATTCACATGAATGCTTGAACACGCACCTCGTTTCTTGCCCAAACTAGCTCCTCACTATCATCTCGAGCCATATTCCGTATGCGCACATAAGATGCGCGAAGCTGACCGGCCGTCTGCAGCGAAGTTTGAATGTCTTGTTGGACAGCATGGTACGGGTCTGTCGCCATAGTTTAAAGTCATATAGGAAAGAGGTTCACATGCTGCGGTCGCGCGAAGCTTGCTGAATAGGTTGTTTGTCTATGTTTGTCACCGCTATCTACAGTTGCATATTATTATAGTCGGGGCTTGTCAGGATCTATTTCAGACTCCCCGCTATCTCTCCGAGCCTCTCTCAGCATTTTCTCCAGAAGCTGTACCCACTCATGAGGCCCACCCAGCCCCACGCCTTTGACCCACTCCTCTGCCAAACCTTTCCTCTCTAAATCTACCCAAAATTCCCGCAAGATGGTTTTAGCATCGTACATTCTTCTCTCCCAAGCAGGAACCACTATCCTCCCCGGAATTCCAACTGTGTCTTTTTGAGTTGAAGCATCTGCGAATTTGTAGAGCTCATTTCGATAGTCAAATTGCTCATAGGGCTCGAATCTATTCCATTCGCGAGCTATCACGAGCGGATCTTCAGAGTTAAATTTGGTCGAAAGTTCAGTGTATCGGGACACGATATCGATCCCTTCCCTTATCCAGTCCAGTACCGACGGATTGGCAAAAGCATGCACCATTGCTCTGGCCTGGGCCTCGAACAGTGGAAATGGTGCAACGCGGAATAAAAGTCCCAAGAAAGCGATATTCGTGTTTTCGTCAACCAGAGGGAATATATATCTTGCCAGAGGAAAGACGTGATAGGAAGAGTTGTACAGGTGCGGTGGAATCGGCGGAATAGGCGGGGGGTACGCGTTTCGTATGATATTGATGTCTGAAAAGAAAGGGAAATTCATCTTGTACCCTGTGGCCAATATGCAAAAAGAGACTCCGTCCTCGACTGTACCATCCTCAAACAGTACTTGGCCATTCTCTCGTATTTCGGCTACCAGGCCACGATGTTTGATTTTCCCAATATCTTGAGATGGACTTGCTCGGACAGATTGAATGACCGTTGCTCCACTGTCCACCAAATCGGATGAAATGTCCTGTCCAGAGGGTCCAGCTCCAATAACGAGTACGTTCTTGCCGTACTCTGACGCTGGATGACGATACCAGGCGGAATGGATGGCCCTTCTCGATCCCAACCAACCTCCCAGTCCAGGTATATCTGGATATCGCGGAAGACGATAATGGCCGTTGCATACCGCCAAAAAGTCAAAGACTTCTATCTGGCCGTTCGAGAGCCTGACTCTCCACTGGCCAGAGGCCCGTTCTACAGTGTCAACAGATGTATTGAATTGTATGTGCTGGTACAGGTTGAAGTGCTTGGCGTAGGCCTGCAGATACGTTTCTATGACATGTGCCCGAGGAAAAACTGGTGTTTCTGGAGGAAAAGAGAAACTTGTGTAGGCCATAACGGGATGGGGAAGATTCGTAGTGAGAGAATCGTACATCGGGGTTAGAGGCGGTTCATCTACAGGCAGCGCAGGAAGCCTTGCAGTGCAGTCAGGCTCGAGTAGTGATAATAAACAAGTCGAGCTAGACTTGCCAGACTCCGCCCACTTGGCTTCGGGCTTCATACGCAACAACGTCCTTCCATTCTCCACTCTGAAACTGGGGAGTATCGAGGATAATTTTGAGCGCCGCCAGACCCGCAGCCCCGCCTCCTCCAATGATGCAAACTCTGCGGGTTTTGCGATCAACTTGAATTTCTGTCAACAGCACGGATCATTAGCAGTTGATTGTCTGTAGAAAAGATGATCAACCAGGGAGATCCATGGGCGCCAAAACAAAAATGAAGGCTGTAGTTTCGAACGCGAGTATGTGATTACCAAGCGCCAAGTGAGCGCAATTCAAAACTCAATGCTACAGTATCAAATCGTTCAACTGTATTTAGAGTATCTGTATCGGAGAGGAGAAAACAGCCATCGCTCGTTATAACATCATCACGCATAACATGAACTGGAGACAGTAGACGAGGCTGCGCAAAGTATGCATCAATCTGAGGATATGTGCCAGTCAGCAATGACAATGGAGGTCAAGATAACGACGAGAATTACCATAGTTATCTCGTATCATGTATCACATCTGGCTCGTCAACATTCCATCCTCCATCAGAAGCCTCTTTGAGGAGGAGTGTGCTCGAAGGATCGTCGGCGATGCCTTCACTCTCAAGATCCTCCGTGAAGGTGTCTATAAGCTTGGCATTTCCACCGAGGGAATCGTTTCCTTCCCAAGTCGCTCTCCAAACGGGG
The DNA here is from genome assembly GCA_013368555.1 of Collybiopsis confluens. Taxonomy (NCBI): domain Eukaryota; kingdom Fungi; phylum Basidiomycota; class Agaricomycetes; order Agaricales; family Omphalotaceae; genus Collybiopsis; species Collybiopsis confluens. The sequence continues at coordinate 58,150 of JAACJN010000021.1, forward strand.
TAACTGCGTGAATCATTAACACAGAAAGTTCAGAGAACACCCCAAAAAATCTAGACACCTACTTGAGCCATTTGACAAGCCACAGTTGTTTCTTTCCATACACACTCTCGACTTTGGTCCTTCGACCGATAATCCGCTCGACGAAGAATTCGTCATCACCGTAATCCACTGAGCAGTCCGGACGGGCGCATCTCTGTTCCAATGTATCATCGGAAAGAGGTACTATACAGAAATGAGGAGTCAAGATGGCACTGGGCTTAGAAAACGGAAAACTCACTTGGGCTGTAGAAGAGAAGAACATTTGTCAAAAGGAGACCATGTAGATGAAACCTCAAAGCATACCTATTGCACGCACAAAGTGGACACTCGAAGGTTTTCATTTGCTCCAGATTCGAATCACCTGAGGCGAAACCGACGCAGCCGCAGTGGTACCATCGTTCGCACCTAAAGTTTAGGTCAGTCGAAATCGGACACTGAGAAAAAAGCTTACACATCACATTGAACATGCTGAAAGGAGGTTTCATGAGCAACCATTAGATTCGGCAAGAGCAGACTTTTCACTTACTGTGCCATGATCATCCGCTTTTTTCGGCCATGAAACATTAGACTTGACGATTCTATCTTTGCTCCTCTTCATTATTGCAGATTCGGATCCAGCCGCTCTAGGTCCTCGCTTTACTCGGACACTACCTCCCCGGACAACTGGCTTGGAATTTCGCTGTCGCTTTCTGGGCGAGCTGGTCGCAACGTTGCCGATTCGACTGATTTTGATTCGCTTCCTCGGTCTGGTGTGACCAGATGAGCCTTCTCCTTTGACGTCCAAGTCGTCATCGCTGAGACTAGTCAGGTCGGAGAGGGCGTCATCAGGATCAAGGGAAAACAATGCAGAAGCTGAAGTCGTCGCGAATAGATCGGCTGATAGTTTAGGCTTGGAAAGAATCGGCGAGCCTTGCGCAGAAGACTCAGCTCCAGGGTTATGCGTCACCATGCGGAGAACAGAGTCCTCTTCTAACACGGAGGGTGAAGGAGAGCCGCCGGTTCTTGCCGCAACTCCTCCGGCGATATCAACTCGAGTTTTGGAAGAGCCGCCCATTTTTCGTAGTTGACCTTGGCGGGAGAGATGAGACAGATTACTGGTTGTCAATTCTTTGTTAGCTGCCGCTAGAAATTTGGAATGTGCCTTATCCTTGACAGATGAAGGAGTCTGAGGGATAAAGGTAGGAATGGCTGAAGGATTCCGGGAAGAGGGAACATGTGAGCTACTGAGAGAAGGCATTGCTGCGAGAGTCTGAATATTCTGAATATCGCTGTAGAGCTGACCATGGGAGAGAGAAAAATCGGTTCTGAAAAAGTTAACATGGGCTCTGGCAATACTGGTGTCCTTGCCCGGATCTACAGTGCAGAATCAACGAGCGAGCTCTCTAGATAAAATAATAGTAGAATCACGATGCTTGCCCCAATCTACGTCTCTGAGCCGGTAGGGGGAGTGGCGTGTATCTGGGAAAATATAGCGTTTGAGCAATCCAGGTACTATTGGTTGAATGGCAAAGAAACCTCCACCATTTATTCCAGAGAATTGGTCTAAAATTTTCGATATCAAAAAATGAGCGCGTAAAGATCGTGTAGTGAGTCCCTTACCAGAGTCAGGAGACCTAATAGGGCTCACTCCCATTTCATGTCGAACTATGTATGGGATAATTTCAAACAATGTGCTGAGTCGCCAAAAAGAGCACTCACCTATTACTGGATCGATACTTTCTGATGACGGATGCGTCCGCCTGGTTGGGCTAATAGCCATATCGTGCTTCACAACGGGTTCTGCGCACGGTTTATTCCCTGAAAAGATAAAGAATATCATTCGAGTAGACTCACCAGTCGCAGCAAATGGATCTATTACTCGTTCAAGTAGTTCGCCCATAGTATGATTGACCGTGTCGAGCGTAGTTGCAATGGAATTCGGAGCATCTTCGCCGCTCTTCCCAATGACTCTCTCTAACGCCTGCACACGACCAAGAACATCCCTTAAAGTCTGTGTATGGGCCATCAAAGATTGTTGCAGAGCCAGATTGGCACCTGTGATTGCTTTCTGAATCGACTCGTGGTTCTGGGACATGTCATCACCCAGTGTTTTCACATTGTCTTGGATGGGCTGGAGAGCAGAGTGCATGTTTTTCTCGATTGATTCCATCTTCGCAATCGTACCGGCCTGATGTGATATGAGGATCGGAGCGATTGCGTCCATTATTTTGATAGTTAGTAGATCGCTGGAATAAAGTGCAGGGTTGACGGGATTGATATGAGGGGGATGGGGCGGTTGGTGCGAGGAAGAACGCGCATTCTGGGGATGATGCGCAGTATATGGCTGGCCCGGTGGTAGATGTGCAGTATATGGCTGGCCCAACGGTCTACGAGGCACAAAGCTGCTGACCCGAGGTCTCGACATGGGATACAGAGTTCAAGAGCGAACAATAAACAAGCGCTTTCAATTTGATTTTTTATTAGAATTTTTATGTAAATAGATAAGCTGCACGTCATTGCAAAAGCTCAAGTTCGACCTGGCATGCCACACCATCATCTTTCAAAGGGTTATCAAGTTTGCCACGCCATCGTTGCACTTTGACGCGTAGAAGCTTTTCAATACCATCCAAATCCGAGCAATCGTTCAACGACGAACGGAGTTTATTAAACCACGGGCGGCGACCGCTGTACAGATTTGTTAAAGCAGCCAGAAACCAGTCAGAAATACACACTTGCCATTGAAAATCAAAAAAATGCCGTATGTGGGTCTGTACGGTCTTCAGAGTCGCAACAGGGTATTGGCGACAAATGTCCAGGTATTCAAGAGATATTGCCACTGGGTCAGGCAAGTCTTGCGTCGAAAAAACGCTATAATAAGATGCATATTCAAGTGTTCGTGAGCTAAAAAAAAGAGACCTGACACGAACCAAGGGTTGCCCAGCAGCGTCTCTCCGACCATTAGACCATCGGCACCAGTGTAATCAAGATTCTTGGCAATATCATCAAAGCATCGGACATTTCCATTGCTAATGACAGGCACCGTTATTTTATCACAATTCTTCAATGCTCTGACTTGATCTAAATCGGCGGCGCCTTGTCTACGGCGGCGGCTCGAGACAGTGCGTGGATGGAGGGTGATCCAAGAAGAGCCAGACGCCTGTAAGCGTTCTGCAAATTCGACAGTCTTTGAAGATGGCTGGCAAAGCCTCATTTTGGTAGAAACAGGTACGGTGAAGGATTGGGCCATCGAAGAGACTGATTGACCAATTTTCAAATATGTTGTAAGAGCTTTTCGGTGTGCTTTTACCTATGTGTTCAACTAGAGGCCAGTCTCTCTGCCCAAGTAGATAGGCTCCAAAGTGATCTTCCCTGGCAATTTCTTGTGGACAGCCCAGATTTAGATCTATAGTTTCCTTCGCCAGAGTGAGTAAGATGAAAGTACCAGATACCAAACATGGGGAGCGCACCAATAGCCTGGCATAGGTCCTGAACCTTTCTTCCAGTCTCCACTATGAGAGTGGCATCGTTTCCGCAAAGCTGGACCACTGTAGACACGTCCGGATCGTTATGATATTGCAGGTCTCTGCGGTGAAATTCGAGGTATTCTTGGTCGTGGATAAGTCTTTCGGGAATCAGCATTTGCGTGTAGACAGTGGTAGCCTTGTATCTGGATGTCAAAATTCGGAAGGGTAGGTCGGATTGATTGACCATAGGAGCTGCAACGAAGGAAAGCTGAGGCATCAGTAGCAGTCGAGGCGGCAGCGGCGCGGGATTCCGTTCCCAATTCCACTTCAGTGCTACCGTCTCCGAGCCGTCCATCAGCTGGACTCTTCGTGCTTCCACGCCGGGAAGACAAGTGTCTAAAGATCCTGACCGGGTACCTATCGGCTCATAGGAAAACCAGCAACTTTTCGCATTACTGTGGTGGATCGCACCCAAATGTCCTGACATCCTGGACCATCCCGGTCAGTTTTTCAAACTTCACACCGACTCGACCAGGAATTTCTTTCTCCTTTTGGAAGAAGTTTCTCGAACGCAGTTGAACTGGATTCTGGAACGTGTTCAAAGGCGTCATGGTCCCACCAACGTTCTCAAATGTTCAGAAACCACCTTCAGCTTTCATTCAAAACATCCGTTTCGGCTAATTGTTATCATCTGCATCATATGGTCGATATTCTGGGGCGGGCTATTTCTGCTTGTTTCGCCCACGCCTTTATATTCGCTCCGTTCGCTCTCTTTCTCTCAAAGGGAAACCACACATCCATGCCGCATCCAAAACATATAAATTGGTGAACACAGTCACAGATATGTGCCTTTCGAGCTTCAGTTCTCTCGACAGACTGAATCATGCACTTTCGTTTGAATCTATTATGGATCTCGACAGTGGCCTTGGGGCTCTTTACACCTCGCGTGTTTGCACAGAATAGCTCCCAGGTGTTGGACGCTCTAGAAAGCATGGTCGACTGCGCGACATGCCTCTTAGCGCTGGTGCCTCTTCAGGCTCTCGCCCACCTCGGAAACGATATCTTTTCAGATGCCTTGATCGAGGTTTGTGACCTTACCCAGGTGAGTTGCCTCAATGACCGATGGCTACATGAGTAAAAGTTCACATTCTACCGGCTCAGGCAGAAGATGCCGATGTCTGCTCTGGCCTAATGACGCGTTTGGGTCCCATCATAGCTCATGACCTTCGAAGCATCAGTATTGTTAGTCAAACTGCTGCTCGGCTCTGTACCGCTCTATTTGGATTTTGCGCGTCGAAGACTCCGAATCCGTTCACATTCCCTCTTCCATCTCCGGAGGTACCTATTTTGCCTGCAAGTACACCGACAACGCGAGGATCTACATTCAAGGTCGTTCATATCTCAGATGTGCATATTGATAGAGAGTATACGGTTTGAAAGCTTCTTTTCTATCTTTGGCACGGCGGTAGTGATGAAAGCCTTACTTAGGTTGGTGCCGAAGCGAACTGTACCAAGGTGCGTCAGCTTTGCGACTGAACATTCAAACCGGTTGTTCATTATTCATTGATATTTGACAAAGAACATATGCTGCAGAAATTTCGCCGACGACACAGGCAATGTAACGGATCCCGCGCAACCGTTTGGTAATTCCAAGTGTGACTCGCCGCCATCATTAGCAGACTCTATGCTTGAGGCTGTAAATAGCTTCAATGCTAAATTCATCATATTCACTGGTGACGTCGTGGAAGGTAATGCAGTAGGCTGTTGCAGTGGCTGACTCCCAACTGACTACACTCACAGGTGCGATCTGGCTAACCACCCAAGAGCAAGTCGACCCTTTTTCTCGGCTCCTGACTAGCATTATCTAACGAAGATACCTAGTGAAGTGACTTCGGATCTTGAGGACTTTAACACTGAGCTACTGTCGAAAATCACTAATACTCCAATATTTCCTTCGATTGGTTCGCTATTTATTTAATGAGGAAATCTTTTTCTTCTAACACCTCCTTCGCAGGCAATCAGTGAGTACTTTTTTATTATTATCATCAGACACTGTCTTCATGTTATTCTTTCCAAAGTGACTCGAACCCAGTCAATTCCTTCCCTCGAAATACAACCGATACCACTCTAGATGTACAATGGGTCTTTGGTAAGATTCTTCTCCGAGTTACGGATTATACTAATTCGCTTCAAGATACTCAAAGCGCCGGTTGGAAGGTCTCTCCCCTGTTTTTTTAATATCAATATTTGGTGCCATTTGATTGACTGTGCTCCTCGAAGCAATGGATTGGCAAGGACTCGAGCAACCAAGTTGACCATATTTCGGGAAGTTATGCGGCCTCTGTCCCCGGTACAGATTTGGTGTACGCGACATCATTCTCTCGTCCAAAAGAAGCTCCTGATATCTTTTTCCGTAGCATCCTATCTGTGAACACACAATACTGGTATAGGCAAAAGTACGTGCTGGTATAACTCGCCGTGTGTAGTTACACCAGCACTAACTCAGATTGGTTAAGTCTTTGGCTGTATGATAGCGACACCTTCCAGTACGCGATCTCTGATGCAGCGGAACAATTCCATTTCTTTATTGATTCGTTCATTCTTAGACCAGATCCGAACGGAATACTCTCTTTCATGGTCGAGACACTCCAGGCTGCGGAGCGCGCTGGACAGAAGGTCTGGGTTATCGGGCACATTCCCTTGGGAAAAGCCGACACGGTCGAAGATCAGGTCAAACCATTTCTTTCAGGAAAACCAGGAGGATCAATAGTTGACCCTGTTTCAGTCAAACTATTATGATCAAATTCTTCAGCGCTATAAACATACCATAGTTGGGCAGTTCTTTGGACACAGTCACAAGGTGAATTCTCAGCCCCCCGGTTTGAAGAAACTACTAGACCAGACAGCCTTTACTTTCCGCAGGACCAATTTGAGGTGGCATACTCCGATTATAACGACCAAACTGCTGCAAACGCGGTTGGTGTTGGGCTCATAGTGCGTTACTTCGAATCATCTCAGTTGTATTCATCTATATTTATGTTCTCCAGTGTCCTGCCCTTACCCCCACCAGTGAGATAGATCATGTTGCCACGATCTTGGCCAGATTTGGGGTGCTCATATCATTATCCAGGTGGTAATCCCGCATTCAAGGTGTATGACGTCGACCCTGATACGTTTGGAATCATGGATGTTCGTGTTATATTTGGCAAGTCTAGCACGCTCGTAGATCGCAAGCCGACTAACAGATATTCTTCATTTCAGCAAATATCACGGATCCTGACTTCCAATATAACCGTGCGTTATCACTCTACTCCATTTACACACAACTGTGGTCTAAGTAATCGTGGTTTCTCAATCAAGCCACCTGGGATGTTTACTATGACGCCCGAGAGGTTTATGGGCCACTTGTTGACCTCCCGTCGACTTCGGAACTCACTCCTGCCTTTTGGCATAACCTCACAGAGGTCTTCATGAACAACGATACCGCCTTCCAGATGTTCAACACGTTTATCAGCCGCGGAGGGGCTGTTACAACGTGCGATGACACAGATAACTGCAAGAATACTACTATCTGTGATATGAGAGCTTTCCGCTCTCAAAACAACTGTGTAGGTGTTTTTTTTTTTTGCTATCTAAAGCCGTCACTTCATCGCTTTACGTGTTTTCCATTACTGTAGGACGTTGATGAAGGTTCGTTTGCGCTGAAGAAACGAAGTGCAGGCAGTTTGAATGAAGCGTCGGAATGCGAGGGGATTGGAATCAAAGAGATTTTTGCTAAAATTCGAAATAAACTAATGGCTTGATATTCAACCTTCACACGGTGTTATCTGAATGTTTGTACATACTATGCGAGAATTGTTGGAATGGAAACGCAATTGTGCCGTGGTCGGGTGGTAACCGGGCACGGCATCGATGCCAGTAGTCGAAATTACCTTGAGACTAGTGCGCTTCGTAGTACTGGAACTAGCGAGACTGAGAGTAGCATTTAAGGTCGTATATAGAGTTCGAATGGTATGGTAATGCATGCAACAAAAATACAAATGAGTAAGGACTAGTTAGTTTACAAGTTTAGTTAAGTACATTTGCTATGGGTATTATGGGATTGTGGGGATATGTGGTCAATAAGGCGCTACGGAACATCGGGTGAGCTGGTGTGGTCCTAACCGGGTGGACGTACAAGCGGAAATCAATTTAGAGGACGCGTTTCTTTACAATCAGCTGCATCTTGGACGCGTCCTCGTTTTTCATAGCGTTCATTGTGCACGTTATTTCCTCCGGATACAAGCCGGAAGCGAGTTGGAATTCAAATTCCGAAAGCAGGCGGACGATAATCGCTTGTAGCTCGATAACCCTGCGTATACAAAATCAGGTCAGTGGGTTCCAGACAGAAACTCATTGTAGATTCTTACGCGAAGCGCCACCTGAGAAGAGAGCAGTTAGATCGGCCCAATCCTCCCAATAAATACGAGAGTAGAGTACGTACCCGATGCAAGCACGGACTCCGGAGCCTGAAGGAAAACTTTGTTCAGAAGATTCCAAACGAGTCATTTCTAGCTGTAAGCTCTTACCAAATGACATTCTATGACAAAGGGCCACATTAATTGGGATGAACCGAGAGCAGGGAATAACATACAAGTTTCCGAATACTCCCAGAGTAGTAACGTTTTCTTTAGCCGACCCGATATGTCTTGAAGGGTTCCACACGTCAGAGTCGTCTCCCCATATCTCGGGTGACCTGGTGATTTTTGAGTTTGGAAAGTATTCCCATAGAGAGCACGAACCTGTTATAGGCTCCAATGGCAATCTGTACCCGTTGACCCTTCATCACCGGAATCTTTTTCATGATCTCTCCGGAGGTTGATAGGATTGGATGAGCGAGTGGAATGACGTCATCCAAATCTGCCTCTCGCGTGATAAAATCCACTCCAGGATGGAGGCGAAGTACTTCCTGAGAGCGATATTAGCTACCCTTTCCCAGGACTGTAACATAAACCCCACTTTAATGCATGCATTCAAGTACGGCATGGCCTCATAATCGTTCAATGTAAGACCGGCTTTCGGCATCCGGATAGCGTCGATTTCTGCGCGTAATCTCTGTTGATCATGGGGAGTCCGACATAGCTCGTACAGGATCCATGTCAAGGTCGATGCTGTAAATTGATATCCTGCATGCAGTGTCGTTCTATATATCAAAAATTGAGAACGACGGAGCTTTTCCCACTGGAGAGCATTACTTACGAAATTTGTGAAAGAACTTCATCGTCATCTATCAGAAGCTCTCTTTTGGGAGTTTGCGTTGCTATCAGGCGTACTGTTGAATTCGGTTAGAAACCAGACGGGGTCCGGTCCAATCTCGACAAGAACTTACAAAGGACATTCAGCATATCTTTTTCACCGTCAAATTCTTTGAGGTAATTTTGTCTTTGAGACTCCTGCAAGGATTTCTCGCATGTCATATTCAAAGGCAAGCCATTACTACGCAAAAAGTCGCCGACAGTTGCCCTAGTCGCGTCCTCGAATAATTTGCCTCGGACGTCTTCTTCGGGAACATAAGCCGTTTTGAGCAATCTGCTGATACTGCGGGGTACGATCCGCTGTACACCCCTTACGGCGACAGTGGTTTTCGACAAGTGGGTGGAGTCAGCGCTGTCGATAGCGATAAGTTCAATACATATGAAGCTGGGGGCGAGGGGGGGGGTGCTTACGAGATGTTCTGCAAGAAATGGCCAACGCGAGATGGTTTAGCGTCGAGGGATCCGAATTGAAAGTTGAAGGAAGCTAGGGAGATAAAAAGCCGGTTCAGAATGGACCTTACACGCGGGTAAAAAGGAAGTATGGACCTTGTCCGAGGATATCCAGGACAACCTTTGATGACCATGCAGCGATATCAATAACGTGACCATCAGACTCTTCCTTCCATCGAAGAGCGAGCTAGGAAAATCCATCGAACGGGTGTAAGAATCACGATCGACGGTCCAACTCACTTTATCGGCATGCATCTGGAACATTGGGAGGAAATGCTCCAGCTGGGATTCCGAGAACACGAGGTTCAGAGCTTTCTTGTGGCGTTGATGCATGGCCAGTTCTCCTAAATGGATCTTTCAGCTCCCCGCAGGCAGCTTGCACGGAACAGTATCGGGCACCTTGAACCCAGCTCAATCCGCGGCCACAGCGTTGTTCAATCAACTTTTGCTCTTCCATGGTCTTTGGGTAGCGATAGCCACCGGTGTTGAGAATGTGATACAGCGCTTCTGCGTCAGACACCATCAACGTTTCTTGCTGGAATCAGGAATCAGTCTCTGCGAAAGTAACAAATCTCCCACAACGCTATTGCCGAGGGGCAAGCGGGGTGGGGAGGGTGTGAAGTGTGAGTAGACGTACCCCACACGAGCCAACGGTGCGAAAGACGGAGCCATAGGAGCGAAACCACGCGATAACACGTTCTGGATGGTTGGCTAGCTCGTGTTCGTGGCCTGTGGAGGGAGGAATGCATCAAGTGGGTGTCGGATGTGCGCGAGTGGGGGGGAGAGAGACGATACCTAGCAGCCACCACCGGGAGGTTGGTGGGCCTTGGAGGAATTTGAAAGATTTGCGACGGTGGGAGATGGAAATGAGTATGTAGATGATTGCTGATGCTAGGGAGAGGAGAATGAAGGAATGAGACATGGTTGCAGGACTATGTAGAAACATAGGTAGGTGGATTTTATAGGCTCACTGGCTAAATTAACATATACACCATAACGGACGCCGCCGCACGCTTCGGCCACAGGCGCGTAAAAGTCCGAGGCTACTGAATCGATCCATTCAAATTCGAGATCTTTTGTCAAAGTTCCACCATGAGATCGCCCTCACCCCTCGTAGCTTCTTCGTCCCGTCTCAGACGCTCGGTTTCTTTTCAGCTTCCCAGCCCTGAGCTCCACCCTCAGAAACCAGCCGAAAAATCAATCCGCTCTTCCTCGCCCCCTTTCGATTCTCCGCAACTCAATTCCCCATCGGAACTCAGTCCAGAACCTTCAGATGACAGCAGAGATGCCCGAAAAGGCATCCTTCCAGGGCCACGTCGAAGAAAACTGGCATTCTTGAATCCAGTTCTCGTATTGGAAAACAGCGGCAGTGTGGCCAGGGATCATCTGGCATCTGAACGGACATTCTTAGCCTACGTTAGAACTAGCCTAGCTATCGCAAGTACAGGTGTCGGTACGTATTGACACTCTGTGTTGATTTATGTTTTTTTTTTATCATTATTATCGTGAAACGAAAGCCTTGGTCCAGCTATTCACTGTCTCGACGAACGCTGCTAGCCAGAACCTGTCTGCCACTCAAGCCCTTGGCAGTAGAATCCGGTCCTTCGCTCGGCCTCTCGGTAGTGCCAGCGTCTGTCTTGGAATCCTCGTTCTTCTAGTGGGTTCGTGCTCATACAAATGTTACGTTGGAAGGCGACCATTGACTGTCATCCAGGAATTCTACGGTATTTTACTGTCCAGCACGCACTCACCCAGGGCTCCTTCCCGGTCACTCGGGTATTGATTGCTGGAATTGCATTAATTCTGTTGGCCATAGTCACAATAGTTTTTGCAGTTCTTGTTACTGGACATCGTTGACACCTCCTGCTCCGTGCTACATATTGTACAAGTCGTAGATATATTCTGTATTCAGTTCCCTTAGTCCAATTTCCTTCCCGCTGCTCTTGCACATCCGTAGCACATCCGTAGATCCGTCGGTCTAGCCCTGATGATGACCCATACATATTGATCACGCCACTCAATTCCTTCCGGGTTTCATTTAACTTTCATGGGTGTCCGGGGATTGACACCTTTTATCCAAAAAGTCTGGCAAGTCGCATGGCTTTCCAGCCTCAGTGGTCCATCCATTCATAATTCTTCTAGTCCAGAAATAATCAAACGTTTACCCCATCGGCTACAGGGCTTTGCTGGTAAGAGAATTGTATTGTAAGTTTGAAACCAATTTTCAGAACCCCATCCCCCTCCCCTCCCCATCTCATCTAGAACACACTATAGAGACGGGACTCTTCTCACTCAACGATTTCATTTCGCTCAGATCCCACATCCCTCTCGACATGTACTCGGCTGGTACAAGCTAATCAAGGAGTTGAAGGATTTTGGTGTCGAAGCAATATGTGTTTTTGACGGAAAGGAGCGGAATCTCGCGAAGGCTCAAGAGGTCCGTCAGACTTTTTTTTAATTTTTTTTTACTCGCCAAATAAATGTTGAGGCTTTTTAACAGGCTTCAAGAAGAAAAAACGTCCGACTTCTCACAACAGCTCGTGCATCAATAGAAAATCAACGGCTGGTCCGTCTCAACCGTCTTTCCAAGATCATCTCCAGCGTCTCCGAACTGGAGCATCTCGCCCGCTTTGAACTGGAGTCGGAGGCGAAACAGTTTGATCCCCTCACCAAAAATGGTGAAGATTTGGTTTCACAACTCTTGCCGCTCGAGAGTGATATTATGTTCATGGACGAGTGGTATTCGGAATTTAAATCCCGCATTTCCCTTTCAGAGGCCGAAGAGGCACTTCGTACCGAGTCATCCGCTATAACGACTGAATTCATACCGGACGTTCCCGCCGCATGCCATAACTCTCTCCACGTCAATGGCTTTGATCTTGACGGAACTTTCACTGAACTAGATGCTAGTCCAGTCGAGTTCCCTGCATCGCCTTCAGATTTTTCTTTGGTACCGAAGTTGAAATCGGACGACCTCCTTTTCCAGCTGCGCGCCCTCTATAAAGATTACCGAAATAGCATTCCCAAGGTGGTTTCTTTCCCTTTGAGCAACGTCGATGCGGCCCCTACGGCGGCTCCAACACTAGAGTCACCCGCTGTGTTGGAGGCTCTCACAGAAGACGGGGAAGATTCACGCCAGGAAGCACGAGATGTATACGAGATGTCGAAACGGCAGATTCAACTTTCATTGCAAGAGAAAAGGATCTGGAACTCTTTCGCCTCAACCTTGGACGCACCTGACATCGAAAACATTCACCGGGAAATACGAGAACTCTTGCTCAGCAGCAACATCATTTCGGAATCGTATCGCGTACGTTTGAACCCTCCTACCAGTCGGATATACGCAGAGTGCAAGGAGATCCTCCGAGCAATGGGCGTATCATGTGTTGACTGCAGCGGTCCTTTTGAGGCAGAAGCCCTAGCCTCTGCATTCGTGTTGAATGGATATGCTGATTATGTGGCCAGCGAGGATACGGTAACCCTTTCTTTGTTCACTCTCGATCGAGTTCTGGGGAGTTAAGTTTGAATTTTTTTTTAGGACGTCTTGATATATGAAGCGCCCCTCATTCGTAATATCACCAGTCGTCAACTACCTCTCATGGTCATCTCTGGCGCAGAACTTCGTTCAAATCTTAAGCTCACTCGACCAATGTTCATAGACTTTGCTCTCCTCCTGGGCACCGACTTTTCTCAACGCGTTCAGAACGTAGGACCTACTCGCGCTCTCGGCTTTATCCGCACACATGGATCGATAGAAAAATTCATAGACACCGAGACAAAATTCAAACTCAAGGTCTCAAGGGAGGAATATATGAGGCAGGTCAATTCGGGAAGAAATGTCTTCCAGACGCTGCCGCCCGTACCGAAGGATATAATACGACTGATTGAAAACACGGGTGGAGAGCGTAGCATGGGTGACATGGATCAAGTCGCATTTGTGATGGGTAAGTATGGTCTGTCTCGAGAGATTGAGCCGAGCGCAGACTGGGATTCAGAAGAAGGAGCGCTAGAAGGGAACTATTTTGACGATGATTCAGGATGGGCTGAGAAGGATCACGAAGGTGGTTGGTAGGGCGTTGTTGGAGAATTAATTTAATATTGGAACTATAAAGTGAAAGGTCTCTACCTGAATAGAGTTATCTGGATAGATTTTTGCCAGAGAGCGTGTAAACTTTTGAGTCACCCGTCTCCCGAATATGACCCATTTTCCGCTCGAGGGAAGCCAGTTGACTTGAATTGAAAACGGGAATGAGACGGCGAACGAGGGAGTGTATATGTGTCATGTACCGTAAGATGATTATTTATATAATCCACTACGGCTAGCTCATCTTGATTACTGACTACATCATGCAACCTCCCCCATCTTCCGACAGAGACTACATCGCGATAGCTGATCACGGCCTGCAAGTCTCCCTCCGCCCCCCCTTCAGAATTTCGAGCTGACCTGGTCTAGAATCGGAAACCTGCACACAGCTGCGCTGATCAGTATCGATGGATCTGTGGAAAGCTATTGTTATCCCAACTTTGATTCTCCTTCAGTATTTGCCCGAATTCTCGACAAGGATAAAGGTCTGTCTCCGTCACATTCGAACGAAGCAAAATTGAACAACCTTGCCCTTTGCTCAAGGTGGACACTTTTCGATCACACCCACCGTCTCGTTTTCGACCAAACAAAACTATCTTCCTAGTTCCAATGTACGTCGTAACATTTTGAGACCTGGATTTTCAATGTTTCACCTACTCTGTTCATAGGTCCTTCAAACTAAATTTCTGAACGAGAAGGGCGTGATCAGCATCACGGGCAAGACTTTCTTTCTCTCCACTTCTGACGCGTTCCTGCTCTCTGATTCTTGATCCGTTGTTAGACTTTTTACCTCGTCAGGCGGAAGGAATTACTACCAAGCCGCTGCTTCATTGGCTTATCCGACGCGTGGAGGTTCGTCCGAGTATCTTGCTATCGTCAGAATCACAATCTTATACGCCGTCTAGGTCATTCGCGGAAGCATGCCTCTACTTATGCAATGCGCGCCTGCCTTCGACTACGCTCGTGCAAGCCATCAAACTTCAATCGCGTCGGATACTACCTGCGTTCAGTATCAGCAACAGAAAGCCATATTCACATCGGACGCCCTCACCCTGGACCTTCGCTATGTTACAGCAAGTTTACTGGTCAGTGTAGAGCAAAATCAGAATTCTCATTCCGCTCATCTGTACCTTCTTTTAGGACAACGTTCAACCGCCGGAAATCACTCTCAACCTTCTTGACCTATCGAGCAAGGGTCACAAGGGTCTCGCTGTTTCATCTGAAATGACGCTTCATGAAGGCCAAGTTATAACTTTCGTTTTTCGCGAGCCTCCAACACCTAGTGTAGCTCAGACACATCTGGCTGCAGACCCCCACTTGACCAAAGAACTCGTCAATGGGCTTTTCTTTGTACGTCCCCTTTCTGTACCGAACACCATGGAGACTCAAGTCACTATTTTAAAAAGTCGACCAACAAATACTGGAATGACTGGATTCGCAATTCCACGGTTTGTTCTTTTCTTTCTTTATCAAGAGAACCTGTAGCTGAATATCTACCAAAGTACGGGGGCTCTTGGAAAGAAGCTGTTCATAGAAGCGCTTTGGCTTTGAAATTACTCGTGTACGAACCCACTGGAGCGGTTGTGGCGAGTCCCACGTTTAGTCTTCCGGAGTACATTGGCGGAACAAGAAACTGGTGAGTTTGCGCGCGATGATATGGTGAAAGCGGTATTGGTTCTTATTCATATAACTCCGCCAGGGATTACCGTGCCACATGGATCCGCGATTCTTCTTTCGTTTATTATGCCTTGATCCGACTGGGCTTCACGCATGAGGCGAATGGTAAGAGTCCCTAAAAGAACGTGGGTCAAATCTCATTATATATTTTTTTAGGATTCATAGATTTTATTTTCGAACGATTGAGGGATAGGAATCCCGATGGAAGTATTCAAATAATGTACACTATTCATGGTGGGTGGTGAAATGGGGCCTTTGACCGTGCAACGATTCGATGTCTAAACTACCATAGGCGGAAAAGAACTGCAAGAAATAGAGTTGACGCATTTGGATGGCCATAAAGGATCTAAACCCGTTCGGTGCGAACAATCCAGAAGCTCCCTTTCGGTCTACTGACTCTTCTCTTCTGCGTATCCCGATATAGGATTGGAAACGGCGCTGCAGATCATCTTCAACTGGTCAGCTTGATATCTCCGATTCACGATACCAGTCTCATGGCGTGCAGGACATTTACGGGGAGTTGTAGGTCTTTCTCAGAATCATCCGTATAGTGGTACGTATCGATTCTCTCCCAATAGTATTGATAATAACCCCATAGTAGTTCTAGATTGATTCGAATGTGTTCGGACGCGTAGAATGGATTGTATCTATCTTAGTCAAAAGGTCAGCCTCTAATAGACACGAATCACAGCATTTGTTTCGTAACGGTCTCTCCTTTGTAGTTTGGTAAACCCTTGGTATGTCCCCGTCAAAGTCTCGTTTCCTCAGATTATTTAGCACTATGGCTTTTAGGCTTACGATGACTGGTCAGCCCTTATTTCAACGCTTCGTCTAGGTCACTTGCTGATTTTTCCTTCTTGAATAGGGTCCTTGTCCGGGAGCTGTATGTGCTTACACTTTGAGCCGTATCGATTGAAGCTAAAAGTCTTTCTAGCGTCGACTGTAAGTCATCCGATCCGCCAAGGGCTGTATTGAACTTACAACTTACACGCATCAGATGTGGTTGCAAACCGGAAAGAACCAGATCTGTCTATCTGGGAAGTACGGAATAAGAAGAGAAACTTTACTGTGCGTATTGAACCCTTCGCCGTTAGACGTTTCTACAGCTACTCTCCCTATAGTACTCCAAGGTACAGAAATATCTCAACAGAGTCGGTAAAACTTGATTGGCTCTTAACTCAGGTTATGATGTGGGTCGCGATTGATCGAGGTACGCATCTTGAGAAACCTTCAATGATGACGCCTTTTCTCAGAACTTCCTCTAGGCCTTCGCTTGGCCGATAAGCGCAGCCTTCCTTGTCCCAAACGTGATGTATGGCTGCAAGCTCGTGATGAGCTCTACGAAGAAATAATGGCCAAAGCCTGGGACAAAGAGCATCAACATTTCGGCCAAAGCTACGAAGACACAGATTTACTCGATTCTGCTGTATTGATTATGCCTTTGGTGTTCTTCATGCAAGCTGTGAGTGTGGCATTCATCTTGCAAATACCTGTACTGAAAGGATCTAGTCTGATCCAAGGTTCGTGAGCACCTTGAAACAAATTTTGAAGACCCCGGAACGAGGGGGTTTGACCTCGAATGTAAGCCTGCACAATGAGTTTTGACGTTTCGTAGACTTGATCGTGTTCCATAGAACCTGGTGTACCGCTACGATGTTAAAAAAACGGACGATGGTGTAGGTGGCGAGGAGGGCACCTTCGGCTTATGCACGCTCTGGTGAGGAAATACGGATGCACTTTTGATTTGGTCTCTTCATATCCTGCTAGGTGTGTAGAAGCCCTGACGCGTGCAGGGCAGTATGATCCCACTATGCTCCGAAGATCTGTTTCGATGTTCGAGGTAAGATGAACGTCGGCCCTTCGAGTTCGCGCACTACAAGACTGTTCCTAGGATTTCCTCTTGTATCTGAATCATGTAGGCCTCTGTACTGAGGAAATATCCGAGGCGGGCGAAGGGTGAGTTGCTGACATTTTACTACGGTCGGTCACAGCTGGACTGACTGACTCTTTTATAGCCTTGGAAATGCCGTGCAAGGCTTTACGTGCGTGAATTGTGTTGTTGAAGTTGCTGAAGCTGACTTTTAGACCTTCTTGCCAGCCATGTCACTCTGATATCGGCAGCGTATAACCTCTCCCGAACTTTGGGGTATATTGGTGGGCGCAAATAAACGCGTTTGTGCCGCTCTTGAAGTAGAAATGTACTTTAGCTGGCCTGTGTTCTATTCTATATACGACACCCAATAAATTTAATCCCCATTTCGGATTCTACGGGCCGGTTCACGACGGTCATGCGGTCGAAGCTTCAAACAAGATTTCTCAAGCTCTCTCACACGACACATTAGACCAAAAATATCAGGCTAAAAATTTATTGAGAAAGTGTGGAAAAAGCCTTTCTTTTCGAAGGTTTCTCGAGCAACAAACAGAATCTTTGCCACTTGAAAGAGACAAAGCAAGAGATTATCTTTTTCAGTGCGTTTTCGGGCGAAAATGTGTCGGCTCGTTCCGGGCGAGACGTGCCGAGCGGACCGATACTTTTTCTCGCTCGAAAACTTTTCGAAAAAGCTTTCCCTGGCAAACATCATGTTTTCCATTCAAAAATTTTCAGATAAAAGATTCTTTTTACTAACCAATTTTCGGCTTCTTTTACGCCCTGAGTTTTAACGCTTTCTTGTAGTGTCAAGCTCTATCTGGGATTTGGAATTTGGGGAGACACACGATGGAAAAAAAGATCGGTCCGCAGGATTACTCTATAGTCTGACCGTGGATAGGTGAGAGTATAAAAACAACAGCTCATCCGGGCCCCGTCCAATTATCATGGTTCTTCCAACAGTTGTCACGCTTCTCTACATTATACTGTCCTTCTCCGTTACAAGTGCATGGTTCGACGAACGAGCACGTCCTCCCTCCTTCCTAGATTCTGTTTCTCTAACACAGCGCGATTTATTCGATTATGGAATGACGGGACTGGACATCAATTGGGGTGGCCCTGGGACGTTTATTGTGAGTAACGGGCAACTCACAATCTGAACAAATACTGAGACCCAGCTCCCTTAGTTCGGGTCTGCCCGGTATTCCGCCTGGTATGCCGTGGGCCTGCTTGCTCGGAATACAAATGAAGACGTGAAGAATGCCAACGAGCTACTCCACGACGTGTAAGCTGTTTCATTCTACCCAGCGAGACCGAATTCGATACAGAAAGCTGTTACATAGAATTTCTTATCAAGTTGGTATATCCTTTCTAGACGAGATGGAATCCCTGAGTGGACATACGATCTAGTTCACAGATCCCAGTAAAATTTGGTTTGGAACCTTCAAAGATGGTGCGTCACATTTCGTTTCGTGTTTACTCCCTCAACTGATCATCACTCATTATGCATTATGTATAGCTCCCGACTCTCCTGATCCGGGAGATACCTGGACTCCTGAGGTTTTGAAGATGTTCTACTGATTCCTTTCGTTTACCTGAACTTTCTCTGCTCAGATATACAGCTCATATGATCCCAATCAAGGCCTCTTTGTTGGAACATCATTCATCATTATACTGGAGGAGTTCGCTGAACTACTGGACCCATCCATCAAAGATCTAGTCAAAGAAAGTCTGTACAACGCGACTGTCGGTGACGGGTATAGGAATGGTGGAATCAACGGAGACAACTGTACGTCCCAGACTGCGATTAGATTCTATACTGATGGTGATTTTTACAGTATATCCAGTGTACAGTAACCCTTGGTGATTATACCGTTACTTGTATATCAATATGAAGTCACTCATCAGAATTTACTTCAAGGTTTATGCGCATCATGGCTGCTACTTATGCTGGCAATCTCATGAAAGACACCAACATGTCCTTCTGGGGTGATGAATGGGCAAGAGAAGGAATTGCCGCGTTTGATGTGTACACTACTTTGCCCGAAGTGCGTATTCAAAATTTCTTCAGATTTCCCCAGTAAAGTTCAACATAGCCAGTACAATTGTGGTACATACAACGGTGTCGTTCTGTACGCCTTAGCCTTATGGGGTTACATGCCACAAAATTCCACCATTGTTACCCGAGCGGCGGACTTGATCTCTAAAATATGGATCGATCTCGCCCAGTACTATAACCCGACTCTAGGGAGTCTCGGGCCTCCTTGGGATCGTGCTTACGGATACGACATGCGCAACTATTTCGGGATCCTTGGGGTTCAGATTACTGGGCTCATTGGCGGAATCGCAAACAAAACTGCTCCTCTACCGGTTCCACTGGTCGGTAGCCTGCATTATGGCGATGCGGCCATTATACCACTGTATGCTTCCCTTTCACTACAGAATTCAAAGTATTACTAACTTCTGCATCAGGCTTCCCATTATTTCAAAGTTTCATGATCCTTATGTCCCAAAATCTGTCATTTCTCAACTCAAGGTGCTCGAAGAGGGCCAGCATTTTTTTGCGCAAGCTGTTTCCCCGCCCTTCGACAACGTTCTGTATCCCAGAAATTATACGTCCTGGAAAGAGCCAGGTCTCAGTGTAGGGGGTATCGAGGTTGATAATCAACTCGTCGGCGGGGCAGCCATTAACCCTTCTGTATACGTTCCTGCTTCTATAATGTGGCGCACACCCCTAGGAGAAACAGCGTGGATAAATCATTACCCCACATCCTCCGTTATTTCGGCCATTGCCAGTTCAAACAGCCTTGCTGTTTCGTATCCCCCATCCCGAGCATTTACTAGCAATAATACTTTCTCGAGCACAATGAGTTTCCTGTTTTCCGGGCACAAGCATCTTACTCTTCACGACGACTTCCTGAAGAGCGGTTCTGCTGAGCTTCCTGGACTGAAGCTCAACGTCTCTGGTAGTCTCGTTGGTCAGAAGTCCACTCTCCGCTACATTCCTGATAGTATTGACGGCCTCTCATTTTATAATCTCACCTATTTCATTCCACAAAATTTTACGGAAATTCCATCTGTGACGTTGTCTTTTGCGAAGGCCTAACATCATCCTTATGTGATTCTTTGTGGTATACAGTATATATATCGCAGTCGAGCTATGGAATAAAGCAATATATTCTTGGGGTATCTCCTTGTTGCACTTCATAAGAAGCCCGGAATGCCCTGTAAGAATATATCAGTAAGACATCTTCCTCGCAACTATAGGAACCCACCATGGGAGTTTTCTGAGATCCTTGAGGGAAAATGCCACATTTACTGGCGAGGTCTGTCGCGATTTTGACCTTCACTTAGTCTCCGTTCTCTGCGATCCGCGCGCTGTCCTTCGACAACATTGCTGGGATATTGTCAGCACCCATACCGCCCTATCTGCATTCCGCGCGTTCTTTTGTGTCAGGGAGCATTAGCGTGCCTCATCCACGCTCCACATATTTGGGCATGACCGGGACCACTAGTAGGCGTTCCTCAGCTTTATCAAAAAACACTCCTTTCCCTTCTGATAATACCTCCAGCACGTTCCCTGACCTCGAGAATTTTGATCCCACCTATGGGCCTTCGAAGGCCTGAAGCTTGAAGGTCTACCAAATATGAGCGTCTTCAAAGTATTCCAAAATTTGTTCACGCCTAATCGGGGTCTCGCAGATCTTTCCGAGGAATCTTCCGAACTTGATAATAATGAACCACCTCACAATCATAATTCCACAGAAATATTTAAAACAAAAATTCGAGCAAATCTACGGTTTTATTTTTCTCATTTAGGTGCATTTTGAGATGGAATAAAAGTTTTTCTGAAAGTAACGGATTTGTCACGCTAGGTTGGCATGTGACGTGCGCGGATCGTCCATCCCGACTCCAGAATGACCCTTGGACCATCCCACACCATTGTCTATGAAGTACGCGGTCAAATAAAACAGTGGACCGTCAAACATAAGCAGGATATCAAGAATCCGTCGTACTTGCATGTTGTACAAGACACGATTGTGCCGATGCTACAGCGGCTGGATACCGCTAATACCGATGGATCCTCCTTCAAACTTCACGCAAACCTCTACAAGATTACCCACGGGGCTTTCAACACCCTCTTTCACCAGTTCAAGGCTGGTACCTATCGGGCTATGAGCTTGAAGGGGTCTACTCGATTTCAGCTTGGACCAGACGACGTCTTACCTGACTATACGCTGGTAGTTTTCCGTCCTCCGGGTAAGTGGTTTCAATGAATTCAATGCAGCAGCATTAACTCTACGAACAGATTTCCCGCAGGTCGATGAACAAGCCGAGCCATTTTTCCTCAGAGAGCCCAGCCTGAAGGCTTACACGCCGTCTTTGAATCCCTCCAGCAGTGATTTGCAGCCCTCGTTCATCAAAGTGCAATTACGCGGTGAATTCCAATATGACGATCTACAATGCAACAATATCGAGCACGTCCTTAACCACGCCATTTCGGCTGTGACCGTACCTCTTCATGTTCAAGGGGTTTGGAACTCACTTGCTCGGTCTCGGAACATGACTGACCTGGTGAGCTATTGGAGGATGATGATATTTCAGTCTCTAACCTGCGAATCGACAGAATATCAAAACGCTCGAGCGCAAGTTGATCAAGTACGAAGAAAGTCCAAAGGCTCTTGAAAAGCTCTTCAACGTTGTCGCATCGAAGGAAGAACGGTTGGCCGCCGCGGGCAAGAATGGTGACCACACGGAAGAAAACCGGAACGAGGAGATGATGATTGCAGAACGTAAACACTACGCGCACATCATCAGGAGCAGCACCGATTATGCGCCCATCAAGACCTTTAGTCCAAAGATCGGAGTTGAGAGGGCTTCCGAGCTTTTTTTCTTTACGCCGCTCGCCTCTTTTTTTATGCGTTTCTTGTCAGATTTCGACGTTTTAGAGTAAGATGAAAATCGTCTACCTCATCACGTTTACTGAGCTCTTCCACAGCACGTACCAAAAAATGCCGATCGCGAAGCTCGTTATCGAAAAGCTGGATGAGCAGTTGGACGTATACAAATACGCACCCTATTATCCCAGGAGCGATCTTGGAATCTGGTATCACGGTTCTATCTGGCCGGGAGCTCTTGTAGAGCTCCAGTCCGGGACACAATCAACAACGACGATCGAACACTCCCCCGACCACATCCGCATGTTCCTTCAAGGAGCGTCTCTTCTCCGGATGATGAACATCGCCAAACGCTCTACCGACAACAGGAATAACGGAACTAACGAACCATCCGATGAAGACGCTCTCCTTCCCTTAATCTACATCACAAAGGACTGGAGTCGTGCCAGCCTCTATCTCTTGTTCGAACTTGGCCCTAAGGTGGGTTCTCCATCAAATTTCCGTTATCACGTCAAATTCCCATTCCGAATCCACAGGTTTGCTACCTCCATCGCGTGTACAACTTTCAACACAATATCAGCCAGAGGTTTCGTTTTACAAGGGATCTCTACAACCTCGCCGAGTATATCGGAAAACACGCCCCCTCTAACGAACTCAAGGATAGTCTCAAGTTGATTGACAATCAATTACTCTCTATTAAGACCGTGGCCAATCGAGTTGATAAAGAAGATGACAAGAAACGAAAGCGGGGCGGTGATGAAGAGCAGGGAGGGGACAAAGACTTAAAACAAAAGCGTACGCAGGAGAGTGACGAAGATGGAGAGCACAGAGAGTGTATATATGAGGCGCTTCGCCTAGGTTATAAGCTTTCTGTTTCTGTTAAGTTCATTTCCTTCAGGAGAGGATACCGACTCATTCCCTCTACTTAGGTTATTTCCCCTATTCTCCTTATAGGTGAAAGCCCAAATGGAAACAGGATTGTAGCGAAAAAGGTGCATCCTGACTCGAAAGAGTTGAAGATCCACTCGGTGCTGCAGGAGCTTCGGGGTTCTATCAATTTCGTTCTTCTTAGCGTTAGGACGTTCAACGTCCCCCTCGAAGGCCCTACCACAGCATCGTACCTTGTTTTTCCCTATTGGGTGCCCCTCTCTGAACTTTCAAGCCATGCCGTTCAGAGTTCCCAACTTGTCGCGATATGCTCCGATATTGCGTCCGGCGTCATCTTCCTTCACGAAAATCTCATCGCACATCTCGATCTCAAACCTGATAATCTGGTCATGGAGAGAGACCTTGCTGGTGGGGTTCAAATCAGGATCATCGACTTCAGTGTCTCGGTCATGCTTTCCAGCAAAGATCAGCAACAGAGCACGTACCAAGGGACGGAGGGCTACATGGCTCCCGAAGTTGCTGAGTGCAAGGGGAACACCAAGCTTTACTCTCCATTCAAGGCTGATCTCTTTTCGTGCGGTCAGGTTTTCCTATTCCTTGCCTGGTGGATCACGGAGCGTACGCCATTCAAAAAGGTGTTTGATTGGGGCAACAAACTTATCGCTCGCGATCCTTGTTTGAGGCCAGACCTGGTCCACCTCCCTGGTCTCATGGATACCGTGGATCTCATCCCGTTCTACCGGGAGTCGTCCTCGGCCGCCTCTTCTTCCGAGGATTTATGAGGATTCATCTCGTTTTCTTATCCCAATGCCTGCATAACTTTGTACAATTTCGTGTACGATTCTTTACTTTTTTACATAGCAGTACTGTTACATCGTGTACCACTGCCTGAGTACATAGTACATAGTACATAGTACTGAGACCCAGCTCCCTTAGTTCGGGTCTGCCCGGTATTCCGCCTGGTATGCCGTGGGCCTGCTTGCTCGGAATACAAATGAAGACGTGAAGAATGCCAACGAGCTACTCCACGACGTGTAAGTTGTTTCATTCTACCCAGCGAGACCGAATTCGATACAGAAAGCTGTTACATAGAATTTCTTATCAAGTTGGTATCAATCCTTTCTAGACGAGGTGGAATCCCTGAGTGGACATACGATCTAGTTCACAGATCCCAGTAAAATTTGGTTTGGAACCTTCAAAGATGGTGCGCTCCCTCAACTGATCATCACTCATGTATAGCTCCCGACTCTCCTGATCTGGGAGATACCTGGACTCCACAGCCTTGCTGTTTCGTATCCCCCATCCCGAGCATTTATAGCAATAGTACTTTCTCGAGCACAATGAGTTTCCTGTTTTCCGGGCACAAGCATCTTACTCTTCACGACGACTTCCTGAAGAGCGGTTCTGCTGAGCTTCCTGGACTGAAGCTCAACGTCTCTGGTAGTCTCGTTGGTCAGAAGTCCACTCTCCGCTACATTCCTAATAGTATTGACGGCCTCTCATTTTATAATCTCACCTATTTCATTCCACAAAATTTTACGGAAATTCCATCTGTGACGTTGTCTTTTGCGAAGGCCTAACATCATCCCTTATGTGATTCTTTGTGGTATACAGTATATATATCGCAGTCGAGCTATGGAATAAAGCAATATATTCTTGGTATATTTACTGCAGCTCTCCTTGTTGCACTTCATAAGAAGCCCAGAATGCCCTGTAAGAATATATCAGTAAGACATCTTCCTCGCAACTAAAGGAACCCACCTGGAGTTTCTGCTGGATTGCGCTGTCATCGATGGGACAATTGATTCTAACGGTGAATGAAATGCTGGGAATGGAGAATTTGATGCCCAGGACCTCTATCGCAATCTTGGGCTCATTTCAACAAGATGAGTTCAGAATTGAAAAGAAATACATACCCCAATCTTAATAGACAGTGGGATGGGGGTTTTCTGAGATCCTTGAGGGAAAATACCACATTTACTGGCGAGGTCTGTCACGATTTTGAGATCGTTTGCATCAGCCTGGCCGCTGAGGTCAAGACTGATGTCTATTGGAAAGGTAAAGTTCGTGATCTTGTTGGATTCTAAGACGAGCTTGGTCAAGTTTCCTCGAGCAACGACCTCGTTTTCGACATCCGGATATGACACCTATTCGTTTGGTAAGGTGTTATGAATGCTATTCAGAAAGATCGCCTACGAACCTCAGCTGTTAACCACCTGAAATCCGCCGAAAAGAAATTGGGATTGTTGATACTAAGTTTGACGAAATGAGAATGTTGACTTGAGTCAGACACGGAGAGTCATATACGTAATGTTCAGTTCTAAAGGAACGGTGAGGTTTGTTCCCAGGTTGACCGCCTGATTGGGGTTCAGACCTGGGGGGGTGAAAGAGAGCGCTGGGGGGCGAAGCCACTGGTTTCATAAATGAGTATGCATCCGAGCATCGCAAAATATGTACCATACCAAAGCAATTGCGAGAATGCTAGCGAGGACGATGTACACTATAATCATAACTGAGCAGAAGAAGCATCGTCCAAAAATCGAGAAACCTCCGCCCTAAGATAGAACGTCGGTCAGTCCTTCCTTTGAGTTTGAGATGGACGAAAACGTACCCTTTTCCAGAGATTTCTTGGTCGAATTCCCTTCCGATAAGCTTTGACGCCAGCGCCCATCCTAGATACTTTCGCTCAGTCTCGCCATTGTGCCACTAGTGACACAGTCCTGGCTCCTCACCATTCTTCGGTCGGGGATTCCCCATGATCAAATCTGCTTTTCGTTTGATTGGAATTGGAGAATAGGTTGTCTTTTACATCCTGGCGATACCCATCCTGAGGAGGAGGAGGAGGAGGCAGATGATTATCCTGATACTGAGAGCCCTGCTGAAAATTGGAAGAGAATGGGTAGAAGGAAGCATTCTGATGGTATGAACCGGCTGGTTGCGGTTGTTGGTAATAATAATTAGCCATTTCTTATAACAAGAGAGAAATACAGAGGGAAGCGGGAGTTAGAAGGAAGGGAGAGCCACTCTATAACTCATGGAAAAGTCCTTAATGAGGAGTACTGTTACACGGCCTTCCTCAAACTGCCAGCGTAGAGACCAACGACGTGAGCGCTCATTGACAACCATCAACATCAAGGGCGCCCGGCAAATACGGCAAATACTTACGCAATTTTGGCCCAAACATCGAGGACGTTCTACAACGACCACAATGAATGGTATGAAAAATCAATAGATACATATCGCCGGCTCCTAGTGCTACGGCGGGAGCCGCAGAAAGCTCAAGTTTAGGAGTGGGCTGGTCTACATACAATCTATAACAATTCTTCGGTGATTCTGGTCCAAACTGCCACCGGATTGTTGACACTGGAAACGCGACCATTAGAGACATAGGCTAGAGGGGCATGAGACGTACATGTCTGGGGTGAGCGGGAGGTTGAGATTAGCTAGGTGCGGCTGCCACTCTACTCAAGATATTAGTACCAGTCAAAATGCAACAAAATATGAGTCACCTTCAGGCTGAGTGGGGTCGTCGATTCCGAAGCCCAAACGCCAAGTTATGCCTTGCACCCCATTCACGAGCCTAAAAGCTGATGAATCCCTGTAACGAATTCATATTTTTGTCAACGTACAGATCTGGAGGGGCCAGGGAGTTGTTCTTGAGTTTTGCAGTCTTTCGACAGCTTCAGTCAACCGATCGATATCATTGAGCTCAAGAGCCTGCTCACCTTGATCTCAGTGTCGATGGTCGAAAAGTCGGTGGACTGGCCGCCAACAGTACCGCAGTATGCCTGTTGCACGTCATTCTTCCCACCTAGTACAACAGTCTTGACACCTTCTTCCTTCGCCATAGTCTTCACCACATATGTCACTGTCAGTGATAAAATCTATCCTTTATGTGATGACTTACGATTGAAAAGAGCGAACAGCTGCTGGCACATCTTCCGTTGCTCACAATAACGACTTTTGAAGTAGGGAAAAGTGCTTCGGATGGGGGTGCAGGTGTGAACGGTTGACATTCTTGGCCGAGGCGTTGGGAGAATGCATCCGCGCGCCCATTTATCGTGACGTTGACTGGAGGCAAAAGCCAGTTCTCGTCCGAAGCAAAAGCAACATTACTGGCATTGTTCCAATTTCTAGGATTGTACAGAAGGTCTTGCTCCGGGTCAAGAGTTTGGTCAATGATTTGCTGCACTATCAATCGCGCCAGCATCCCATCTCGCGCTTCCGTATACAAGCCGGCTTGGGGAACGGTAGTGTTCTTGGGACCAACGATCTACAACAACAGTCGTGAGGTATAAACGATCTAGATCAACTCAAGACATACAATACGGTGAAGGAACTAGAAATAAATTTCAATTCCGTACTCAAACTGCTACGATTTTCAGCTCACCTCAGCCACACAGATGAATCCGCCGCCGTTGTTCGACTGTCGACGGAGATATGGCTTATAGCGAGGCAAAATATATAAAAATGATCGCACTCACGACGTCGACAATGAGCTGCGTGGCGCCCAAACTTTTCAGATTGACAAGGCCTTGTAAGAGGCCATTTAACGTCGTATCGAAATCATCTCCCGCAAATGACCCAAGAGCTAAAACACCCGTGATATTGTCCGGCTGCATATAAAAGTTACCAGAGCCAAAACTTCCCGGCAGTGCAGGGGAGGACGGTGCCAAAGTAGGTGGCAAAGCCACATCCGATAGAGGTTTGGTATCGAGCATCACATTTACGCGATGCTTATTGTTAGACTTTATTGGTGGTTGTTGCTGGAACTTCAGGACCGTGTTACTGACAGGTGCAGTATTAGCGGAAGAAGTCTCATTCAAGTCAATACCGTTTGTGCCAGAAATTGCAAGGCAATTGTTCGCTCGGTAACTTGCCGAATCATTGAAGCTTACAGCGGCTGCGCTGATTCTGGCCCGATACGGTAGCTTTGAATATTCCTAAGATGAAAGTGCAAGAGATTTATCAAAAATCAAGTACCTGAATGGTTTCAGGGTGGCTCTCGTTTACCCGTTGCACAGTCAAAAGGGCGGAGTCGTTGTTCGGCCGATTCTGCTGGGCAAAATCGCCCATGATATATGTCCACCCGGCGCCAAATTGATAGCTGGAAAAGAAGCTAAGTTATAGAGCAGTTTCCACGTAAGATCAAGGCAGGAAAACACAAGTACATGACGTACGAATTCTGACGCGTTCCCAGAGGCTGGAATGAGCCTGTAATCAACGCGTTTGCATCTATAGCAGCGAATGGATCCTGGCCCGCAATAGATAGTACTCTAGCGCCATTGAGCTGGATTGCAAATCAGATAGGTCAAGAGGTTTGGAGTAAAGATACACACCGATTCAAGGGTAATAGCAGGAGGCAAGGCACTTTGCCAGACCTGGAGTTCATCCGCGAATTCAGCCGAAGCTACCGCAAAGGCTTCAGGTGCGATATGGACGTTTTGCGAGCCACCAGAATCAGTTAAGAGGACGAGAGGTATTGGTAAAAAACTTTGAAACAGTGCTTGATATTTATGTCATCAACGCAGATCGATTTTTTCGGCGTATACAACTTACAGTCCTGGAACTTGTGTGAAAACGAAAGGCAAAAAATACCGTCAGGTAGAGACGCACATAGCAGGAATTGATCCAAACGCAGTGGCCATCGTTCAGTCGTTTCAATGTCCTCGAAAGATCCACGTGCAGGTCGTAGTCTGAAGCGTACTGGGACGAGCTGATTCGGGCAAGGTCTGCGATTAAATCTTCGTGCACAAATGGCGTGAAAGGCTCTGGAGCAGATACTTCGTAGCTGACGCTAGTGTGGAATGCTAGCGTTTTGTTGATAACTTGTATGATCTGTATACCTTTGTGTGTCAGTTTTGAGTTGCACCAACAGCTGAGGTTGGGCGTACATTTTCTTTTACTGCCGGGTCAACGGGGAACGAGGTATAGCAAGCACGGAGATCTTGAGGCGAAACCCATTTCTGGCCTCCAATCTTTGCACAGGGATCAGTAGCCTGCCTGGCGACCTCTGTGGACACCCGACCGAGAGAAAAGAAAGCGAATAGAGCTGTGAAAGCAAGTCTGGCCATATCGCAAATATCAGCTCACCTTCTGGCCGCTTTTAATAGTGTAGCTAATATACATTTAAAGTACAAGGTAAATCAGCTGCCCACCAAAACCTCATGGCGCGGATGGTCAACGGTGGGTAAAAACCAAGACGTCTCGAACCGGTCCGCTCAATGTTATCTTGACCTCGATTATTATGCCAAAATCAGAGTCGTTTCCTATCCTTTTACCGTCAAATGCTTTGCCCCCAAAACATTCAATATCGCATCTTGAATGGACCCCGCAGAAATACACAAACCCTCCCCAGCCCCGCCCGTAGACGATATCAGGGCGCAAGAACAGGAACTCGCGTATGCACGCCAATTCATGGATGGCAAACTCATTAAAAAGACGAGACCACGACGGACAGTCGACTTCAACGGTGGAATGGGGAGATGGGATATGGTAGATACACTTGTGTGCCCTTGCAGAGCCGCCTGGCTCACAGTCATTTTTTCAGCTACGAAAATTGCGCCCACACCCTCTGTATGTGCACCAAATGAGGCCCTGTCCGCCGTCCATTATCAATGTACGTTCATTTACGCCGTCCTGCAACGCTCAAGCCAATTCCAATGCAGCTGTTACCGCCGAAAGCTTATCCAGAGAATTCCTCGACTTCTCTGTGCACCAAGTTCGTCCATACCTCAACCAATAAGATTCGGTGTCCAGTCAATGTAGTCACGGTACGAGTCTCTCCTCGTTTATTTGATTTTCTCAACCTAAAAGTGTTCTAGTGGACGCCAGAAGGCCGACGAGTGCTCACTGGCTCAACGTCAGGCGAATTCACACTCTGGAATGGACTAACTTTCAATTTTGAGACTATCCTACAGGCTCACGATACCGCTATCTGTACTCTTTCATTTACACATTCCGGCGCGTATCTTGCCTCTGCGGACAAGAATGGCGTCATAAAGTACTTTGAGCCCAACATGAATAATCTCACTGCCTGGCAGGGCTCGAATTCGCGCGAAGCTATTCGTGGGATCAGTTTTAGTCCAGATGACGCGCGCTTTGCGACGGCGAGTGATGATTCAAGTGTTAGAATTTGGTCGTTCCAGGAGAGTAGAGTCGAAAGTGTGTTGACCGGTGAGTTTTACCGTGGAGATATAACAAAGAATTCTCTTTTCTAAAAACTTACCATTTAGGCCACGGCTGGGATGTTAAATGCGTGCAGTGGCATCCAACAAAAGGCCTCATAGTTTCCGGAAGTAAAGATAATCAAATCAAGTTTTGGGATCCACGAACAGGGACGGTCTTGAGCACACTGTGCGCTTTTTTGTTACATTCACAACTTTGTCCCTGAATACGGATTATAGTCATCAACATAAGAATACCATCCAAGCCCTTGCTTGGTCTCCAAATGGTAATTTGGTAGCCAGTGCTTCTCGCGACCAGACCGTCCGAGTGTTCGATATCAGGGCGATGAAAGAATATCGCATTCTTAAGGGTCACAAGAAGGAGGTGTGCTGTCAGTGAAGTTTTCAAAAAACTAAAGTGTCTTTTTCACAAGCCCACTTTTTCTTCCAGCTATTACCTGGCACCCGACCCACGCCATCCTTGTCTCTGGTGGTTCGGAAGGTTCCATTATCCACTGGGACCTGTCTTCCGAAGAAGTCTCTCAGACACCCTTTCTCCCTCCCTCGACCAATTCTAAACTTTCTGCCCTCCCCGCACATCTATCTCTTCCACCTACCCCTACGACCCTTCCCCGTGCTACCCTTGACGAAGCACACGACTCAAACGTCTGGTCACTCGCCTTTCATCCACTAGGCCACCTTCTAGTTTCGGCTTCCAACGATCACACGACCAGGTTCTGGTCCAGGGAGAGACCTGGAGATAGTGATGCAGTCTTTAGTGCTGGCGGAGAAAAACCTCCTGCTGCTATTGATGGAGGAGATGGAGGGTGGGACGATGAAGATATGGCCGTGCCGGGATTTAGTGGAGGTGTAGGTTGGTCTGATAAAGACGAAGTTACGGGTTATGAGGGAGGGAACGGGATAGGCCTTAACATGTATGGCCAAAATGGAAATGAGTCCGCTGATAGGTACGGAAGAGGAGGAGGGAATGAGGACTACAGTATTCCCGGTTTTGGAGGAGACTCTGGACTCCCTGGATTTGGCTCTGGAGGAAGTGGAAATATGAGCGCCAATGGCCCTTTACCTTCTCAGGAGGAAATGTTATACCATTCCGGGGCCAATGGGGATGGATGGGCAGACAGCGACAGAGACAGAGATAGGGATAGAAGCGGTGATAGAGGGTACGATTCTTGGGGTCGCGGCGGCGCCAGAGACAGCGGAAGTGGGGGTGGTAGATCGAGATGGGGAGGAAGGAGATCTCGTTACTGACCTTTCTGGTTGTAACCCATTCCCAGTGCTATATGTAAAAGCTGAGTCACTTAAAATCTAAAAAGAAATTGGACAAATAGTGCGAAACGATGTTCGCTAATAGTGAGTCACAGCCTTACAGACATTCATATACCATTATCGATACATCATTACTATCGATACATCAATGACCTCGACGAATACAGGATTAATTTATAAACGAATAGTAAAAGTACCGTAAGATTATGTCAAAACTCTCTAACCCTTCTGCCCTCCCCATTCGAGGGGCCCCTTATACTCCTACAGCCGTTGCTTCAGCATCATCGGTATTTTCTTTGTCGGGCTCAGCACGACTGAATAGCGACGACTTCTTCCATAGCTCAACGACAACAGTACCCACTGAGCTTTTTCTAGTCTGTCGTAACTCCATTGCCGGCTGGTCCGACGGATGCGCTTGCGTGGATCGTGAGGGTATCAGTTTCCGGCTCTTGGAGATTGTATTGAACACGCTTTCGACGAGCCACCATGGACCAAACAGAAGAAGCGACAACAGTCGGTGTACGATCTCCCAGAAGGACTTTTCCTGGTCTAGGGTACGGTCCCAGAGAGCAAGGGCGGTGATACACCAGAGAACAAGGACAGCGACAATAAACCAGGCGCCGCTCATCAGAGCCCGGACAAATATGGCAGAGTTGGTGTAGCACATAAAGGAGAAAGCAAGGAGGAAGCACACTACTCTGTATAGGAACATGAACATGGCATCTTCGAAGGATACAAGTCTGATACGCACCCCCACATCAACATAGCATACGGGGTGGAATATATAATGGCAAGGGTAGCCAGTCCGACTCGATTCTTATCCCAAGCATTCAAGAAAGTCGCCTGAGAATCAGTAGAGTGAGTAAGCAAGCCGTGCAGCTCGAAAGTTAACACATACGACTTGGAGGGCAGTTTCTTTGGCCTTAGCTCTGTGTTTGCGCGCGAGCACCAGTCCAACGATGATACTTCCAAAACTAGCGATAATAGATAAAAAACTCGCTATCTGAGCTGGAGATCTTCCAGGCTTGTCACCCGAATTATCCACAGACCCGATAGCAAGAAAAGCGACATTGGCATTAAGGAGGACAGTGTTCTGGCAAAAACAAAATATGAGACCGTCCTCCGCAATGAAAGATGGAGGGAACAAACAAAAAGAATGATTTGCTGCCACTCCTCATTCATCTTGCTGACGAAGTCAGCCCATGAAGCTTCATGTACAAGATGATCCACCCATAGTTTCCTCAGCAACCGGAAGTACAAGTACGGCGCAGAGAATAATGCCGGAGACACGCATCTCAAGAGCCAGGGGCGATGACGACTGTCGGATTCTGGGAAGTACACCGAGCGGTCACGATCGAGACGGACAGCGAGTTGGTCATGGTGATTGAGGAAACGTTGTTCCACTAGCACAGATAAGTTAGAGATGCATCAGACAGCCCGAGTAATAAGACATACCGAAAATATACATGATACGACCTAGAAAAGATCAGAAACTACGTTGAAAAAATGAGAGCAAGACAGACTGTATGCGGACACGCCACCACCAGTGGAAGTATTCTCTGCATAGAGGGGTGAATCAAAGATAAGAATATAGAAGAGAAACACACTTCGCAAGTTGTTGCAGAGGCGCATCATCTCGTTGAGGTCGGATATACTATATGGGACGGTACTTGTGGACGAAGTAAGGGCATCTGTAATAAGAGAAACGATGAAATCATTAGGTAAATAGTCAGTCACTAACGACATACCACAAATGGAATGCGCGAGGATGTCACGTAATTCATCCACAGCGCTGACATTGAGTTGAAATGAATTCGGAAAAAGGTGACAATGATACCAGTACTGCGAAGTAACGACGTGTTCTACACGAAGCCTTTAAATCAGAAATCATGACATTACAGCGGAATCACTTGCCGACGTGGGTCGCGGTGGTAACGCCTTTAACCATGCTCCAAGTAGGGACCCAAGACGCATCAAATAGATCCAGCCAAAATACTGAACGAGTATCGTGGTCTGCGATATAGTATTCACAGGTGTATTTGTTTGGGTCGTCTTCCTTGTTGCGCAAGTGGAAAACAGTATTCGAATTTCTTGGCAAGTTTATACTCCGCCCCCTGCAAAAGTCCTGGAAGTCGTCAATGCAGCTCATAATGCGCTCTTTAACGACATTATCCATCAAGTTGGCGTCAGTGTAGAACCTCTGGCATTGTCCAGAAATTTAGTATTTGAGTGGCGAATACAGGGCAGTAAGAACACACCTTATCTTGATAGACATAATAACGCGCGCCCTCTGGGTGCAAGAGTTTCTTCCATCCAACAGGTATATCCTCGCTTATAATCATCCCCGCTAATCAACTACATTATTTAAAGCAACTTGTGACCCACTTACGTCTGGAACATGACTGTCTGAGGTTGGATTGAATATTCCAAATCGTCGTGAGGGCTGAAAGATACTGTCAGCAATTCCACTACAGAAAAGTGAAACCCGCTCACGCAAAAGCCTCTTGTTCATATCTAGCGTGTTCAAGTGGTGCAATAGGACGAAATCTTTCGTGAGTTTTGACTAATTCGCTTAAATCTTGGTGACTGGGTCCTGGAAGTGCATAAGGCGCTTCTACCTGAACGGGAGATGTTTGCATGGGTTTTGATATGCCTCCTTGACCATGATCGATAGTTATGCTCGGAATCGAGATATGTGATCCTGTTGTATAAACGCTGATAGGGCGAGAGGTTGGGTAACCAACAAAGCTATTTGGTCGAGATACAGAGCGACGAGAAGCCGATCTGCTAACGCGGTTCTGGGCGCCGGAGACGCTTGGGAGATCAATGCGAGGATTAGGACGACCCCGGGCAGTGAAATCTTCTGAAACATTTGAACGTAAAATACGGCGTAATTGTCTGGATGAGCGCTGAACATTCGAGTCGCCGTGGTCGGAGGAAGTGCTGATATCGTGGGACGAGTATGAGGCATTGGGGTGATTGAAAGGGTAAGGGTGGAGGCTGTTCGTATCCGGCAGGTGGCTAGCATATATATCCGTAGAGTGGATGTGCATGGAAGCTGTACTGGTAGCAGAGTTTTCGAGATGATTTTCGGGGGTAGAACTGGACTCCCCGGGCGATCTTTTAGTCCTTCGTCGAAGAAAAGCAAGCAGGGCAAGAATGGAGCGAATTGACCAGCGCACTGGGTATGAATTCCGAAGAAATCTGAGAATCCATTGAAGGAGGCTCATGGTCCAGGCTCAAGCCTTCGACAGAAAATGGGATGGTTGATGATAGCGTACGCATAAGGCGCAGTTTCCATGTACGGAAAACACGAGGCGGGTTTCTGATTCGTGATCACCGGTTGACACCACCTATTCAATCGAGCCAACGCTACTGTCGTGGCCGAGCAAAAGATACTACCCGGGGCTACGAAACAGGATTTACTCTCGAAGACTCGACCGACATTCAATATCACCCTTGCTCCAAGCTTATTTTCCGCCTGAATTCAAGAAACTCGAGGATAACGAGTCCCAAATTTTCTTTCTTCCATCGCTTTGATTTCTACACGACAGAATGTTGGAGTCTAGCTCTCTAGCCATCATAGGAACGAGCACTCACGAAGAGCCAAATGCTTCGAGTGGAAACGATCCAGTGCCAGGTTTCCTGTAATCCGTGAGGTCATTGTTCCCGAACTATTGAAATACACTACTCACCGAGAGCATACCAAAGCCCAGGAACGTTTAAATCCTTCCAGCATCCGTATGTCTCACCCTCCTCATTCAATCCCCAAATCCTGCTGCATTTGTCTGCAACTTCATCGCCGCAGACCTTTCGAATCAAGGCTCGCGCGTCTGAAAAGCTAGTATTTAAAAATAAGCTGATGCTCGAAAGTGAACTTGATGGTATCGGGAGAAACTTACCCAGTGGCAAATACCACGACATCTGCTGGAAGCTCGCTGCCATTTTCGAATTTGAGGCCTGTCTCTGTAAACGAGTGCAATAGACTGTCATTCTTCAGTTTGATTTTGCCATCTACGATCATTTGACTAGCGCCAACATCTGGACAATTTGTTTTTCTATAGCTTGTGATAGAGTGAAGGACGACAGTTGCAAACCTAAATAGTATCCTGAGGCTTTAGTCCATGCTAACATGCCGAAACCCGTGCCATCTAGTCCGAGATTGGTTCTAAAACCGCGCTTGTGAAGACCTTCGAGCAAAGCCTGATCCTTCTCAGCAATAATGTTCGTTGTCCGTTGAGAAAATCCATGAGACATAAATCCATTTGTGAACGACGCATTTACTCTGTCGGCAATATCTGTAGGAAGGGCTCCCTCTGAATAAAGTCCTGTGCGAGCAAGGTCAGAGCTACGAGTGGTGCAGTCACAAAAACCATTCTGTCTAGACCTGTGAAAAGAACTTCCCAACCAGCCTTATAAATTGTTTAGTACTCGTTTCTTTTGCTTGGGTATAACAGGCACCTTCGTTGACATAATGTAAGTTGCGCTGCGTTGGTACATCGTTACATCTGGGGAAGTCAAAGCTGAATCTATGGTGGTAGTACGGGTCCCAAAAAGCACCTACCGACTCCGTTGAGATAGTAATCCGAGGCGATATCATGAGCTAAAGATGATCAGTTGCGCTTCAGGAAGTGCCGCTACGTACACCACTTACCAGAGGTACAAGCGCCTATGACGACGACTTTCTTTCCCAGGTGGTCAGAGGCCAGCTCATGCTGGCTTGAATGAAGAATCTGGCCCTTGAATAATTCCTAGACTTGAACTCAGCGAAAACTGAACATCCTTGTACCCGATTTGCTCACAGTGCCAGCATATGACGGCATATTTGGTTGATTACCGCTAAGTCCGGTGGCAAAGACGACATGATGTAGGTTGTTAAAGGTACGCTCCTTCCCATTCGAGAAAATGAGTGAGACGGTCCAAGTGCCGTTAGCAGTTTGCTCTGCTTTTTTGGCCTCGCATGAGGTCCAGACGTTCAACTCCAGTGTATCCGCATAAAACTCAAGCCACCCTGCAAGCTTTCCACAGATCAACATCTTTTTGCGAAGATTAAGTCAATAGCCACACCTTGGCAGCTGGCGCAAAAGTCGGCCAGCTAGAAGGAAAGCTGGAGTGGAAGGGAGATTGAAGAGGATGTTTTTCGGTATTACTGGTGTTACTCACGGAAGGTACGCCATATGATCATACCCTAGGGGAAAGATACAACATCAGAAGCCCATCAGAAGCACTCTGAATCCATTGAAGGACCTACAAACAGGATCGTGAAGGCACAAGGCTCTGTATCTGTTTCGCCAGTTATCCCCGATTCGGGGATTCTTTTCGACTACCAGTGTCGGAACATCAAGCATTTTCAGTCTCGCCGCAACCTCCAGTCCGGACTGCCCTCCTCCGATGATCAGAACCGTAGGCTCCTTGTCTTCAAAGGCGATTTCGCGCTGCCTCTGAGCAGCCCAGAGACCATGATTAGGCTCTGGGTCGCGATTGGGTCCGGTTCGCTCAGGAAAGCCTTGGAGACCTTCAAGGTTCGTGAAAACGCTGTTTGCCTTCCAACTTCCATCTGCCTGAGGCACCAGTCGTCCGATACCCGAAGCGATCCCGACATCGCCTACCTCAAAGTCGAAGATAAACGAGATCCATGCAAGGTCGGGAAAAGGCTGTTGCAGCTCGAGGAATTCATCTCGAAGCCTGAAAGATTTCAATTGAGAGAGTGAGAGACGATCTGAAAGGAACTTTTTGATATCGTCAATGCCTGTGAAGGTGCGGAAATCCCAAGTGAGGGCTAGCATGTCGCGCCAATAGGACTCGGACATGAAGAGTTGAGCTACGCCCTCTACATCGCTGGCTTCTGCAGTAGCCGCAAATTTGCCAAACCATTCTGAAGCAATGCCTTTTGCGTCGATATCAGTAGATAAGGAAGCTCCCAAATGATCAAGTGTGGGCAGAGGAAAGCCTGGCAGATTGAGAGACATCACAGCAGTGGTCGAAAAAAAGGGAAAACTCTGAGACTGAAGGAGCACTAAGCCTGTGAAAAATCATTGATCAGACGATATCGAATCGATGTCCTCTGTGGCGCTTTATGTAATTTCAGAGACGAACTCTCACGCCATCCCTCGAGAGTTTTTCTCTTACATAATCCAAATCCCTTGACACGCCTTTCGGATATTTCCGGATGGAGACCTTGGATGACGAGTCATCAAAAGCTCACTGGACCCGCTCCCACCGAGCCCGTGGCATTCCATACTATGCCGTGACTCAAGTTCATACAGCTTTCGTCATTGCCCGAAACTTGAAAGGGGAAACTCCTTCTGACGGGATGAATGTTACTTAGCGAGTGTAATATTTGATAACCCTAGGAACTATTGTTGGACCAACATACTCGAAGTCCAGAAAGGAGAGAGTCAAGTACCCTTGTTCTTCAGCACATCTCATGATCAATCATCGAAGTTCATTTTGATCATCGCTTTGGCTATGAATACATTCATTGCTATGTTTTACAAGGCTAATGGATACAAAGAGGTTTCTTGGGTTCACCGTCATCAATCCAGAGCAAAGAAGAGAAAAGAACCATCAAGAGGATGCGAAAATATAGCTACATTGTAATCTTCAACCCCTGATTCACATCTTCCAACTTCTAAAAAGAATGTACCAGTTACTAAACCATCGATTCTTCATCCTTCTTCCACCTTAACATATTGGGGACAGTAATATTCCAAGTAGATTGGGCAGTGATCCGAAGGATATATAAGAGAACCAGAGCGACTGAGAGGCCGCAGGCCACAGCCCATCGGAGACCGAAAACATCGCCAAGGACAACAATCACGTTGACGCCAAGGGAAAGCAACGCCCATAGCTGTAGAGCACTGGGTAGCGCAAACGAGAGCGCTAGGAATTGGAAGTCGTAACGGGAAGAATGAACAGCCTCAAGGTGTTCATACTGCACAAACGAAAGAATTATTATTTTGAGCCACAGGGATTGAGGTACAGCCGAAGAGACTTACCACATCATTGGCACAGGCATCGTCACCCTCTAGCCTTTCATAGCGGTGCACCAAAATGGCTGAGAGGAGCAGACTTGTCGAAGTGAGGAATCCTGAAGCGATTGCCAGATTAGGGGAACATTCGATTTTGAACATGAAGACGTGAAGCCTGGGGAAAAATGAGATTATTCCGAGGGAATAGCATTTGAGAGGACGCACAATAAAATAGCCAATGCCTAGAAAGGAGTAGATGAGGACGTGAACACGGATCAGTAAAAAGGATGGGACTTACGGTCCAAAAGGATCTTTTCCATCCTTGCAAGCATCGCCTGATAAAAGGTTGCCACTGGCTGAAGTATACGAGATGGTCAACAAAGAGGTCATTCAGCTTTGCCGAATAGACATCCGACGCGTTGAACGTGAGACATCTGGCGACAGCTGAGATCCGAGAAGATAGAGGGGAATCGTAGAGAATGGCTTGATTTCGGCCAAGTCGACTGGTCTCCTGGCCATAATGGGTCTGAAATCTATTGTCGCCTTGAGGTCCGAGTCAGGAGATGGATTTGCGGAAATGGCAATTTAAATAACTTACAGACTGATCTCCATAAGCGAGCTATGGTCCGACCTCAGCATGTTTGCATGACCACGGAATGCTATTCTCTTACCGATAACACATACTTGATGACCATCGGCGGAATTCTGTCGAGCGAGTTTGAGTACTTTAATGAACTGCTCGCATTCAGTCTGAGTATAGTAGAACGTCGAGGTTTGGGACGTAATTTGATCTTTGTACAAAATCAGCGCCCGTCATCTGGGATCAAATGAAAAAAAGCATACCTGTCAGACCGTGCGTGAAGACGTATAGAAGGGAGTCTACTACTTGGACTGGGAGTCCTCCAAAATGCATGGGAAAATGTTCAATATGAACCCAATACAGATGCTCCAGGTAGAGATCTGTGACTAGTGAAGTTTGATGAAAAGGGTGGGAGCAACAAGCACTTACTTAGATGGGAGGGAGAGTCGACATCAGGAATTCCCAGTTGGTCGTTTTGGAGAGACTCGAGCCAGAACTGTGACTTTGAAGCGTGATCGATAAAGTAATACGCGCAACCGGCTTCCTCAATGAGAATATACAATTCGATGGAGTTGGAAAACGGAATGGATTTTTCTTCAAGAATAGCTTCGATGTACTTGGCCCATGAGAGGACCTTGGCGAGATTTTCCGGAGAATAAAGATATGCGTCGGTTGTGATCTTGAGCGCAGAGTCTCGATAAAAATACAATTGTCCTTCAGGATGGGTATAAGATGACCATTGAGGCGGCAAATAATGGGGCCTGAGATGAAATGAGGGACGAGTTAAGAAAGTTTCGGGTGACTTACAGATACATTGAGCCTTGAACATATGGGTATCCAGCAGCGATAGTAGTGCTCTGAGGGTTTGCACTAAGGAAAATAATTGGCGTCTGAAAGTTGGTGATATTTCGGAAGCTTACAATGAACGTCTGTCGTAACGGCCAGTGTCAAGAGATGTTATCGGACGAAGAGAGCCTTCAGGAAAGGTGTTGTGGCCTTTGCTGTCCATTGGAGAAGAGAGTGGGTGGGTGTTGCTGGGTCTGCCTGAGCTAGCTGATATTTAAATGTGGGGGTACTCACGTGGCGGCAATGCTTGACATTTTCAACTACCGCCCCAAAGCCCTGTGACCCCGGATGCGATGCAATAGGAATTTACACCTTTCATTTTGTAGCCATCTTAAGCTGTTTTTGGGCCCTCGGGGCCTTCTATAGATACCTGTGCGTCCACAAAAATATGCTCAACCAAAGGTCCATAATCAACAGCGCTAAACAATGATGAAGGGTGTTGGGCGCCAACTCGCGCCGAAATAAGCGCTCGTTCGGCTCAATCTAACGACCGAGCAAGCGATGCGCTCTGGGCGATGCTCCGCGTCTTTATAACCGTTCATTCGCAACGGTGGAGACTCATACCCCCAAAATCATCATCTTTGCTGACAACCTTCAAGTCATGTCTGCCGCAGCCATTCTGAAAGGGTATACAAATCCGAGCATCTGAAATGCGTCGGGCTTACTAATTCTATTTCAGAGACGAATCGCCACTCGGTACGAAGGCAAAGGACGTCGAGATCGATTCTGTCAATTCTAGTCAGAGCGAGGCCACTCAGTCCGTGGACACAAACCCATCTGATAATCCGTCCCAAAACACCGATGAACCTGATAATGACAAGCACGATCTGGAAGACACAGCAGGAGATTGGACCTCAGATCAAGAGCCTGACCGTCCCGAGTAAGTCCTGCCATGACTTTTGCCGTGTTATTTACAATACCCATCTTCCAGGCAGCATCCTCGTGGAGGTATCAAGCGTCCAGTTTCTGGAGCCAACAAACCTCGTCCAAAGTAAAGAGCTGCAGTAGAATTGTGATCGTTTTATGCGATACCATTACTTAGTGTATTACACCTCTCTATTAAATAATATATCCAGTGTACTTTGGAATCCAAGGGAGGCTGATGAAACAGCTTCAGCAGTCACTATTCCTGCACAGTTTAGAAAAATTTCACAGCGAAAAATGCGAAGCTGTTGGATCGTCTCTGTGCAGTGTAAGAAACGCTGCACCGCGTGACAGACTCGTCACCATCCTTCAGCACGTGTGACTATGTGTCACGAGTTCCACGTCTACTGTATTTCTCTTTTCTGCGAGCTCATCGTTGGCCGGCAACCATGTCGGTAATGCTCACAAAGTTCGAGTCCAAAAGCAACCGCGTAAAAGGTGATTCTGCTCCGTGAACACGCAAATTCGTTTTCGTACCTCATTCTTTTTCCGCAAAACAGGACTTGCCTTCCATCCCACTCAACCTCTACTCGCCGCTGGTCTCCATAATGGAAGTATTCAGCTGTGGAATTATCGCATGGGTGTCTTGGTAGATCGATTCGAGGAACACGAAGGCACGTTTCCTCACCCAAAAAGATGGATTACCGAGTTTTGAAGAATTACATTAGGTCCTGTTCGAGCCGTCCATTTCCATCCCAGCCGCGCTTTATTGGTCTCTGGAGGAGACGACTACAAGATTAAAGTATGGGGTACGTCATCAACTGGTTTCTCATGGACGTACTGGACTGACGCGCTCCAGATATCCGACCCCAGAATCGAAGATGTTTATTCACGCTGCATGGTCATCTTGATTATCTGAGAACCGTCCAGTTTCATCATGAAATGCCCTGGATTGTCCGTTCCTTCATTGAGCTCTATTCCAATCTAACGTTTCTCTAGATCTCATGCTCAGATGATCAAACCATTCGCATATGGAACAGCACCTCAAGAAACTGTATCGCTGTTCTGACCGGTCACTCTCACTATGTAATGTCTGCCTTCTTCCATGCTAAGGACGATCTGGTTGTCTCTGCTTCTATGGATCAGACTGTTCGCGTTTGGGACATCTCCGGTCTACGTAGAGGTTCTCCCAATACCGGTCCTGGAAACTTTGAAACTTTCGACACCTTCTCTACTGTCAAATATGTTCTCGAAGGCCACGATCGTGGAGTCAATTATGCAACCTTCCACCCAACCTTGCCTCTCATCCTTTCCGCCGCAGACGACCGGACCATCAAGATTTGGAGAATGAGCGAAACTAAGGCTTGGGAAGTCGATTCTTGTCGTGGTCACTTTAACAACGTCTCCGCCGCTATCTTCCATCCAAAACACGAACTCATAGTGTCCTGTGGTGAGGATAAAACCGTTCGGGTGTGGGATCTGGCCAAACGTTCCGCAATCCAAACTTTCCGACGAGAGCACGACCGCTTCTGGGATCTCACCGCCCACCCAAATTTGAACTTATTCGCGGCCGGCCACGATAGCGGTCTGATCGTCTTTTAAACTCGAGCGTGAACGGCCCGCGTTTGCTGTTCATCAAAATACCCTGTACTACATCCGTGACAAATATGTGCGCGCTTACGACTTTGAAACCGCGTCCGACATCGGTTTGCTCAGTGTTCGCAAATTTGGAAGCCCATATGTACCCCCAAGAACTCTCAGCTTCAATCCCGCAGAAAACGCCGTCATTGTCACAATCTCAAGTGACAATGGGATGTACGAGCTGACGACTTTGCCCAAGCCCTCGTCAGCTCTCGGCGGAGAGTTGAAGGATTCAAGTGTCGACGGAAAGAAAGGCTCCGGTTCGGCGGCTATTTTTGTAGCCAGGAACCGGTTCGCCGTTCTCAACAAAACTACTCAGGTGAACTTGTACTGTTTCCTTTTTAATGTTTGCAGTGACTGATGATTGGGGTGCATAGCTCATCGAAGTCCGGGACACTTCCAATTCTGTTGTGAAGACGATCAAACCTCCTGTGCAGACGAACGAAATCTTCTACGGTGGGACTGCATGTTTGATCCTCAGCTCCACGTCCACCGTCGTTTTGTATGATATCCAGCAACAAAAGACTTTGGCTGAAATCAACAGTCCGCCTGTCAAATATGTCATGTGGAATGCCGACAATAGTCTTGTGGCACTAATGAGCAAGCATAGTACGTGATGATAATCCTGTAACAAGGGTTCATTGCCTGACCAGCGTATAGCTATTACCATCGCGAACAGGAATTTCTCACAGCACAGTCTGATCCATGAGACCATCAGGATCAAGTCGGGCGCTTGGGATGATGCCGGAGTGTTTCTTTACTCT
This sequence comes from Collybiopsis confluens, assembly GCA_013368555.1. Taxonomy (NCBI): domain Eukaryota; kingdom Fungi; phylum Basidiomycota; class Agaricomycetes; order Agaricales; family Omphalotaceae; genus Collybiopsis; species Collybiopsis confluens. The sequence continues at coordinate 100,909 of JAACJN010000021.1, forward strand.
ACCCTCAACCATGTTAAGTACTGCCTTTCCCAGGGGTAAGGCTTGCTAGAGGATAATTGTTCTATGAGTGGTTCTGATTTTTCTCTGCCAGTGATCATGGTGTTATCTCCACTCTTGACAACCCCGTCTACCTTACACGCGTCAAAGGCAAGACCATCCACTGTCTGGACCGTTCTGCCCGTCCTCGTACTATCACGTTTGACCCTACGGAATATCGATTTAAGTTGGCATTGTTGAGGAACAACTACGAGGAAATGCTTTACATCATCAAAACTTCCACTCTTCTTGGTCAAAGTATCATCGCTTACCTGCAACAAAAGGGTTTCCCTGAGGTCCGCAAAAATAGTTCAAAAAGTCAATAGATGAATCTGTATTGATTTTACTGAAATCCCAACAGATTGCTCTACATTTTGTCCAAGACACAACTACTCGATTTGAGCTCGCTATTGAGTGTGGCAACCTCGATGTGGCGGTCGAGACGGCGGAGTCGATTGACAGGCCGGACTGCTGGGAACGTCTCGCCCAACAGGCTCTCAAACAGGGTAACCACAAGGTCACTCCATTTTATCATCAGCTACCTTCACTTTACCTAAAACATCCAATAGATAGTGGAAAAAGCATACCAAAAGACCAAGAACTTTGACAAGCTTTCCTTCTTGTATCTGTCTACTGGAAGTGCCGACAAGTTGTTGAAAATGCAAAAGATTGCTGACGCTCGGGGTAACCCCATGTCGAGGTTCCATAACGCTCTGTATGCCGGAGATGTCTTGAGTCGTATTTCGGTGCTAAGAGATGTTGGGATGTGTGCGTGTCCGTTCTTTCTTTCTTTTCTCTTTAGTAACTGTTTCGATAGATCCTTTGGCCTATTTGACTGCCAAGAGTCACGGACTGGAAGAGCTCGCAGAAGAGATCCTCGAAGCTGCCGGTCTCTCCTCCGCAGACGTGGACGATGTTCCTTCCTTTGGCCAATCGAGCCGGAAGCCTCCACCTGTTATCAACCCCACTTCAGACCTTATTTGGCCTAGTCTATCCACTGGTGAGGGTTTCTTCGACCGAGCCCTTGCCAGCGGTAGCCTTGAGAACGGTATCGAGCCGTCGTACGTCAATGGTGATGCCTCGGCCGCTGCTGGTTCAATGGCTGCCTTGGATGATTGGGCCAGGGATGAGGAAACCCACGAGGAAATCGATCCTGAAGAAGGCGGATGGGATCTTGATGCCGGCGGAGAATTTACTGCTTCGCATGATAATGAAGTCGAAGATGAGGCAGAGGAACAAGAAGAACTCGGTGCAGGAGCTACCCCAGGCATCAGTGAGGCGGAACATTGGGTGAGGAATTCGCCTCTGGCAGCAGATCATGTTGCCGCTGGATCGTTTGAAACGGCAATGCGGGTGAGGCTTTGTTCGTAGCGTGTACACTTTTTCGACTGACTGATTCATCGGCTTTCAGCTCTTGTATCGTCAACTTGGAGTGGTTAACTTTGAGCCCCTCAAGCCCCTGTTCTTGTCCATTTACCGTTCCTCTCATGTATATCTCTCACCTGTGGCTTCGTTACCGCCCCTTCAACTTCACATACGACGCAACCCCTCCGAATCATCTCCTGGAAGAGTTCTACCAGTGGCAGCAAGGACATTGCAGTCCGTTCGCTCGGAGTTTGCAGAGGGAGCCCGAGACGTGGCTGGGAACCGACTCTCCGATGCCCAAGCGACGTTCCGATCTGTCTTGAGGGCGCTTCTTGTCGTCGTTCTTACTTCTGATGACGAGGCTAAGCAGGTGAGGAATACGTCTGGTTTTCATTTACTCATGTTGCTCAATTTGAACCTCCAGTGGAGAGACTTGGTGACTCTTGCTCGAGAATACTTGCTCGGAGTGTCAATCGAGTTAGAACGGCGACGAGTAGCACAGGAAGACCCCGATAACATCAGGAGAAATCTTGAACTGGCCGCGTACTTTACGCACTGTCAGCTGCAACCGGTTCATTTGCAGATCGCTCTTCGTAGTGCTATTACTGTCTTTGGCAAGGCGAATAATCCTGCACACGCTGCTCGCTTTGCCCAGAGATTGCTAGATCTCCGCCCAGACGCTAGAATTGCTGCTACGGTTGGTTGATTCCTTTGGTGTCGGTGGATCATTGATTCTCACATATTTTTTTCAGGCGAGACAACGTGTCGCAGCGGGTGAACGCAATCCCAGGAATACTGTTGAGATCACCTATGACGAGTTTACGCCTTTCGAAATATGCGCGGCAAGTTATACCCCCATCTTCAAGGGGTCACCATCGGTTCAGTGTCCCTATACGAATGCCGCCTTCCTTCCCCAATACAAAGGCTTGCTAGACCCTCTGACGGAACTGACTGAGATTGGCGCAACGGCGTCTGGTCTTCCTGCTCCCTGGTGATATCTGGGGCTCTTTCCAGTCAGTTGAAACATTACTTGAGGTGACTACTTGAGGTGGATAGTCTCAAAAGTACCATTAAATATTATTGAACGACTACTTAGTATATTTACCATGGCAGAAAAAGGTGTGTAACCAGCATGTAGCCTTGGTTTTTGTCACGAGAATGACATCAGGTTCCTGATGGCTCAGTGTTGGACGTCTGGACGTTGGACGTTGGACAGTCACTGACGACCAGCCAATGTCGAAGTCACAATTATTTTACACACATGACGAGAGAGTGATTTCGGACTTCACCTCGTTGCCGAGTGCTGCCGAGCATCTCAAAAGTCATCGTCATTAAAAACTGTGATGGCTGTAGCTCTGCAGGTTGTTTGATCTTGAGACACCGGCTAGCAGTGAGCACAGGGAACCAACTACATTCCACCACTGATTCATTCATTTTGAATACTTATGATAAAAGTTTTCAGTTAGCTAGCAAAAACCTTTTTAGAGCGTTTAGGTTCTCGTTACTCGGGGACGTAGAGGTTTGACTGCTAGTAGAAAATCTTCACTCAAATTGGACAGGGGTCAGCCTGAGAGCGCGTCGGCTCTACCGCCACCAACGACAATCACTCTTACTTCTGTTCCAGTAATCTCTTGCAAACTGGGACCTATTCGAAGCATACAGTATCTACACGGTGCAGTACATAACCTAGGAGCTCACAAATGGAACGGTAACTTTGAACTTATCTCCTGTTCAACGTTCTCTACTTTACTCCCAAATCGCTTTGCGCAAGCCGTGCACGAGGATGGAAAGTGGGTACCAAGCGATATTGCTGCTCCGATACAGGCAACATCGGTGATGATGTCTATGGATCCATGGTTGAGCAATTTTTCAAGAGGCAAGCGTGGTTAACTCGATCTGATAAACTCACCAATCTCCGCCTGGGCTGCAGCAATCCCACAGGCAGCTACTGTTGGTACGAGCGCGATAGCACAAGCTGTGTGCGTATTTAATCAGTTCTGAGTATCCATGAACGTCGATGTGAGTTACCGACTTTTCATGGCACTCCCATCACAGTCACTGGACGCATCAGCCTCCGCTCTTGTCCAAATATCTTGATCTAAGCGAGCGGGACCAGGTCTGGCAGAGACCATACCGAGGGTGGTATATCCGAATAGAGCAGTGAGAGCAAAGAAACGCATGTTGAGAAATGTGGAAGTAACTTTGTCAAAAAGTGAATCGATCAAGTGTCCAGCACAGTCGATGAAGAAGCAGGTCGATAAATTCCCTCTGCTTTTATACCTGCGGACGAGGAAGGGCTATGTTGAGGATTCCTAATAAGAACGAACGTGTTTGAGGCATTGATGGTTCTCATTCAAGTTGCAAGCTGAAACGCCACTGATTATAATGGTGCTAAGGAAACCCATTCGATGCTAAACGTACACACCAATAGTCGGTGCGTCCATCAAATCACGGCTTTTTTGCAGACGCACCGGACTCGCTATGAACGAAATCGCAATGGTGAACTCGTTATAATCTGTACTTTCTCAAATGTTTTCAGAAGGACTGAGTTCGGATTTGTCGGTATGAACGACGAAGTTTAAGCAGCCCAAAAAATGGTAAATTGAACTTACACATTGACGCCGCATGCCGATGTCACTGGCACTGTGAGCATAGCACGGAAAGTGGCATTGCATTACTAGAACAACATACAAATCTGGCGTACATACACGGGTATCAATTAAATTGTGATACATAGATGATGAAGGATAATCTGAACCGTTTCGTCCAAAAGTATTCGGCATACTAAGCGACCACTAATCTGAAAACACCGGTATCCCAGTCAAGCACGCATCCCCGGAACCATTTGCGATCGAGTAAATAGTCAACCCTCTTCACACCTTGAGCCCGTTCTGAAGCTTCGAACGAGCCTGCGGCCCGACAGCGTTTGAGATACGCTTTCGTCACCGCCCTTTCTTGGGCCAAGGAAAGGCGATTAAAATCGCCATAGGTGATTCTGGTGTGCAAGCTTTTGTGAATGGCTATCACGACATCCGAAAATAAGATGGGGGGTTGCGTTCCAGTAGTGTCAATACCAAAACCGGGGGTCCAGCCTATAGTGCTCGAAGGTGACCCTCCTACAAACTGTGGGCTGTACGAAATATCAACGGGCCACTCTGGATGAAGCTCGGAGACTATGCGCAGCCGTGTGATGGGCGGGTGCGTAGCAGGCTGACTCATGTACTCGACTGGGCAAGGACGAGCTTGACCGGAGCTATTGACCTGCAGAGGACGGAAATCACGCAAGGTAAGATCCATCACGAAGTCTCCACGCCAAACGTCAGCATTGAGCCAAGGATGAAGCAAAAACTCGGATGGGGAGGATGGAGGAGCGATCGGAGTTGTGAATGCGGGACCCCAACCTATGGGTTGATAAGTGGCTCCTCCAAAAGACCGTCGACGCTCACGATAAGGATCATCAAGACGGTAAGAATCTGGGAAAAATGGAGAGGTGGGTGGAGCCAAGTCTCCATGGTAGGAAAGACGGCGAGGTCGAGTATATCCGCTAAGTCCGCCAACTACGCTCGAATCCCATGAAGGATCAAATGGGAAGACTACACCGCCGGGACTTGGTGGAGGGGCCAATGATAGGGCGGGAATGTGAGGAGATCCAGGAGCAGAAGTAGGATTACTGTACGGGGAAGAGGGATACAGTGTTGTGTTGGGAATGAAGGGGGAATGCTGAGGAGTTTGGTAGTTGGCGTTGATGTAGCCAGAAGAAAAGTGTGATGGGCCGGGAGTAAACACATAGGGACCAGACATGGTGGTGGTAAGAGAGAGAGAGAGAGTACTTTATCACGACTCTGCAACTGTAGAAGGTTCCACTTCTGGCTCTGAATGAGTCTATGAAGATCAATAGATAGCTGTGCTGTACAAACACGCGTAATTTGCAATACCTGAGGTTGGCCGCTGTCTCTTTTATGTTTGTTTTATTTTGAAAAGTGTTGGCAGGGGCAATGGGCGATGAGGGGAAGCATGAAGGGCCAGGGCCAGGGATGTATGTATATGCCACGATAGGGCGCTAAGACGAGTCATCTCACGGGTGGTCGGTACCAAGGGATCAGACATTATTCAAGCTGGCTGAATGGGTTTGTACCAGCACGAACTTGTAAAATGGAATCACCAAAGGCATACATCGACAATGTCTCTTCCTGTGTCAAATTCATTCTATCGGCGTTTCTGCACGCCAACAATCCTTTCAATTCCTGAGGCAATCAAGCTGTGACCTTTATCGTATAAAACTTCTGGACTCGAGTCGTTTCGCAGAGTATAAGGCACTTTTTAGGCGCCCTTTAACCCAGAATGAATGTCGGGGTTGCGTGGTCGGAGATGAGGGCGCTTATTCACCCCCGACATGGGAGGACCAGAGCTATCAAATCTACAGGACAGCCTCTGGATACATATCCTATGTGTTACAAGGTTTCCTAGAAATCACAGCCTGGCCTCTATTTAACGTTGGCCATTCGGCTGCCTTTTGGAGTTTCTTTTCCTATCGCTCCCCCCAGTCAACATGAAGATTATTCGTCACCATCCAAAGCGGCGACATAACCTTCCTCTCACCATTGACCCCACAGAGCTCGTCGTTGACCAACCCTGTCAAAAAAGGGCGCTGTTGATTGGGATAAATAACACCTTGATGGCCGACGGAGGAAGCAAAAGCGAGTTAAAGTTGCCTCACCAGGATGTTCTAAAAATGAAGGATTTACTTATTGGTGCGTTGAGGATGCTCACCATCCTTCGCTTGCAATTCATACTCTTGTCTTGCAGAAAAATATCAATACAACGTCAACGATGTTGTCACGCTTATCGACATTGACCATCCAAAGGCTCTTCAACCAACCAGGGACAACATCGTTGGTCGATTCTCAAGCCCTCCATTCAATACTCCCTTTTGAAACCAATTTTACAGATCGCTGAGATGAAAAACCTGGTAGCCGACGCTCGTCGAGGCGATCGTTTCTTTTTCCACTGTACGTCGCGAATTTATCCCTCTTATTCGTTCATTCGACTGACCCTACGCTGCAATAAGACTCGGGTCACGTCGTCCAAATAGACAACGAGGATCACACTGAGGAGGATGGCAAGGACGAATGTGGGGGTTATCGGCTTGCACTTGGCTACATCTTCCTAACTTGCCGCCTTTCAGGTCTCGTACCATGCGATTCAGATGGCTTTAATAAGCTTATTTTGGACGATGTGCGTTATACATAGCCTCTCATCAATATGCTTTTACTCAAAATGGCTATAGGTCTTGCGAGATATTCTTGTTGACAGACTTCCGCAGGGCTGTCAGCTCGTGGTAAGCTTTTCAACTTCTTCGTCTCATATGACATGTCTCAAGGTTTTCTTAGGCTGTTCTTGATTCCTGTCATTCCGCTTCCCTTCTTGATTTAGAGCATTTCCGATGCAATCGCGTCTGGGTCCCATGGGTTTCCAAGGGCAGGCGGAAGAGTGATACAATCCTCAGTAACGGTACGTCCCCTCTCATCATCATCATCATATCTGCACCTTGTCTTACCGCTCACAGTTCGCCGACATAACGCTTTGGTTGTGTATCAAAACAAGCGAATAAGTGGTGATCGTGTCAAGCAGCGTAAAACCACTGTACATCCGAGCCCTCGGAGTCCTCTTTCACCGGAACGCCTTGAGCAATTCAGAGATATCCCGGCTGCGCCTTCCAGTCCAGTGGATCCTCCTGTCATGTCTCCGACATCCACCTCCACCCAAAAAAAGCTAGCGCGCGCCTTAACGAAACTCGATTTAAATGCCGGCAGGGGCCTGCATGCCCTACGCGGTCACCCCACACGAAAAGAAAGTGCCGAGCTAAAAAGTTCCTCATCCAAAATCATCAAGTCGCAGTTTATCCCCTGGCTTGATGGCGAGAAGATCGGTATGGCTTTTGTCGACGAAGACACTGAGCTGCGCCAATGCGAGTCACCGGTCCAAGAATTTTGTTCTGGCTGGTGCGCTGCACGACCGCAGCCTCTGACATCCCCCGGCTCGTCAGGTTCCCCAGATATTGTAAGTCTATAGGCGGCATGGTACTGGGACTTTTTCATTAATTATCCCGAAAGCTTTCGCTGGCCTCCTGCAAGGATAGTCAAGAGGCGTGGGAGGACGGTGAAGGACACTCGATGACCCAGATGTTGGTGGAGATTCTCAGTATGTATCCAGCTGCATAATTTTTCTCCTTCTAATTCGAGTTCTTTCAGAGAAAGACCCTCATCCTACGCTCAGAGACCTGATGGTCACTGTTAGGTAAGCTCCCAATGCGCAACCATCCACTACAATATTGACACCCAGTCTTCCCAACAGTCATAAATTGCACAATGCTGCTCTGCAAGCCCACACAGAGACTAAAAAATACAAGAAAAAGATGGTGACATACAGGAGAAGGCATCCAGAAAAACCGAAACCGCGTTCCATAGGCGATACGGACGGGTTGAATCTGAACGCTTTCCAGGATCCGCAGGTATGCTCGTTGTGATTTAAATTCTGGTTCTAGCCGCTTATAGCTTATGTTTTCTAGTTGTCTAGTGCGAAACCGCTGGTATGTGTAATTCTTCGACTTTGTCGCTCTCTTTGAGATTCATGGATGGCTATTTAGGATATGGGAAAACGTTGGAATCTTTGAGCGCGCCGCATGATCCATCTTCTGTTCCTCACGTCTCGTCATCCTTCAAGTTTTCTTTGCATTTTTGGAGGTCTTATCTCCCGGTTTGACAGTGACATTGCTTCAGTTGCTGCTGGATTTTTTCAAATTCCATCATTCTCATTTTTTTTGCACTTTTTCTAATTTGTTGTGTTCTTCAGCATGCTTTTTTTTAAATTATATACTTATTCCCTTCTATGTATATTCCAATATTTTTGCCTTCGTGTATATACGTGTACAATAATCAATTTAGTGTAGTTAGTAGAGTACGATAATACCTGAATGCAAGCATTTCCAGGCCTGGAAAAAAAATAACACACTCGAGCTTGTTCGATAGTAGAGTAGAGTACTTTGAGAGGCGGCGACCTCATAATGATGGCTCTCGGAGTACAAATGTTCGCTTTGAAAATGGCCCTAAGTAGATGGTTGCGATACATTGAAGAAGATAAACCGCTGAAGTGCGCGTAGGTTCCCCCTGCTTCTCGGTGCCCAAAGCGCCGTTGATCGATAGCGCAATGACGATATGTATTAATCATTCTACAAAATCTAACTAAAACTCTCCGCCAAGGTCCTCATCATCCAGTTCGCCATCCTGAATTTCCTGTGCCAGTTCTTTCTCTCTTTCTCGAGCCCCTTCGGCGTCTGCGAGCTCTTTTCGGTGAGAATTTAGAGGATACCGCATGGCCTGGAAATGGTTGTTCAGATATCGAAAAGCAGGACTCGAAAATAAAAACTCTTCTTACCTTGACACTTTGGTTGTGGAGTTCCATACAGTATCCGATTCGTCTAGAAAATATTTCCGCTACCTCAGCGCCATATCCTCTCTTGACACCCCCGGCACCACGGCAAGCCATCCAACCCTTCTCGTGTACCAGTCGACCATCAATGACCCCGTCACGGATAGCTTTTCCGACGATATACTCTGCATCTTCTTCCGAGTCGAGATGCAGCTTCACGCAGATGTCTTTGAGAGAAATGAGCGAGTAAGACAAGGAAAGTCGACGGATTCCAGTCTTTATGACATTTTGTCGTAGCCGGGTGATGAGCGTGTGCGTCTTGTCAGCCTGGAAGAGAGCAGCATGTTTCAAGACTGTCTGTTGGAATTGTGAAAGCGAACCAGTGCGAACAGCTGCAAGTGAATCGTGAGCTGAAAGTGAGAGTCAACGAACACCATTGACATACCCTTCACGATTTCAAAGTACCCCTTGAGCGGTTTTTCTAGTACTGCGTGTCTGAAAATACTTCGATCGGGAATATCGCCCATCAGCAGCTCTACTACGATAAAGAGCTTGTATACGGCCTGGTAAAAGCCAGGGGCGACGGTCGCTGGGGGTGCACGACGAATTGCCTGCTGCAGGTTTGCATGCGCATCACTGTAATTGAGTTGTACGGCCTTTATCCGGCCAAGGTAATAGTGGTAACGGGCATATTGCGGGTTTCCAGCTGATGCGGGGAAGGTGGTTTTGGAAACAAGCTTGTCTGCCTGATCGTACAAGCTGTACGCGAGATATGACCGAAGTAGCCGATTAATGAGAGAGGCCTGGGTCTCGTCGTCGTGTCTGAGAGCGGCAGTTCGTTGAGCTGCCAAAAACATTCTGAAATGCAAAACATCGGTATATAGCAAACGAATTTGAACGACACGACGTACGGCCGAGCTTCTGAAAGATCACCGCCGAGCTCGAAGACTCGCTCGACAGCAAACCAAATCTTAGCAGCGATAGAGTCCAAACTCCTGCGATTAAGAGCCTGCATTTTTTGTACGGTCTCAATAGCCAATTGTTTGGCCTTTGGCACATTGCTAGTAGATTTTGACAGTTGGTGGAGTATGAGCAGGCGAAAATATATGTCAATCTCCGGAACGGGTTCAGAGGTGACTACGTTTGTATTGGTGGTAGGAGTAGCTGACGAGTCTACCTGCATTTCAGCATCGGTCGAAGCTGAGGGTAGCCATGCAAGAAGGGTCGATTTAGTAGCGGATTCTAGGGGGAGGCCGTCAGTACAGTTTTAACCGCAGATCTCTCTCTCTCTTTCTACCTTTTGGGAATGCCTCCTCGATAGAGTTCCGTAAAATAGAATCGTCCAACTTCTTGACCAGCGTCGTCAGTGTCCTGAGCACTCTATGGGTGAATCTGGGCTCGAGAGTGGACACTGCTCTGTCGATAAAGGTAAAGTTTAGTTTGATTTCTGCGAGTGGTGTTAGAGGTTCTTTTGGGGCCGATTCTGCCTTGGTCTCTTCCTTCTTTTCCTCTGCAAGCTTCATTTCAACGTCTGGCATGGTGATGGAGATGAGAAGATGAGCTGCAAGAGCGACGCGCGTCGCAGCAGACGCGTAAGCGTGGGATTCTTCCAAATTCGGCCTTGCCTTCCTTCCATAACCCGTCATGGCCTCCTCCTGGCTCCGTGCGATTTACCGCAAAATCAGGCATCCAGTATGCGTTTCGACCATACCTGTCTATTTTCTACTCAATCATCCGAGCCTTAGACTGGGTTTGCCGGCTGGGATCTCGAAGGTCTGTACAGTTCTGTGTTTGAGCCGCAACAAACCGATTTTCTTTTCAGGAAATGCTTACTATGAAAGGGCGAACCCGCTCAGCAGCGCCGGTAAGTCACAAGAGAGCAAGCTATCCTCATCTTATCTCATCCTCTGATAACAGGGTACTCACGTACAAAACGTTCCGTGAAATACCGACATCCAGACGATATGTGGAACTATATAGGCGGCTCAAAAAGGCTCCCCATCCAGTGGTCCGCTTGGTTGGCCCATACAAGAGTGGGACCGCCAACTATTCAAGTGCGTTTATCTCTAATAACTGCTTGCTGTAACGTTCCAACTCGTTTACAGGAACTCCAAATGGACCTATCAAGACAACAGCGCGTGCAAGAAAACGCTGCACTCATTGAAGCCAGCTTTCAGCAAGAACGAGCTCAGATGCGATTACTAGAATCAAACCAGTCAGATGTTCGATCGGAAGAAATGCCTTCGATTTCTACGGCTGATTCCCGCTCATCCGAAGTGGCTCCCAAAATGCTCCCTCTTACTACAGAAAATACACCCTCTGCTTCTGACGCGCGACAGCGAGCCAGCTCGCTACCCAAGACTGGCTCAGATGAATATCAGCCCGAGTCTTGGACCCCAAAACTCGGGGTCAAAAGAGGAGGATAAATGAAATCCTCACTGGCCTGTATCATTTACCAAGCTCAGGATATACTGTATATAACCGGAGAAAAACAACTTAATGTTACACATACACATGTGCATGTTTAACTGGACTCGTGAAGCATACACACCAACGTCAGTACAATCTCGCCGACGTTTGCTTGCTCTCTGTCAATTTCGAAATATGCCGTTTTGTACCGAACAGAGGAAAAAGGATTTTTTGCAGAAAACAGTCGCATTCCCGGTAGACAGCCTCCCACCTCACATTAGACCATGTATATGCACATCCACTGTGAGATGCGGGAAATCTCCGTTTTTTTCTGTCCCATCCATTGTCAAGTGTTTGCTGCAGACATTGGAGGATACTTACCACATGATGAACTCTCTGACATTTCTTGTTCTCCCTTTCTGCCCCGCAAACGTACTTTCGCTGTACGTATAGAAATCGACTCCTCCGACCCCCTCCACTCTCTGACGATGCACCTCTTCAACTCTGTTTCCATCAATGTAAGAGACTCCTGTATTGCCGAGCCATCCGCCACCTGCTCCTCTATCAACACCACCTCAACGACCATAGTACTCGCTGTAAATTCTTTCAGCGGTAGTTCTGTGTGTACCTTAACCATCTCCCGCCCATCGGAATCAAGTGTAAACTCGGTATTGAAGTGGTCCTTCGTGCTCTGCGAAAATCGAAGCATCATCACACCATTTGATGGAAGTTTTTTGAGAAAAGGTAATATTGGAATACAAAAAAGAGCAGAAACAGGGAACGCATGAAAGACATATCGCGTTCGTATAACGTGGCACGTGATCCATTTCCAACAGATATAAAATTCTGAATTCAAGTTGATCAAGTTTTTTGAGTGGAGCTTTCTATTGGGCTCCTAATTATAAGCATTCGTAAGGAAAAAAAAATCTTGCTACAAATTCGGAACAGATGACCTTGGTGCGGGTACATGTGATTGCTACATACTTAAATGACCCTCATATTCGACTTGGTTTTTGTCGGCAAAGATAGGAGGGATAGGAGATTGCAGAGACAGTGAAAGAGAGAAACATTAAGTTAACGACTGTCACAAGGAAAATGTAATAAAATGAAAAATGAAAAAGGTGAGGCGATTAATGTATGCACAAGAATGAAGCGACCACGGCACAAACGAAATCGAAGGCTGAAGTACGGAGATACGAGAGGTAGGAGTTATATGTCACAGCAAGTTAACCAATTTAGAATGGGCATGCAGATGAGACAGATAGAGGAGTGGGCGAACCAATAAAAAAACAATATCCCAAAAGCTAATCCAGAAATGGAATTATGTGCCCCGTACTTGCCTTTGATATCATGAAAGAGAAAAAAAAACCAACAGAAAGATTTTCTACATTTGATTTCCAATTATTTGCCGCTTTTTTCGAGTTCGGTTTTTTCACCAATACCTTCCCCTTGAAGTGTTTTCATGGTCGTTGGCGAAGGATCTGAATCAGGCCTATGCAGCTGAGGCCTCTCCTGAGCTTCGGTGGACATCGAATGGGTCCGCGATACAAGACCTTCCTTCCTGACACCTAGCATAAACATCGGAGACTTTTGATCACTGGTATCTGGAGTCCCACCCGTGCTGTCTCCGCTTCCACTCGTTGGACTCGTAGGCCCACTGAATACCCTCTCTCGATAATTATGTTCCTCCTCATCCCTTCCCTTCTCTTTCTTATCCTTCAGAATTTCCCCTTCCACCGTACTGGACCCAAAATACGACGGCATAGGTGGAAAATACTCTTGCCCGCCCAAAGTGAGGCTATCAAAGTACCCTCCTGGCTGCGCACCTCCTCTGCTTCCCATTTCCACGCCGACACTGTCCGGAACGCCGGGACTGGGATGTGGATGGTAAAAGATAGTTGGTCCCGAAGATCCATTGGCAACATGGACGGGAGCACCAACAGCGGGATTGATAAAGGGATTCGGACCAGCGCCCGCTACACCCGGACGACCCCAGAAAGCTCCCGGTGACATTGCCAACCCAGGAGAAAAAGGTGTGAGCTGGTGAGGACCAAAGGGGCGTGCATGTACAAACGGTGGCTGGTGAGTAGGAGGTTGAAAGTAGGGATTGACAGAGGATGTCAAGCGAGAAGTCGTTTGTTCTTCTGCGGATGATGACGAATCTGGTTTGTCGTCAGGATTTAGTCTTTGATATCCTGCCGGCCCTGGTGGGGGCGGAGCGGGATACTGATAAGTTGGAGTGTGAGTGTCTAAACTTGATTCAGCATGTGGTGATGGCATAGGAATGGGCGGAAGAAAGGTGAAGGGAGGCATGGAGGGTGTTATTGGAGGGAGACCATGAGGTGTCATCGGAACCGCGTGAGCAGGGTGGTGCAACGGAGACATCCCAGGATAATAAAGGGATACAGGAATCCCCATCGGTGACATGTTATGAACGCCAGGGATAGAGAAGGCAGTCGGTGGTGGTATGCTGATTGTCCCGGGATGATGAGGATGAGAGTGATGATGAGAGAACATAGAAGGGGGGCTTGCAGGAGACCGAGATTTTCTCAGGGGTGACTTCGGTGCTGACCGTTCTGACAGTGAAGGTGATGTCCTGGAGGACTCAGAAGTTGCGATCGAGTCTGAAGGTTTGATAGAGTCTGAGCTGGAACCAGAGTGGGACGAAGCATCGCTGACATGCACGGATCGAAGTGAACTCGATAAGCCTCCAACCTCGGACGTAAAATGAAGGCGAGAGTGTTCGTTTTGCGTGGTCGGCTGAGGTTGTTGAAGATGCGAGTGGGTATGGTGAGGGTGAGGCACGGACATTTGCAACTGAGGGGGGTAGTCATAGGGGGAACCTGGAGCTGAGGCGGGACCCAAATCCAAGGTATATCCAGGGGGCATCATTATATGATTTGGACGAAGAATGTCTTTTCCTGACAATTGTAAGGAAGAAGGTAGATGAGAATTGAGAGCCGGAGAAGCAGGAGTGGTCATTGGTTGAGTAGACTGGGAGAATTGTCATAATGCACTTTGAGGACACGGCCGTTGTATTCATACCTGTTTAATCAAAATTCTTAGCCGTTTTTCGAGACACACGAAGAACTTTTTTTTACCCATTGAACATCTTGACAGCACACTCCGCATCATACTCTGTCGCAAAGACAACGGTACCGAATCCTCGAGAGCGACCGTCTTGACCGAGAGCGACATCGGCTCGGATGATAGTACCGGCCTGTCGGAATAGGTCCTTCAAATCCTGCCATTGGCAATGGAATGGAAGCTGTGTGTGTCGAAAAGTATCAGAATATGCACTGGTGCCGGGATGGAAGGCAGGGAAGTGTAGGAGATGCTCCACAAAACAATACACTCACATTCCCGACGAAAAGGTTTCGGCCCGTAGCACCTGACGATGAACTGGGCCTGTCAAGACCGAAAATAGAGGAGTAATCCAGTTCATTGAGCCCGTTGAGTAGAGAACCGGTGACTTGTGAAGACACAAAGTGAGCTGGGGAGGAGAAATTGCTGAAGGAGGTTGAATTTAGATTAAGAAGGTCGAGATCCTGAGGGAGACGGTCAGGCCTGACCTCCAGGATCCTAGTCTGCCACGAATAGCCGTTGAACATGTCAATTGCCCTTCCGGCGTCTTCAGCTGAAGCGAGAAGAACAGTTCCGTGGCCGCGAGATCGGTTGTCGGGGCCCAGGGAAACGTCCGCCCGAAGGACAGTGCCAGCTTTTCTGAATAAATCCTTGAGATCTTGCCATCGGACCCGATAGGGAAGCTACGAAAAATTGGAGAGAGACAGCCTGGCAGGAGGGATTTGGACGCACATTTCCTACAAAAAGCTGGGTTCTGGTATCTTTGGCAGGGCCCGCCCGCCCGTCAGGAGATGAGCGAGAAGAGGTGGCCATTTGAATGACGGCTTCAATGTCCTCGTTGGTGGGGGCTATTGGTGGGGTGGGCGACGTTGCAGCTGACAGAGCCGGGGATCGAGAATCCTGGAAAATTAGTGAGAACGAAGACAGGCTGGGCTGATGACACAGAAGATGGCTTACAAGGAAATCCATAACCAAAAAGACAGAAAGCCCAAGATGGGCGAGATATTATAGTTTTAGCAAAATGGAATCCAGCGCACAATGAGCGTGTATTGGTGATGGAGCGAAAGCAAAAGGGCGAAGCCGAACACTTTTTTGTGGAGACGGCCGCTCCATCCCTCCCATGGCTCCACTCTCCCGCCAAATGTCCTCCGCCAACCTACTGTATCTACCCTCCTCCTCGTCGTCAGACACAGTCCTGAACACCTATATGTCTTCTGGTTGTACGATTCCTACAAACAAAATATCCCCAACGTCTGACGTCATTCCACCGACTAATGCTCACCACCGGTGGCGGCAGAGTCCATTGGTTCATCGTTGTCTAGAGGTGCCTTGGGTGCGTGCCTGAGCGGTCCAATCTTTTGATTCTGCTCATCTGAAATGTATACATCTATGGCCCGTTCAGGGCAGGTTTTGCATACAACTCGCCTTCTAGAGCATCGTAAATGGCTTAAAATTATATGCTACTCTAGATACGACAACCCCGCCTCGCAAGTCCATCTAAAGACTGGCTAGCTTTTTTAGAGTCGAAAACTCTTCTTTCCCAGTCGCTTTACATAATGCGTAGAATTTTGAAGAAGAGTCCGAGAGTAGGACGGACGGCCTAAAGAAGAAAAAATTGTCAGTTCTGGCCAAGCATACAAGAGAAATACCTACTTGTCAAACTCTACAATGCGGCCTTGATCCAACAACATTATCTAGTCACAAATCTTGTCAGATATTAACCGGGCTCAGGAAGGGAATGCCATCCTTACCCTATCGTAGTCAATGACAGTCCTCAAGCGGTGTGCAATCGTAAGAATGGTACTATCAGCAAATTCCTGTCGTATCGTCTTCCCGATGAGCTATATAAAAAAGGTCACAATCAGAACCATGCGTGCAGAGATTTTGCATACTTCGTCCGTGGCATAATCGACACTGGCAGTGGCTTCATCCATGACCTTCCGAACGAAGTTTCGTCATTTCAAAGCGCAAATTTTGAACGAATAAAGTACAAACAAGAACTTTGGATCGTTTCAAGATCGCCCGAGCCATGCAAAGCAATTGCTTCTCTCCGGTAGAAAAGTTATCACCTCCTTCGGACACGGAAGATTCGAGGTTTCGGAAAATATTGACATTAACTTCAGCTTCACCGGCTTCTTCTTCTTCGACAGTTGCTTCCGAGGATGGTATCAGATGAACGCGGCGCAAGGACTCGAACTAACAGAAGGAAGTCAGCATGTAACCCGCCTAGCGGAGGATAGCAACATCTACAATTTCTGCATCTTCATACTCGTCGAACACATCCAACGTGGAGCGCAATGTCCCGGACAAGATAGTCGGGTCCTCTGTCGATTAGTCGCCTTGAGTTAAAACAAAAGATAAACCAGGATATCAACGCACGTGGAATAATGGTCAACTTGCTGCGGAGGTCAGTGAGTCCAACTTTTGCAATGTCAATGTCGTCGACTAATATACGTCCTTCAGTGGCCTCGACGAATCGGAAAAAGGATAATGCCAAGGTGCTCTTGCCACTTCCTGTGCGACCAAGTATTCCAACCTGATACGTCGTCATTCTTTCGATAACAGGTTGAGCATAAGATCCAATAGAGCGATACCTTCTCTCCCGGGCGAATATCAAAGCTCAATTTATGAAGCACATTGGGCAGCTCCGGCTAAGTAGATTGACCTAAGAGACAGAATGGACAGTCGAATTGGTTCACTTACGGCATATCGAATTACAAGATTTTCGCATTTTATAACTCCGGATTCTGGCCATGACGCAGGTGGACGCGGTTCAATGAATTCTGGCGGCTCTCGTTTCAGTTCTGAAAATTCCTTGACCCGCTCGAGAGCGACCTGATATATTTTGAGGTGTTATTCAACCCACCTAGTTTATGGGGATGCATACCATAGATTGCTCCAAACCGACAAATCTTCGAACCTGCAACGAGTTGAGAGAGAGATGGAACTTGGGGAATAAACAAACCAACCAGGAAAAGTAGATCGTTCGTGATGGTATTAGCAAAGGCGATTGAGAATCCAGCTAACGATGCAGAGATAAGCGGGTTCATAACAGCTATACAGGCAATCACGCCGACAACAGCCGAGGAGAGGAGGTTGAATCTAATAGACAGCCACCGATTGACTAGAAGTTCATTAGAGGTTTAATTCAGACATCTCATAATTGGAAGGAACATACCGCCCCACATCCAGTAATAAGGATTGGCATTCTATGAAACAGAGTCACAAGAGCGGCAATGGAAGGGCCTTTGAGACTGACCGTGTCTATACAGCAGAGCATATCCCTCAAAAATTTTGATGATGCACCAAAAGCGCGAATAATTGTCGCTCCAGCAATAGTCTCCCCATTAATCGAGTAAAGCGGGGATCGAGTCACAGAGTCAAGCCGTCTCATGTCACGAGAGGTTTGTCCGTAGATTTTGGCCACTTTAACTCAGATTAGCCAGTACTTTGGTAATGCTCGTCGAGCTGCTTACCGTTCCAGTATATGCTACCAAGGACCACAGCCGCGATGATGAATGGAACGCCACCGACAACGCTCACAGAAACCAATGTAGCGGTGGCAGACAAGGTATACATTATTGACCTTCCAAAGTTATCTGAAAGACTGCTGTCTATGCCTTCGAAATCTTTTCCGAATCTGTTCAAGAGCCGTCCTCGGGAGATCGTATCGTGGAATCTTATATCAGCAAACAGGACGGTTTCCAGCAGACCTAATGGAGAATGAAAGAGTGAACACAGTGACTAAGACGAGACTAACGTTTATACAACACAGTCGACGCATGGATGGATCCGCTATCTGAACCAGAGATCAGCAACACTACTCGTACTGAACGAAGAAATACCATACATAGCACGAACCACCGGACAGTCGTCACCAGAACTCCTGGTGATCGTTAGGAAAGACAAGAATGGCGGCGTAAGAGAGCTTACCGATAGTAGTGATCTATAGATCGACGGGTCAGCTCGTGAGTATTCACATCTACAAGAGGCAATACAGACCAAAGCATAAACACCAATGTAATAGGACGGATCCCTTTGATGATCTCCCTCGTCGACAGATCCTGACCAAACCCTGCACATCAAATGAGGCTTCGTCACAGAAATAGAAAGATTCAACACCTACTTCAACCACGTATTTTCGGCTACTGGACTGAGGGCACCCAAAACAAACGCAGTTGCGAACAGGATCCAGTACCAGTAGCTACCACACGCTAGAACGTAAGTCAGCCAGACATCCCTACTGACCCGGCCGACCGCCCTAGTCTCCTCCTCTACCAGTTTTCTGGCCGGCTTCTTATCAACCTTTGCAGAAGAGGCAACAGGTGCGAGCGTCGCTGTCTCTGATACAGGATCGCTATCTGAACTTTGGGAGCTTGGAACAGGGAGCTCCTCGATATGCGGCTCTTCTTTTTCGTCGACAGCCTCGTCAATCGTCGATTGCACAAGGGTGCGTATGACACCGGATGATTGGAACGCTTCGCGGGACCCTTCAAATTGGACACGACCATTATCAAGTGCAACGACGTATTTAGCGCCAGGTACGCAAAGCTGAACATGGTGTGAAACGAGAATGACTGTTCGGCCTTTCAAAAGTTCTCCCTTTAGGCACTCATGGTAGAGATGATGAGCTGTATGCGCATCGACTATATACATACTTGTGAGCGACAATCTCCTCTCAACTGAAATCTAAATAGACTTACCAGCGGAAAGCACGTCATCAAGGAGAAGCACAGATGCTCGAGAGTAGACCGCGCGTGCGAGCGACACTAGAACACCGGTGAACAAAAGAAGCAATCGCATTACGCGTTTATAGACGCACCACGGGCCTTCTGACCGCCGCTCAAGTTCACGCCCCGTTCTCCGATCTCACTTTCGTCTCCATCTTCAAGGATTTGCATATCAGCCACTAAAGCGCAGACCTAGTAAAAGATGCTGAGATAAGACTCAGCAACAAAGCCGTGTTTTGGATATCGAACCTCCAAGGTCTTTTTATACCGCTCTTCATCATACGGCAAGTTGAAAAGAATGTTATCTGATATCGCAGTCCGTCAGCGATGGCCATTATGAAAACTCTCAAAAAAACTCTGCTTACTTTTGATAGAAGCATTACGCAGCCATGCAGACTGAGGAACATATGCACATACACCTTGAATGATCCAATTTTCATTCGAACCGATCTTGGTGAATGACGTCATGACATTTGGCGGCGAGCGAGGACAAATCACTTGTCCGGCTAAGATATCTGCTTCGCCCAGCAGTGCTATAGATGAAACAGACCACCGGACGCGTAAATTAACTGATGAATATTCATAAAGAACAAGCACGCACAGAGTAACAGAAGGGTCTTGCCAGAGCCCAACTTCCCGCACACCAGCGACAATTCTCCATTGGGGAACTTGAAGTTCAAGTCGATCAAGACGAATTTATGGCGAGGTGTTGAAGCGGCGGAAGGTGGCATGCTGGGAAGCCTTGAATCGCTGGCATTCCGATCTTGTGGCCAAGTTACGGTGCACGACTGGAAAGCTATGTATTGAGGTTGTTCGCCGAGAGGTAGTACGGGTGCAATTTCTGCGGTATTGAGGTATCGCTCTATTCTACGCATGGAGACGAGACCCTGAAGCGAAATTTTCAAAGATAATCAAAATATAAGAACGCCTTCGACTCACTTGCAGCATGTTAATAAATGTTTCCGGAAGGGCGTTGAGAGCGAATTTCAGTTCAGAAAAGACCATAATCTGATCAAATTACGCTCAGTACAGAAGTCATATCCACTTTCAATGTCAACTCACAGCAGTGAAGGCAATAGACGGAGTAAGATCCTTGCCTCTCACAACTGTAAAGTGCCAGAATGAAACGAGTGTTACTAGAATGGGAGATGCATTCCTTGACGATCGGGGGTGATCAATATACTTTGTGTATAGCTGTAACAAAATTCGAACTCTCACCAGATAGTATTGAAGCATGTCTGGCGTACAAGCGTAAGAGCGAGAATGAATACATTTGACGGCGAGACGCTTACCTCAATGATGTAGTTGAGTCTTTGATACCTGAGTTCCTTCTCCCGAATTTTCATCACCCTAGCTTCGAAGCTACGTTCCCAAGCCATGAACTGATTCACAGTTAGACATCTGGAAATATCAACATAGGGAAAGGCACCTTAAGCATTCTAATCCCCCCAAGAATTTCATTCATCAACGCAATGCGTTCATCTCTCGATTTCATTAAATTGTCCTGAGCACCGACTACCACCTTGCCAGCGTAATGATTTAAAGGCAAAAATAAACAAGTCACTGCCAGCCCAAAGAGACATGATACCCCTGGGTACAATTAAAACCATAAGCGATATCTAGAAGTAGAGTATGAGAGGCAAACTCACCAAGCAACCTATATAGAAAGATTGTTCCAACGACTAGCTCTAGAGGAGCGAGTCACATGACGATGACAAAGAGACTGGTAAGAAATTACCTATGGGCGAATCAATTAGAGCAAAAAAATGCCATGCAAATTCGCTGAGCCGATCCGTGTCGGTAGTCATTAGAGTCATTATTTGAGCTTTACTAGTAAAATCGTTTTCATCCTCATCGCCACTGTCTTTATCAGAACTCCCGTTCTTATTGTCTTTCTTCGGAGGTGCAGATGAGACAGAATCTTTTCGGATCAGGGTCTTTGCGAACAAAATGGTGTTGAGTTGGATTCGGAAGCGAGTCTGCAATGTGGTTGTGGATATTGACCAGAGCTGCGCCGACGCTAGAGGGCACGCATAAGTTGGTTTTGCAGATGCAGAGAAGACGAACGTACTGAAAAAACTTAGAACGTTAGAAACGAACATGCCAAGGACGTAGACCCAGCCCCAACCAGTCTCTTTTCGTTCCGAGTCCACCTCCAGATAGCTGATAAGCATCTGACTGAACATGGCCGGTGCATAGAAGAGAATTGCAGAGACAGCCGCAAGCCAGAATTGCACTACGATGAGCCAAAAGTTGTACTTGATCATAGCATACCCAACATTCCAGCCCGACCCAACCTTTGGTCTCCAAGAACCAATTTTCAGCTTGAATTTTTTGATCGCCTCTTTCATCCCATGAATATTGACTGAAGCACGCATGTCAACTGGAACTACAGGCAGGTCGGCAATTTCCAGAGACTGTGAGGTGTTCCCGAGCATGACTACTTTGGTCGAGTACGAGAAGAATATATAATCCCATGGAGAAGCCCCATAGCTGCCCGTCACGTTCTCCTCGTCGGTGTTGGTGCGAGCGGCGATGATTTTGTCAGAATAGATGGACTCGTAGGGATAGTGGAGACGGGGCCCTCGGCGGGTTGTATATGCCATAATGCAGGCCACAATATAGAGACAGGTGATCGCGTACCATAGACTCGGTACGCTATCTTCCTTTCCGTTATAGCCGGATGCCAGTATGGGCGGAGAGTTTGGCAGGATCACGGAAACTCCAAGCGTAACAGAGGCTACGCTCAGCAGAACGGTAAGATGCACAATTGACTGTGAATTGAGATTGACAGTGTCTTGTTGGATGGCGCGAGCAGAGAGGATGACAAGATAAACAGCAAAGCAAACATATATGATTCGTGCTGCTAGATCATGTTGCCCGCCGGACACAGATAGACCAAGTTGAACTGACTGAAGGACCAAGGCAGCAACAAGTAAGAGACAGAGAAGCGCTTTTCTGATTCTTAACTAGAGACAGAGGGTTAGTGAGGGAGACAGGGGGGAGAAAGTTGTAAAGTAGCGTACTTGCCGCCAAAACTTGTCTTCGTCAATAGGATAACCCTCGAGAAAGTCCTCTGGAGTTGTAACATCGAAGGGGTCTGAGAATGGCTGGTCCTCCTCGGTGGTATGAGTTGGCAGCCGAATCTTTCCATCCTTCGGTCGATAGAGGATGAGCAGAAGGAAACTGCCAGCCGACACGATAGCCAACGCGATAGCGATTTCCAACTGGAACCTGGCCATGGTGATGTAGACCTTAAGGAGAAAAAAAAGATGACTGGCTTATAAGGATAGAAGCCGGATGTTTGAGTCAAGCGAAGGAGCCGATTTAGATAACTAAAATAAAATAAAACTCCGGTCCGAAAACGGAACCGCGTTGACGCGTTGAACAATCACGTGTCCCACTCACCTTTTTCCTCCATGGCCTCCTTTATTCGCAAATTCACGACTGCTGCTAGCACAGGCGGTGCCATGTTCGTCCTCCTTCTCTCAGTCTGATATGTAATAATGACCCATGTTATGCTGGCCATAGGTCAAACGTATTTGTGAGCACTGAATTCCCGACTCCAAGCCAGCACAGTAATTCATAAAATTTTACCCCAGTTCGACGTTGCAATCTCTGGCAAACCTGCAGGACGTATTGTGTTCAAGCTATACGATGACGTTGTTCCCAAGACTGCTCAGAATTTCCGTGAACTTGCCACTGGTAAACATGGCTTTGGTTATGCTGGTTCAGGTTTCCACCGTGTCATTCCCAACGCAAGTCGTCAATTCGTCCGCGTCCATTTGAGTTGGCTCCTCATTTCATTCCTCAGTTCATGCTTCAAGGCGGTGATTTCACCAACCACAATGGCACCGGAGGCAAATCCATCTATGGTCTAAAATTCCCAGACGAAAACTTCCATACCAAGCATTCCCGTCCCGGTTTGCTCTCCATGGCTAATTCAGGACCTAACACCAATGGCTCTCAGGTACTTCTGCTCAGCGCCTGCCCTCTCTTTCGTTTTCTCATTTCCCCCAAGTTCTTCATCACCACTGTAGTGACTGACTGGGTATGTTCAATTACTTCATTCCCTTCCTCCCATTAAATTAACTCTTTATTCTTGAAGCTCGACGGCCGACACGTTGTATTTGGAGAGGTCGTAGAGGGCATGGATGTTGTCGATAAAATTGAAGCTGAAGGAACTCCTTCGGGTCAAACCCGTGCCAAAGTCTCCATAACCACCTCTGGAACCGTCTAGACGCTCGTCTTCATTTCTCATGACAGGCTGGTAGATATAAAAGAAAAGTAAAAGATTGACTGTATATTTCAACTAATTCGCTTCCCGTTCTTCTATCCAATTCAGGCAAGGTCAAAGCGATTTATCTCGTTCTATCCTTCAATTGCGAATTTCTATATCATCAGCGCAAGTATGAGTAACAGTCATTAATACACCGTACAGTAAAAATACAAAAACATTCTTTTATAATCCGTACGTCTCAAAGGCTTCTTTCAATATCTCCCATCCTTTCCCTTCGCTATCCTCGGGTTTGACCGTTACACGTGGAGTGAAAGTAATGTTAAATGGCATCGGATGGGCATTGGCTGATTCCGTGAATGCATAAGTGTCAATGGGACTTTTCTCATCAGGAGTGAGGGTAAACGCCCAAAGAATCAGAGCAGTGTTTACAAAAGTCGAGGCAGTAGCCATGTGTTGACCCGGGCATACTCTGAAAGCGAATGGAAAAAGTCAGCTGAAAGTCGGAAGAGTGAGAATGGCAAAAGGCAATCACCTTCGTCCAAAGCCAAATGGATAGCTCTTCAGATCATCCCTCAAAGACATTTTGCCATCTGCATCTTTCACGATCCATCTTTGGGGATTAAATCTTTCTGGCTCAGGGAATATCTCGGGGTCTCGCCCCACAGACCAAGCGTTTCCGATGACGGTCGAACCCTTTGGAATTAGGTAATTTTGCTGGCAAAAGAAAATCGGATTAGCTGTTGGAGAGAAAGAGAGAGAAGCATACTTACCCAGATGATGTCCTTTGTTGCTCGATGTGGAAATCCTCCAGAAGTCACCGGCCTCCATCGAAACGACTCCAAAACGAACGCCATCGTCTGCGGTAGCGCGCTCTGATCAGCAAAGGTGGGTGCTAACGACAAGAACGAAAATTAGAAGAAGCAGACATTGGCTGAAAGGTGGAATGACTTGCGTCTTCCTCTCCCAATCACGCCGTCGATCTCCTCACGTACTACTTTCTGTGTTTCAGGATAACAAGTGGCGGCCATCAGGGCGACACTTGGCAGCACTATTAGCCTTTAAAATTTCGCACCAAAATAAAACGAGATCCGCACCTGATGGCGCTAGCAGTTGTGTCAGAGCCTGCTCCGAACATACTGCCCGCGAGATACGCGATCTGACTATCGGATAATCCCAGTTTAGGTTGCTGCTCGATAAGATATTTCCCAAAGGAGGCCGGAACCTCTTCACCACGAGCCTATTCAGCGTACAAGATTAGCCATCCAAACCTAGTAAGAGTAAACTATGACCAAGTGGATCACCATTTTGTCTCTGACTTCCTCAAGCTCACTCTTGAAAAGCCCAAGCTCTTCTAGATGTCCCTCTTTAAGTTCATTCAGATAGCCTGGGACGTATTTCAAAAATGGAAAGACATCAACTTTCCATGCACCCTGACGCATGGCGTAGCCTAGTCGCGTCAAGCATCGGTTGACGGTCTGGACATCGGGGTCGTCGTAGCTTATTGAAATCTTTCCGTACGCAAGAGCCATGACGACAGCAGCCGCATACCGTCTAGCATGATCCTGATGTTTCGTAGATACGAATGATATGGTACCGTCCGAGACTTGCTTGTGTTCGTTGATGATATCGAACATATGTTGACGGGCGGTTTGTGTTAGCACGGGGTGGTAAGAAGCGACTGATTTCGGCTGTAGATGCGATTGCAGCGCCCTTCGAAGTTTCTTGAAGGTTTCACCATGTCTCATTAGTAGGATTCGCATCCCGCCACTGAGCGTGTCACCCGCCGCGATTGAAGCTGGTCGGTCTGCTAGATCTGCGCCATGCTTTTCCATTATCTCGATGGCGGCCTGATGCCGACCAACAACGATAATACGGCTTCCACCTAGACCTAACGGAACGGGAAGACTTGTTCATACACCGACAAACAGACGACAGGGGAAAGCCAAACCTGGAATGCCTTGTCTCAATGAAAACACTGGTCCGTATTCCTGTGACCACTGTTCAAAGCGACGATAGAAGCTGTAGAGTCGGAGTGAGTCATGAATGCATGATGTTGTAGTTGGGGGGTACACAGCTTACAAGGCGGCATTGAAGCTGTTTCCCCATATACTATCAGCGGGAGGACCCGGAGGCAGAGGAAGATCCGTGCTGGCTTTAATGCGTTTATTGACAATGTAGGTGGTTACAAAGAGCCATAAGAGGATGAACATTGAAGTTGGCGATAGCGTGGAGAGAAATTCAAGGATCATATTTGAGGTGGTATAGATCTTTGATTGGCAGGTAATGAATTTCTGGGGATGTTCTTAGTGAAGATCGTGAAAGACGTCAATCGGTGGTTCGCGAGATGTGAGTGGGAAAGACCTGGATATAGTGATTTGTGTCTGATTGGCTCAGGTTCGAATAAGACGTTGGCAAAGGGGTCGGATGAGTCTGAGCTGAAGGATGTGTGCGGGCTTGAGAAATAAGAAAAAGGGACAGACAGGAGACAACGTTTCTTATAAGGAGGCGGGCGTCATGGGGGTGAACATGTGATCGTAGCGCTCCCATCGGACAGACCTGCGGGCAAAAATCATCCGTGTCAAATGCGATATGCGGATCTTGCTTTGTGTTCCCAGCGTGAGCGTGTGCGTGTCTGTGTGTGTGTGAAGCATAATTGAAAGGCATTCGTTTACAATGCAAGATACATGAAGCCCATTCAGAGCTTCTTGGCTAGAATCATCGCGACCGGCCATTCCACCATCAACTCATCTTCTCCCTTAATACTGCCTGCCTTCCCACTCTCCTCTGTCGCAGCTTGCATAAGCTTTTCCCAAGTTCGTTCCGCCACACTTTTGCCATCATGCACCTTGGCGTCATCCGGATTCTGCTCGAGGTACGTATGTAGCGAGCTAAAGGTGTGGAAGTATCCCAGCAAACCGTTCCATGTTGTCTGCGTACGGAGTACAACGGGCAAGATTGTGGGTGATTTTGGAGATGGGGACTCGGACGGAGCGGCTTCCTGGTAAGGCCCTGGGATCTCTTCATCGGCGACAGAAATTATCAAGTAACATACACTACTCACCAGAGAAATATACCCTGTCAGTGTTTGTCATCCGTCCGGACCCAAGTACTTGCTCCGGTTCAGGTATGTCGATTAAATGTCGCTCCAGGATGGTCCGTCCTGGGCGTTCCCAATAAGGTCCGAGCGAGTCAGGGCCTCACCTTGAAGATAGTGTGTGATTAGGGGCGTTAAAGAAGGATACTGCGGAAGACGGAATTCCGAGTACGTCTTGGAAAATTGTTTAGCTTATAAAGATCCGGGCCTACACTTTTGGACACCTACCCAGAAACCAATAGTTCCTCCAGGCCTTAGAACACGCGATATTTCGCGCCATTGCTTATTCCAGTCGAACCAATGTGCAGCTTGTGCTGAATGACACGTTTTCGGGCGAGTTCTAGTCGCAATAAACGAACACATACCAGAGATCACTAAATCGACGCTCTCGTCTTCCAAAAAGTCGAGCTGTTCGGCTGAAGATTGAACAAAGTCAAATTGCGAAGTGTTTGCTGCAGCCATGCTCAGATTCCAGGTTTACTGATCAGTAGAGTCAGTATTGTAGCCCATACCTCCACCGAGATATTCCTGGATGTAAGATTTCGCTTTTTCCACCATGCCTTCTCCTGGCTCTACCCCAATGACACGCTTGAAAGGATGTAGTGCAGTCGTGGCTTGACCAGTTCCGCAGCCCAGATCAACGGCAAGTTGGTACCTAGCACTCGAGTGGTTTGCAGGACCTCTGGGTAAAGCGCCTACTCCTCGTTCGTGGTAGTCGAATATGAACTGGAAAAGAGCTTTCGGATATGTAGGTCTAGAAGCAGCGTAAACTGCTGCGTCGAACGAAGTTTTCGCGAACGTCGCCATGCTATATCGCGGAAGCCCTAGCCTGTGGGTGGGTTACATAGCGTTTCTTCACGCTCGCTATTATTATATATATTCGTATACGATAAACACGGGACGCAAAAGCACAAGAACACCGTCTGCCCGGACCGCTGCAAATGCATGACTTCGGCCAAGTCGGCCGAAGTCAGAATTTTATGTAAACCAGCCGATTGTGTTCACTGTTCCGACTGCTTCCGAAATTCTATCAAACATTTATATACCAGACTTTCCATATCAGCAAATTTACGCAAAATAAAACAACTTCTTTGCTCCAATCGATTCCTGTTTCAACTCTGTTTTTTGTCTTTGGTTTCATTTAAATACGTTCTGCATGCATTTGCTGCTGCTCTCCAAAACCTATTGTTACAAGGCTACGCCACTTCGGGTCAATCAGATGAACTTGGAGGCCTAAAAATAACTGTTCAGCAACTGCCCAGCGCCGAAATACCGAAAAATCTGTACCAAGCCCATTAAGCCACCTAAGCCGCCTGAATTCCCTCCACCCATGGCACTACTGAGCTTGCTCTGCACTAGTAATTTCATGACAGTCATTCCAGCTGAATTGACTGCGTCCTGTTTGGAACCAGACGAAGCGCCGCCAGAGGACTCGAAAAGGTTGGAAGCCTCAGCCATTGCCATACTGATGAGCTGGTTTTGGGATGAGCCTCCACCACTACCACCACCGGAAGTAAACTGCTTGAAAATCTATCGTAGATTGTTGCGATAAGAATGATAAGAATTACCCGCCAAGTCAGACAAAACATACCTGGATGGCAGCCGCACCACCCATAGATCCGGCATCAAGAGAGCCGCCGTTACCTCTCTCGTACGCTTCTTTGTGAGAGTTGGTGACTTCCTCCTCGTTAATGGGATCCTCGTGCTCTTGCTAAAAACAAAGTATTCGAACCATGGAAGAGAGCGTTCTGCTTAAACCTACAGAGTTGCCCTTCACGTGATTCATAGCTTGAGCGAACATGCTAGAGTGACCAGATCCATTCTGAGCAGCGTTCTGAACGACCTCGTCGTCGTCGACTGAACAGGGTACCGATCAATTCCGATAGATCCAAATTCGATTAACAGCGTACAATTTGGACGGCCTGCGCCTTGAGGCTGATTGTCGGGGGAGTTGTATTCAGACCCGCCCGTCTTGGAGACATTGGCTGTAATGTGGGATGGTGAGGAGGTCGGAGAAATCGATGAACAGATAGAGAAACTAACAGTGAGATTCACTATAGGCTTCGTAGCCCTGTTTGGCAAGACTGATGAAAGAATCCTAGGATTACCGGTAAAATTGGATGATCGTGGATGAAGGGTGTACATACCATATTTATGCGAGTGGAGAGAGAGAAAGAGAAGATGAAGAAAGAATGAGGATGAACAGCGGACAGCTTGAATGTACAGCATAGCATCCATGGGAAAATTTACGTCATCGTGCCGGCGGCATGAAAGAAACACCAGCGAGAGATTGGCGAGACGCAATAGTGGCAGAATCAACCTCATAATTTAGCGCGTCTGAGCTCGTCAGTCGCGATTTCCATCATCGAGGCATTGTCTGACACAGCTCTCTCAGCCTTTTCAGGGATGGGCAAGAAGTTTAGCAGAAACACTGTGAAGTTCACCACCCCCACATCGTTTTGCGCGAGACTCTGATACTATGCCATACTTGCAGGTATCGTATCCTCGATACTCGACCTCGACCAAAGCTAACTAGTAGGAGTAGAGATAAAACAGCATCTAATTGAGCCTTCAACTTCGTAAGATATCTAGTTTGTCTGCAAAGTGCTTACTCTGCGCGTCCCCGCGTCCATTGCACCGTGAAAGTGCGCACATGAGGGGCACGTGGCACGCGTTTCTCATTTCGTTTGGCGTCACATGACTCATTGAACCCTTGTTGTCGACCACCTTGCTCAACCTTTTCTCCCAGTCAGCTCGCCGCTACTCACAGTACGGCAATGCCTCCACGACGCTCGTCTCGCTCGCGTGTGTCGGTTGAGCCCGTCCCAGTGGAACCAGCACCGATAAAACGCAAAAGGACCCAACCGCCAGTTGTCAACGATCTCGAGGAAAAGGAAAACCTTCAAAAACCGCCCCGTAGGTCACGCCAAAGTTCATTAGCTCGCTTGAGCAATGCAGCTTCAACGAGATCCAGGCACTCTACGCGTCACGAGCCGACTGAGCCAACAGTAGATGAAGTGCCCAATTCAGCTGAGGAAGAGGACGGTGGAGAGCCCCCTAGAAAGAAGAAGAGGCCTTCTTTGGAGGATGAGGCGCGATCTGAACAGAGTGAGGGTGATGAAAGCGATGAGCGACCGACAGAGCGCGGACTCCCCAAACAGACTGCCAGGAAAGGCCAGCCTTCCCGCCCCGCGCGGTCTGCTCGTTCGCAGCCGCTAGCTATTTCGTCAGATGAGGACAACGACGATCATGACGCTGATATGAAGGATACAAAGGAACAGGACTCGGATTTCGAGCAACCAAAACGTGATTCCAAGCTGAGACCGACAGCCAGACGAGGAAAGCATGCTCGGGGTGGTTTTCACCCTCGTGCTGGTCGCACTTCGAAACCGGCAGTCGCCATATCTTCAGATGAGGATGAAGCAGCTGGCAAAGCTGCAGCAGATCCAGAGTCGGATGTTGAAGAGTACACAATTCCCGAGAGAAGGAATCGGTCTCCTGCTAAAAGGGCAAACGCAGCCAACGAAGTCAAAACAGAGAAGAAGCGGGCTGAAGAAGAAGAGGAGGAGGAAGAGGAAGAGAAATCTCTTTTGATGGACTTTCCGCCAGTCTTGCCTCCTTCCCCTACTAAGGCCCAAACTGTTGCTGAAGAACCGAGAGGGCCTCAGCCCCGTCTTGTCATTCATAAACTTGCTCTGATTAACTTCAAGAGTTACGCTGGGCGACAAGTAATCGGTCCTTTTCACAAGGTGAATCACCTCGCGGAGCGTGACCGCATTGAATCTAACATTTATTACAGTCATTCTCTGCTATCGTTGGCGCTAATGGTTCGGGTAAATCCAACACCATCGATGCGCTTCTCTTCGTCTTTGGTTATCGTGCCTCCAAAATGCGACAAGCCAAGCTTTCTGAACTGATTCACAATTCTGCACGCCATCCTGACCTCGACCATTGCTCCGTGGAAGTTTACTTCCGCGAAATCATTGACCTGGTAGCTCTTTTCTTTACCCACTTCTGAAGCGTGTCATTGATGATTCCGCAGCCTGGCACAGACGATTATGAAATCGTTCCTGATTCTGACCTTGCAGTTTGTCGACACGCGTACAAGGACAACACTAGCAAGTATACTATCAACGAGCTTACCAGTACATATAAAGAAGTTCAGACTCTGCTGAAGGGGCGCGGCATTGACTTGGACCACAACCGATTCTTGATTTTGCAGGTCTGTCAATTGATGCCCATATATTTTGGGTCTAATGTATCTATGCTATTCAGGGAGAAGTCGAGTCCATCGCGCTGATGAAGCCAAAAGGCACCGAACATGATAGTGGGCTCCTCGAGTATCTTGAGGATATCATTGGCACTTCAAAGTACAAGAAGCCGATTGAAGAAGCTTTCGATGAACTTGAAAACCTACAAGAAAGTCGACAGGATAAGTTGAATCGCCTACGCATAGTCGAGAAAGAGAAGAATGCGCTCGAAGACAAGAAGAAGGAAGCAGAGGACTATTTGCGGTTGCAGAACAAATTAACACTGGCACAATCCAAGATGTACCAGTGGTACATATGGCAGCTTTTAAACAATGAAAAGAAAGTACAAGTGCAAATGGTCAGTTCTTCTAGTGTTTTGTATATTCGGCATCTAATTCATTTCATGTTAAGGCTCAAGCCCAAGCAGAACTCGAAGCGGAAGCGGAGAAGAATCAAGGTAACATTGGGCTCTTCAAACAGCTGGAAACCCAATACAAGCACCAGGAAAATGCTTACAAGGTGGGGTTAAGTCTTGCTAGCGTATGTACAAAAGCTGATAAAGACATCAGGACGTTCAAGGTCAACTTGCCGAAGTGACCAAAGAAGTGGCTGAAAATGAAAAGCAAGAGATCGGTTTATCAGAGAAACGAAAGCACGTCTCCGGCAAGTCCAAAAAGCTTAAGAAGAGTATCTCTGAGGTAAGCCTACATGTGCGGCGTCCAAAAGACATGAAACAAGCTCTTTCCAGGCCCAGTCTGCTTTGAGAATAGCAATGCATTCGATCGAGGACTCGGAGGAAAGATTCGATAAGGAAAAGAAAAAGTTGGAAGAATACGAAGAATCGTTAGTCGTGGAAGAGAAGGTTTTGGGAGAAATCCAGGATAGTCTTCGAGGTTCGATTCTTCTTTGGCTCGCGTAAATTTCAATATTAATCTGCGGGGCCTACAGACAAGACGCAAAAGTTCTACGATCAGAAAGAAGCCCTACAGAAAGACCTTCAACCTTGGACTGCCAAGATCAACACTAAGCAGAAGGAAATCGACATCGCACGGGGCGAGCGAGATGCGTTGGTAGAAAAAGTAGAATCGGTCAAGACGGAGCTCGAGGAGGCAGGGGAGTATCTGAAAAAAGTCAACAGAGAACAGGACGAAAAGATCGAGTTGCTTTCAGAGGCTAAACGTGAAAAGGCCGAACTCAACAACAAGAAAAATGCCGTATCCGACAAGCTGAAGGTCAGTTCTTCCCTCCTCGAAAGCCACTGAGACTCAGTCGTGATCGCGTCAGAATGCGCAAGCTGCAGAGAAGGAATGGCGAGAGAAAGCGGGATCTTCGAATCAGCGAGTGCTTGAAGCTAAGGCATCTCAGGCCGAAAGTAGATCTCAGGGTAAAGTTCTTGAGAGTCTCAACCGACTTCGAGACGCGGGAAGAATCACCGGGTTTCACGTATGCATCCGGATATTTTTTGTCGGCTCTGTTCTAACTTAGCTCTCCTTAGGGTCGACTCGGTGGCCTTGGTACCATTCCTGAGAAGTACGATGTCGCCATTACTACCGCCTGTCCCAGTTTGAACAACATGGTCGTCGACACAGTCGAAGAAGGGCAGAAGTGTCTCGACTATCTGCGCTCTCAGAACATCGGGAGGACGACTGCTCTCGTTTTAGAGAAAATCAGCTTTCCCCAATCGGCCCTCGCCCGCAGACGCACTCCAGAGGATGCTCCACGATTGTTCGATTTAATCACTCCCAAAAGCGCTAAATTTGCGGAAGTTTTTTACAAGGCTGTCGGAGACACTCTCGTCGCGAACGACATGGAACAAGCCAATCGCATCGCCTTTGGAGAGAAACGGACCAAGGTCGTGACCCTAGCCGGACAAGTTATCGAAACCTCGGGTGCCATGTCTGGAGGTGGCGGAGCGCCAGCCAGGGGCGGAATGAGCTCTAAGCTCGCTAATGAGTCTGTTAGTCCCGGACAGCTGCAGGCGTATGAGCAAGAGAGGGATCAAGCTCAAAAGAAACTCCAAGAGGCTACGGATGCAGTTCGTCGTGCTGAAGCCGAATTAGAACAGCTTACTCGTGCTGGCCCCGAGATAGAGTTGGGCTATGAAAAGCTCGGCATGGATATATCACAGCTAAAGCACCGTATCGAAGATGCAGAGAGACGCCTCAAAGACGTCAAGTAAGTCTTGCATCTATACTGTCCTTGAACGATTCTCACGACATACATTTCAGAGCACATAGCCAACCTGACAAGAAGGATATTGCTCGTATCCAAGCCCTCGACGGAAATCTTCGAAAGTTCGAGACGGAACTGGAAGGCTTAAAAGCCAAAACTGCTCAAATTGAGGCTTCTATTCAGGAAGTCGAGGACAAGATCTTGCAAATCGGCGGTTCTAAACTGGTCGCGCAGAGATCTAAAGTCGATGGCTTGAGGAACCATATCGATCTCACAAACGACGCAATTACCCTTGCTGAAGTCACCAAAGCAAAATCGGAGAAGGATGTGGCTAAACATCAGCAGGCCGTCGATCGTGACATCGTTGAACGTGACGTAGTTGACAAGGAACTGGTCGCGCTAGAGGCGAACCTCGCCGAAGTGCAAAGCTACATTGAACAATTGCGGGAGCAAGCTGACGACGTGAACAACAAAGCAGAAAATGAGAAAGACATTCTGCAGAAACAAAAAGACAGACTTGATCGCACCGCCGAGGACCTTGAAAGCTATCGAGCAACGGAGGTTAGTATCTAGTTACAAATGTGACCGCAATATCTGATTAATTCTCAACAGACGAGGCTTAAGAAGGCCATCGAAAATCATAGCAAAACTTTGGAGGGCTTCAACGAGAGAGTGATACACTTCCAATCAGAGCAAGACGCGCTGCGCTTGGAGGAAGTCGAGTATGCTACCCTTCTATTGCTGATCTTGATGTCGCTGATGACTTATATAGCGAAGAGCAGGAAGAGGAGGGGGATGAAAACGATACAACAGGTCCACAACGCCGAACCGAAGTCAAGGTGGAACCGAATGATCCTTCGGATGATGACCGATTCAAACCCCCAGCGATAATCGTCGCAGAACTGGCTAAGTGCAACGAGCGAGACATGAAGATCGAGATACAAGCTTTAGAAGGCGAGGAATCCCTTTTATCACAGCTTGTTCATTGTCCATGTTGATGGTTATTCCTAGATGAGATCAAACGATCAAAGCCCAACTTGAATGTGTTGGAAGAGTACAAGATTCGTGAAGCTGAATACCTCAGTAAACACGATGATCTTGAAAAAGTTGTCGCTTCACGTGATCTACAAAAGAAGAAATATGAAGATCTCCGGAAACAGCGGCTGGACGAATTCATGGCCGGCTTTGGTGCGATTTCGCTCAAACTCAAGGAGATGTATCAGGTAAGGGATCCCAATTTCAGCTTCGTGCACTTGAATGACGGTACTTCGAGATGATTACGCAGGGTGGAAACGCCGAGCTCGAATTGGTCGATAGCATGGATCCTTTTGCTGAGGGGATCATCTTTAGCGTCATGCCTCCGAAGAAGAGTTGGAAGAACATTTCAAACTTATCCGGTGGCGAAAAGGTACTATTCGGCTCCCATTTTCTTTCGCAAAGCGTTTTCTTAACGACGTTGTTCCCTAGACCCTGAGTTCTTTGGCGCTTGTCTTCGCGCTACATGTTTTCAAGGCAAGTGGAGTTACTTCATTCATCTTAATTAGAGTCTCAGTCCCTGTTGCTCGACAGCCCACTCCTCTTTACTTTATGGACGAGATTGATGCTGCCCTCGACTTCCGGAATGTATCTATCATCGCGAATTATGTCAAGGAAAGGACTAAAAACGCCCAGTTCATTATCATCTCCCTCCGGTACGTACTCCTTCCAACTGCGCTCGCCCACCTCAAGCTGAAACCTATCGCCCAGAAACGACATGTTCGAATTGAGCCATCGGCTGATTGGGATCTACAAGACTGCCAATGTTACACAGAGCATATCCATTGATAATCACGCTCTGAACACTCGACCTGTGAACAATGCACCTCATCCGCCGAAAAAGAATCCACCAGCAGCGTCCTAACCACCTGCTCCGAGCTCGTAGGCGTGTCATTATATCTGTTGTACGTTGTATGTTGTTTTATAACCTCTCTGTACATGTACATACTGCTTGAGTTTAAATTCATGAATTGCTAATATATTTCTTCAACCATGCGTTATGATTCAGTAAAGCTCAGTAGAGTTAGACTCGAACCAATTTTTCTGAATGCCACACTCCGGTGACAGCCGTTGCAAATAGCCGGGCTTACAGTAAATCTCGGGTTCGAACACGATTTCGAATATATAAAATTTCATTCTTTTTCCCACATCCACATGAAGAAATGGTATATAAGTCAAAACTACCAAAATCCCAAAACAAGCAACGCTCGAAACCAAATAGAGAAGACTAAGAAACCTTTTCGCCAAGGTCATATCGTTCACTGAGCGTGGTAGCAGTATCCATCACTTGAAAGTAGTGTCAGTAAAGAAACTTGATCAGACAATATAGGTTTGTTTTACCTTGAAGTGATGAAGTCTACAGAACCATCAGGCTGAGATTGACCACCTAAAAATGTTGTTGTCAGTAATTCGCAAAAATCTAGACGAGGAATGGACCCGAACCCAAGTTGTCTGCATCACTGGCATCGTGGCACTGAGAGTAGAGCGCGCAAGTCAGCAGGGGGCTTCCACCCTACACAAGCATTGCGTTTAGATTAGTTCTCCGAAACATGATTCAAGCATTAGATTTGGTACGAACTTTGCCATTCACGTCGTGATAGCCTGGAGAGTTAATTAGTCTCTGATCCTCGGAAATATTCCAGGTCATAGTACTCACTGTTAACGAATGTGCAACCTTGGACGTTGAGGCACATAGTTTGGCAATCCGCGACCGTATCAACTAACCCGTAGGTCATGTAGTCGGCGGCCTGAGTAGCTCCTGTGAGATTGTAGAAAGTTTGAGTCCAAGGGCTTTGTGGTGGCGGAGGCTTGGGCTTAGGGCAGTGGAGGCAGAAAGGCAAGAGGTCAAGGAGTTCACAGATGAGCTAGAATCAGGGAAAATGACGTTAGACCGCGGCTCCGAGGGCATGCTACAAGGTTGTTGCTCGAACCTCGTCTGCCAACCAAGGAAGGATCCATCCAAGGACAGAGCCTGGGTTCTTGCCGTAGTACCAGCCGGGTTTGCAGCCATGTTGCCACGGTGGGATGGGGGCACCGTAGTGGTTTTGAGCGGTCAAGAGACCTCCGAGTGCGTTTGAGAGCTAGAAACAAGGTTTTATCAAACTTCGATGTTCCAAGGTATCATAGATACTTACAGCCAACTGGGTGAAATCAGAAACATTGGAAGCAGAAGCGGTAGGAGCTGAAGCATCACTGGCGGCCGTGGCTGCGGTAGCGACTGTTGCAGTGGCGGCATCTGTGTCAGAGTCTTGGGCAAGTACTCCTACGCTACAAAACGCTGCGACGAAAAGGGCAAAGAAACGCATGGCTAAAGAGGATGCTAATCGAAGTGCTGAAGGATTAGGCCCCCAACCTTCTACCCTTTATATAGCCCACGCCTCCTACCCTAGGCCGAGTTCTTTGAGATTCAGAACATTTCGGCAGAAGTTCCAAAAGCTACTTTGTTGCAATTACGCATCCAAACCCGGCAAGTGAGGGCAAGCCCTTTAGCTCATCCCATGATTGCCCTGCCTGACTTGTAGAAATAAGACAGGCGTTCCTTGCAAGGGGTGCTCTTCGACGTCTCCATTGGTTAAAAGCAATGACCGCGAGTATCGAATCACTTTGCATCCCAAGAAGCGTTTCATTTTGAAGGAAAGCTTGACAGAAATGCAATAGTATTGATTGAAATGGTATCAAGAACATCATTACAAGCAAAAGACGTACTGCTCGCTGGAATGTGGGGTTGCATAGTCTTGGTGTGCTTGATTTTACATGCTCAAGAGAACGTAAAGTCGAATCTACGAGTGTAATATCCGAGGTATTAGAGCGTCGCTGAGAGAGAGAGAGGAGACTATCCCGCTGGAGCAAACAAAGTATCTTGACGTTTAGAATTCTTTCTGTCGAGAAATTGACTGGTCATTGGCATGAGTACATATAGAACTCTTCCAGTGGACTGATATGTTTCGGGGAGACGTGGGACAGATGCACAGGTGATTGTCCCTGTCTAATCACCGAATACCACAGCATAACAGAAGTGTACAACATCTTCTTGACTTCTTGACTGCGGCAGTGCGGCTTGCTGAATACAGACTACGTGGATTATAACAACTGACATTCAAGAAGTAGAAATGTGCAGACTGACCCCGGTTCCTTAAAAATCAACGGGCTGAAAAGATATCTACTACTCGATGACGTTCAAATTGGACATTTATTCTGTCTCTCGAGCTAAAGATAGAGCCTTTGTGTGACGCGTACGGAGGGTTTTTAAGGTCCCCTCCCAGTGACACTTCGAGGTAGCCGAGGGTAGATTAAGGAGGTGGCCGCGGTACCATAAGGTACCGCGGTGGCACCTGCATTCGTAACACCCACGGGCGCACGCAAATATCCTCGTAAAGAAAGGCGTATTCCGACTCCTGTCATAATTGATTGATATACATGCCGTATGGAAATCCAAAAATGGTGTAGAGAAAGAAAAAAGTCTTTCTAGTCTTCGTCTGAACCTGAACCTGAACCTGAACCCGCCTCTCCATCGTCGTCTACAGTGCACCGATGAAACGTTGGCTCTCTCGAATATACTAATTGGCCACGTACCGCTGGCAATGTCGTCTTTTGACACCGTTGCCGCTGCTTGAGCCTTTCTGAACAACTTTCTCGTATCGTCATCCCGAGGAGGAATGAAATCTATAGCCAACTCTCCCTTCTTATCTCGTATCCTAGTATCCGCACCTGCATCTAATAGGGATTCGACAATGTGTGTGCGCAGACCATCGTCTTCTAGTTGACAGGCCAGATGGAGAGGGGTCGCGCGATTAATTCGATTGATTGGGTCTACGTCGCAGTCTTCATGAGACAGGATATGTTCTAGGACTTCGACGGAGCCACTCTGAACGCTAAAGACGGTTTCAGACAGGTAGCACGCCCCTTGAAAGTGACACTCACGCAATGTGTAAAGCTAATGCATTCAAGATAAGCTGGGCTTGTCAGTTGAATCAAAAGCGATAAACATACCTGTATTGCCCACTCTATGAACCGTTGGATGTCAGAATCAATTGTAAAACAAAAGTAGAGCAACGTGCCCGTCCTGGAAGTTTATATCGAAAACATCTGTCTCAAAAACCTCTAGGAGCATATCCTCATCATCGGTCCTTGCTGCAGCCAGTAATCGCTCATCTGATTCTTTTAGTGGGTCGCATCGTACAGCGGGCAGGATGACCTACGTACTGTTGCTTGCTCCTTCTTGAGTTTCAGACATGGGAGGTGGGCCGAAAGAAAGAAGCGTTTGTCAGCCATTCATGTTCTCAGCGCCGGTGAGTGTGCTCTTCCCAACCGCAAAAACCGCGAGTAAACTGAGCCAGGATTCAGGATCTTTCTGATTTAGACAGTGAAGACAGCGCTGAGGACTTTGAAATCATCGCGGAAGGCCTTGCCTCGACGGTCTCAAAAACCTTGGCTTCCATAGACGGTGGAGAGCCCCAAATCCTCGCTGTAAAGACATCCACGACGATCAAGAAATGGGCTAAAGAGCCTCACGACATCATTAAGGAATGCAGAGTTCTCAAACGCCTTTCTCACCAAAATGCACGAAATTTCCTTTGTTCTGGCCGTGTATACTATGTATTGAGCTTTTTCTTCTTCCTTTCGCAGATTATCGCGGTGTACGACACCGGGCTGGACGTTGCTCAAGCCACGATGAATATCTGGATGCCATTCGTCCCCCATTCTCTAACAGACCTCTTGAATTCACCGGCTTTTGTACCGCGACTCGACTCTGCCAAGTTTCTCTTCCTGACGCGATCCATTATAACACAGATCCTCTCCGCCATCGATTATCTCCACACACGTAGTATTGCTCATCGAGATATCAAGCCGGCGAACATACTACTCACACATTCTGGACGCGTCACGCTTATCGACTTTGGGATTGCTTGGGATGGATCGGAAGAAGGTCTATCTCACCCTCAGGATGATCTGTGGCCAGAAGTAGCAGGGAGAATGTATTTTGAGGTTTCGACAGGGTATGTCTTTCGCTTTAAGGTCTTTGGTGAAATTAACACACTTGCTCGCAGTCCTTATCGTGCCCCGGAACTCTTATTTGGAACGCGCTCGTACGATCCATGCGCTGTTGATCTTTGGAGTATCGGCACGCTTTTCGCAGAATTTTTCACAGAGCTCGTCCCGCTGTCCCCTTCATCCCTGTCATGCGCCCACTACCGTGAATCGCTGTTTGACGCTTCCCGAGGTGAAATCGGTTTGCTTTGGAGTATCTTCAAAGTTCTAGGTACAGCTCGGGAACCCAGTAACGAAGCAGAAGCTGATACAACTTGGGCCTGGCCAGGTTTCAATGACCTCCCTGACGCGCAAAAAGTCGAGTTTACCAAAGTAGATGGAACTGGACTGGATGAGCGTCTCTTTCCCAATCTGCCTTTCGAGCGAGGTTCTTCCGCGATAGACTTGATGCACAGTTTTTTGAGATACCCACCCGATCACCGACTGAAGGCGAGGGATGCATTAAATCACGTATTTCTTTCGTCGGAATCAATGCCTGCTGACTTGGATGCAACTGAGGGAGCTCTGAGGGAGCTACTAGGCACAAATTCTGTATCCGAGTCGAAGGTAAAAGGTTAATCGATGAAAATATAATAATATGTGACCTGTAGTAGTAATCGCCTTTGTTTTTCTGTGATGACCATCATCAGCTTGCGCCCACAAATGCCCACAGATGTTAACAGCAACGTTGTTGTTTTTTTTAAGACAAGGCCTTCATTTTCGCCACAAAGGACTTAGTATCATATTCGTATTTATACCCAAGTTTTTCGAGGTTCAGAATGTCAACTTTCTCAACTATAATTCAAGATGGGGTCTTCCAAGTATGTTTTACCTACGTCTGAGCCGATTCGTGCTCATGCTTGTTCAATACCAGCCCTCTATCTACACCCTCCGGTCTGACTAACACGTCAAACCCTCTTCCACGGCCTCCAACTCTCGTTGACTTTGCTGACATCGAGCGCGGCTTGGGGAATCTGGGTCCAATCTATCCTCGTCCTGCTTCTTCCCGAGCTAGCCCTTCTTCAGGCCCAACTGCTGATCCGTATTTCGAGAGCGTCGAGCGACTTCTGGACGACTTTGAACGTTCACTTGGCCATTATCGACAACTCATAGAACTCAGTTCGTATTATCATCGATCGTCATCCACCAATGTTCACATTGCTCCCAGGGCAGCATCGTGCGGAGACGCAGAGTGTACTCGTGGCGGCATCTCGGCGGCTGATCAGCATCTTGCATCAGATAGATGGTAGGCGCTTTAGCTCGGCTTGCTTCTGTTAAACTCTATAATAGTATGATACTGGTACGGAGAGAGGAACGATTGATAAGTACATAATAATGAGATAGAAAATATATAAATAAGAACATACCTGGTACGGAGAGAGGAACGATAGGGGCTCTCTCTCCGACCAGGTCATTACACTACTGGATCGATCGTCCAGTCACAATCTAACACCCCCCCTTGACTGGCGTCGAGGCTTAACAGCTTGATCCATCGTGTATGTAGAGTCCGATGCAGAGGTTTTGTAAACAGGTCCGCGATGTTGTGTTTATTCGGAATATAGATCACGTCGATGAGACGCTTCATGACACAATCCCGAATAAAGTGTTCGCGCGTCGATATGTGTTTCATCTTGCTATGGGCGTGAGGATCATGGGTACAAGCAATTGTTCCCTGATTGTCGCAGAACATCGTCGTCGGCGAAGTTTGGGGGTAGCCCAGTTCCGTGAAGAGATTTCTAAACCATAAGACTTCCCGCGCGCAATGAGTAGTTGCTAAATACTCCGCCTCGCACGACGACAATGCAATAACAGCTTGTTGTTTGGAGCTCCATGAAAGTGGCGAGTTTCCCATCGTCACAAGGAACCCCGAAACCGACTTCCTTCCATCGCCCATTGCCCAGTCAGAGTCTGTAAGGGCCTTGAGAGTCGGGTATATTCCATC
This sequence comes from Collybiopsis confluens, assembly GCA_013368555.1. Lineage (NCBI taxonomy): Eukaryota > Fungi > Basidiomycota > Agaricomycetes > Agaricales > Omphalotaceae > Collybiopsis > Collybiopsis confluens. The sequence goes on from JAACJN010000021.1 coordinate 141,722, forward strand.
CTTCCTCCCTAGCCATATCCCATATGAACTCGTTCCTTTGAGGTAGCGTAGGAGGTGCTTGGCGGCCGCAACATGAGTTGAACCATAATTCGACATGAACCGAGCAAGTTCACGGACGGTGTAGGCAATATCTGGTCGGGAACAGGTACTGAGATACATGGCCTTTCCGACCACTGTAGCGTAAGGGAAGGCGACTATTTTGTCCTTTTCGTCTTGGTTCAGAGATTCGGTAGTGGTAAACAGTCTCAATCCAGAGTCCATTGGTGTGTGTACAGAGTTGCATTTGTCGAAATGGAAATCCCGTAGAATCGATTCTGTATAACTTGTTTGACTGAGTTTAATGGTTCGATTTTCCCTATCACGTTCGATACGACAACCCAGATGAAGTTTTGGTTCGCCATTGTCTGTAATTTCAAAACGAACGGCCAAACCATTGACAACGTTGTCGGACTCGACTGTGGAAGAGGATGCGATGAGCATATCGTCAACACTCGTAGTGATGAATGAAGTCTGGGTCCCGTCGACGCGTCGGTATACACTCCAGTCGGATTCCGTTCGTCTGAAACCAATGGATTCGAGCTTCTCGTTCAATTCCAGGTACCACTGTCGACCAGCCTGTTTCAGTCCATATAGTCCTTTCTTCAGCCTCCAGATGCCTGAACCGACGATCGAGGGCTTTTGCATATAGATTTCTTCTTCGAGGGGACCATTGAGGAATGCGGTCTTCACGTCGATTTGTCGTAACTCCATGTCGTGTTCGGCAGCTAGCGTGAGTATTGTTCTGAGTGATTCCCATCGTGCAGTTGGGGCGAATGTGTAGTTATAGTCCTGCCCAGGGATCTGGGTGAATCCTTTCGCAACTAGTCGAGCTTTGAACCGAGAGATGAGGCCATCGCGATCGCGCTTGATGTGTAGAACCCATTTCGAACCAACAGCTTTCCTCCCCGGAGGTAGTTCCTCTATCTCCTCATACACGCCCTTCGCCTTAAGTGACTCCAGCTCCTCGTAAATCGCCGCGAGCCAGTACGACCAGTAAATGGTTGATCTAGCTTCTTGAACTGTCCGGGGATCTTTTGAGTCTTTGTCGTCAATGGGGTCGTGAAGAGCGGCGCCTACGAAGGCAGCTTCAGCTTTAATGAGGGTTTGCGCGAGAATAGGAAACTCTTCAGAGTCACACTCGACTTCGATGCCGTTGTCGTTGTGTTCATCAGAGTTGAGGATGTTTGCCAAAATACAGTTCCTCCCCCCCTCATCCGAACACTCCGTGATCGAGTTGACCTGATAGCGAGCAGGAAGTCGTATAGGCCGGCGAGGCCGTCGACTCTTTGCCAGCGGGGCGTCCATCTCCATTTCTATATCCCCTTCTATGCTAAAAAATACTATGTCATAATCGGTTCAATGACCAGCGAGGCATTCACATACCCGCTTCTGTTTACTGGTTGCGATTTGGCATACTCAGGAACATTAATCGCCTCGATGGGCACACTGCATAAAATACACAGGTAAGCATAATCGGTTCAGTGACCAGAGTATAGGTACGTGGAACGTACTCAGTAGTAATCGGTTCAGTGACCGCAGGAGCAGGTCCTGGACGCTGTTCCATCGGTTCTGAGACCGGAATATCAAACTCGATATGACTGTTGTTTCCGCGGAAACGAGGTTCGATGTCGAAAATAATGTCGTCCCAAAGACACTCAGAGATAGGGGGAGAAGGAAGAAAGTCTGGGAAACCGTGAAAAATGACATCCCGACGTGGTCGAACCGTCCTCGAATCAGGAAACCAGATAAGGTATCCTTTTGAGTCAGGCGCATATCCCACAAATCGTCCTTCTTCCCCGCGAGGCGTCGTCTTGGGTAAACTATCTGAATTCGACTTTCTCGAGGTGGTAAGGGCACCAAAAGGACGAAGATGTGAAAGATCTGGTTTTCGTTTGAACCAGAGTAGAAAAGGAGTAGCGGCAGGTTCGAGAGAGGCATGAGGAACTCTGTTCTTGATGTGAACCCCTGCTTGCGTGCTAAATGGCCAGAACCAAACAGTGAGACCGGCATCAACCAGCATTGAGCGGGACATCCGCTCAATGATTTGGTTGGCGCGTTCGGCAACACCATTTTGTTGTGAAGCATCCGGAACTGTCTTTTCGTAGGTGATTCCTTCATTTCCACAGTACTCCCGAAACTGGCCCTCTACCAATTCTCCCGCGTTGTCGATACGAAGGTAGGTGATGATGTAGCCAAGCTGTTTTTCAACAGCGGTGCGAAAAATGATGAATGCTGCAAGCGCGTCGGACTTCTGTTTTAGGCAAAAGAGTGCAATAAATCTTGAGTAATCGTCGATGAAAGTGATGAAATAGCGAAAACCACCGTATCCAACGGGGAGCGCGCCGCATATGTCAGTGTGAATGCGAAAGAGAGGGCGTCCAGCGCGGTTTGAAGCCTTCTTCGGGAATTTGAGTCGTTTGATGTTTGCAAGAGCGCAGATACGACAATTCTCTACATGGACATTGTCAACAGGCAAGCCAGTAGTCGCACTCTTCAGCCCTTTTACGTCTATGTGGCCTACTAGACGATGGTAAAACCCTGGGTAGACGTCTCGGCGGATTTAGCCTCGGGGAAAAGTGAAGTGATGGACGGAAGCATCGCGGCCATCAAATCTGATTGCGGCGATGTCGAATTCTTCGTGTCACATGCCACAACTGGTTCTACATCCATTCGGTAGAGGTCGTTGACAATGGAACCACCAGCAAACGGGAAATTTTCGGGGGAAAAGTAAGTGATCCTTCCATTTCCGGTCGCAGTGCTGACTCCTTTCTTGTCTAGCCTGGAACCGGAGATGAGGTTGCACCGTGCAGAAGGAATGTGAAGAGCATTGGATACAGAGAATAGGCGAGTTTCTCCGTCAAACCTGGCACGCATAGAAACCGTTCCCTTTCCTATAGCAGCAGCAGTCAGATTCGAACCAAAACCATGCACGGCAAGAGGAATATCGAATTTTGTGTAATTCGCAAAAAATTGCTCGTCATGGAATATATGCCTGGAAGCGCCAGTGTCATGATTAACTCCACCATCCTTCGCCACTTCCGTATTCAGTGCCACAGCATTCACATGCACCACTTCTCCAATCCTAACTTCATCACCGTCATCATCATCACGGCTACCACAATCTCCCGGGAAGAAGGACATGAACGCTAGTCCATTTAGTACGTCCTCAACTTCTTCTTCGGTATTGTTTGTATACTGTGCCATGCCAGCAAAGCGATTCCCCGCATCTTCCTGCATCTGACGAGATTTGTGACGGGCAATCAGCCTCTCGGCTGGTGCGAGATGTACATCTCGCTTTCCTTTGTAGGTTGGGGGATACTGACCCTGTTTGCCTCCTCCATAGGCATAACAGTCCGCTTTTGTGTGTCCCCTGGATGATTCACAGAAGTGATTCTCGCACATTACTCGTGTTGCACGCTGTCTGGCATTGTATGGAGCAGGGCGTCGGTCCTGTCGAGGGTTGTTCGTCCGAGAAGGACCAGGTGCAGTCGTAAGGCGCTGCTCGAGGGGTACAGCGGTGTACACTCCGGTTACAGCTCCACGCTCCGTATTCTTCCCAAACTTCCTTTGTCTGCCTGCCATCAGATTGTTGATGGAAATCATCCCCGGGGAGATTTTGAGACTAATCTCCTCAGACTTCAATCGCTCTATTACCTGCTTGGACGATAAGGGCATGTTCCGAGAGGCATGGTTCCGGAGTTTGGTGAGTAACTCGTTTCGGCAATACTTCCAATCGCTATCCTCTGTCATTAGTGTGACAAGATGACTAGCGAATTCGGAGTCGGGCATGATGTTCTGATCAGCGTCCCGCAACTTCGCATACAGCTGAATCATAAGATCCAACCAAACGACGGGGTCATCTCCAGGTCGACAGACATTCCCAATGATTTGTTGCTTTATTGTTACTGCAGTGAGGGCATTGGAGGGTTCGTATTCGTTCTTCAGAGCGATCCATGCCTCATGGGCAGTGACACAGTCTCTAACAACGTATAGCTTCTCTGATGGAACCGCTCTGACAATTATTGCCAGAACTCTCTTGTCGACTTTCGACCACCCCTCGGCTGCTTGTTCAGCGGTGGCCACAACGTCCTCATTCCCTCGGATCGTGATAGTGACAAGATTTCCGGTAGGATCAACACCGGTCTCTTTGCGAGTGGGGATGAGAGTGGGAATTCTGGGAGGATCGTACTTGGGACCGTCGCAATGCTCATAGTAACCGTGAGCATCGAGTTCGAGCATAGATTTCTGTCGGAATTCGCTATAATTGTTTGTACCATCTTCTTTGGCCTCGATAGGGGTCAATTTCAACGTTTTCATATTCTTGTCTTCTGTGGTCTGCGCCATGATGTTTAGAAATGGATTGTAGATTGTCGAAGATCGTTGAAGATGAGTTTAGTATTTCGAGTACGATATTGCAGTAGAGTTTTCGTTGCACAGTAATTTGGTGAATTTAGATGGCAACGGGGCCCATAACCTGTTAAACTCTATAATAGTATGATACTGGTACGGAGAGAGGAACGATTGATAAGTACATAATAATGAGATAGAAAATATATAAATAAGAACATACCTGGTACGGAGAGAGGAACGATAGGGGCTCTCTCTCCGACCAGGTCATTACACTACTGGATCGATCGTCCAGTCACAATCTAACAGCTTCTGAGTCTAGAGATTTACCATGTGTTAGAAGGTTTTTTGAATGCAAGCTACGCCGGGGAAATTGACGCGATACCTCAAACATGTTAGATTCCACTTTCCTCGCCTTGAAATATTTGCGCTGACCCTTTATTTTACCGTATGCGTATAGCTAGCCCAACTAGCGACGATTGGCTCACTCAGGGTGATGTAATTGACCGGACAAACGTGCGTTTGCTGGAAGGGTTGCTCCAGTTACATGAACATATAGCAGGGCGCATTTCATCCCCTCCTTCGTGGGCGTCCCCCAGCACCAGTGTTGCATCAGGCTCGGTTCCCATAAGATACAATCCGAGTAGCCCGCAATCTATACCTGTGGGGTACACTTCGGAATCCTCAAGTCGTTCTCACTTACAACCTCCCCGTAAGGGTTTTTACCGCTCGCGTGGGATCACCCGAAACTGAAATCGTTCATGCAGATGAGAACAATTTGATTCCAGAACGATCTCAGAATCGTCAAGTGCCTCGTGCGAATCAATCTTCGCCAGCCCAACCGCCCCATCCTCCAAGTCGCTCGAGTCCGCCAGCCGGTCTTAGTATAGATCTCACATCTGAACCAAGATATACCAGTTCCGATTTTCACGCCGAAATACCTCGTTCTCATACATCGACCACACCAGCCCATCGAGGAGGTATTTCGTCGCATCGCAATCCTAGTCCCGCTGGTCCTGGCCTTGCACAAGGTAAAACTTCTACTGGCGACTACTGGCAGGCAATAGCTTTAATTTGCTCTTTCCAGGGTCCGCCAGGACCTCACCGTTATCCTCGAACTCGTCTGCTCCTGCTCATGGTGAGCCTCGAAGTCACCTTCTGTGTTAAACTTTCCTAAAAAGAAATCTCTACAGATGTATATGTCACTCCGTCTCCTCCGAGAAATGCCTCGAACCCAGTTGGGCCTGGGTCTGGGAACAGCTCGACTCGCACATCACCTTCCCGTAGAGATGAACGTGCTTCTGAGCAAAGTCATTCTCCGGTACAAAACGCTTCAGGTATGTCTCCGGTTTTGATATGATTTCTCAGTTCTAAATGCGAAATTTGGCAGCCAACCCTAACGATGATGGTAAGAGATCGCAATTTCTCATACGTATTGCATTGAATAACACCTCTAGTTACACCAGTCCCCACATTATCCCACCCATTTCCTGCGATGGAAGTACCGACTAGACAACCCACATCGTCACCATCGCACTGTCAGGCATCTTTAAGGAGGGCAGACAGCATGACCTCTGCCTCAAACCCCAAAATTACCGCCACTACTGCAGATCCAATCAGATCCGCCTCTGCTCCTTCTACTAGATCCCCTACTCCCTTTCAATACATTGATCCAAATTACGAAAGCTCTGAAGCACGGCGATCTGCGGGGAATGCAGCAGAACTGCGATTTCGCCTTTCAAGAGTACCGCCGAGGTCACAGGCTAATCGAATATACAGAGCAAACCAGACGCCGGTTGACTCGAGTCGACTCTCGATTGACCCAGTCGCTATCACCAACTCGGCTTCACCATCGAGCGGCGAGCCTCCACATCATTCCCCACCCCCTCCAAGCCAAACTCCTAGCCGTTCAATTCTTCGAATTGCTACCCCTCGCGTCGGTAAGCACATATCTAGGAATCTGGAAATCTACTAGGATACTCATCGTTTATGTAGGGTCGACTAGGAATGAGATAGGCTCGACTATACCCCCAGCAGCGCAATCGGCAAGGAACACACAAACAGAGACTACTTCTTCACCGGGTATGATCTCTTCGACGCGTTTATAATTCGAAGCTGACCTCTACTTCAAGATGTGCTCCGGCATTCTACCACACCAATTGTTGCCCCACAACCCATAAGCCCTGCTTGGAATGGTTCATTTAGAGACACTTCTAGTCAGTGATCACCTTGTATCGAAATAGAAACAGACAACCAATCTCTTTTTGTAGAATTTGTCGAGATTCCGCGTTCCGCTTCGTCGACCCCAGGTTCAACAGTTGACGGTAAAGTTTGTTCCACATGTACTTGTACATACCTGATTGATTCTTGATCTTATTTAGGTGAACAATCTGAATCGCCGCAGCCTCTGCTCCTAGAAAATTCATCCTCCAGCGGATCCTCGGGCTCTGATCATGGTCATCCTGGCGGTGGGCATTGCAATAGTCCGCCTCGTCCGCCTCCGCCTAGATCATCAACTCCTGGCACGGGAAACAACTTGCACACTACGAATGCTTTGGCGAACAGCCCCTTCCCAGTTCCGCCGCTCCCACCTCCCAATATCCATTACCACTTTGTAGCTCCTGCCCCAGTCATCCTCAGCCCGCCCCAAACTCAATTCGCCTCTCCTTGGCCACCGGTTCCACTCTGGACACTTCCAGTAAGCCCGCCTACCAGTGTCACAACCCCAACGAGACCGCCGGTTTTGTCGGCGCCCACATGTACAGTGAGGCCCCTTCCTCCTGCATGGGAGTCTGGAACATTCCCTGCGGCCGGACTCGGCACGTCCGACCTAATCCGCATACATCCGCATATCCTGTACAATCCTTTGAGCCCTTCTCAGCCTGTTCTTCATTGGGACATTGTTCTTCGGGCAGAGCAGGCACGAGTTGTCACTGGACAAGGATTGATATCGTGTCCTTCACTGGGTAGTGAAGCGGTAGCTTACGGGGGAGGCAAAATCAACAAAGTTTGGATCGATAGCGATACACCAATTCTTGCATGGTGGATGCGACAATGGGGTCCTATTGTCATTGAAAAAGGTCATATCTCTGTTCGAGACATTCTCGACGCGATCCAGGCATACCTTGCTGTTCCGCTCACAAATGGAGACTACCGAAAAGCTACGGAAGTTCCGACACAGACTGACGGTATCAATCACGGAAATGGAACGCGACTTCGACACGCAAGACGGATGAGGGCCTCAAATGGGTTTGAATTGCGAAACATAGCACTCAGGGGCCGTGCTATAGAAGATGGATGGTCACCGAGATTGATGGGTGCTGGTCCAGGCGAATCTTCGATCTATCGGAGGAGTGATGTCCTTGGTACCTATCGACGATTCCTGGGACTCCGACCCATCGTGCTCTCAGATAATACCTGGCGACTTGTGCTGGGAGTTGGGCCAGGTCCTGTGCCCAGGTATTTCTAAAGTGTTTCGATAGGGCCGCTTCTGCCCCCTCCGATAGCTTCACGACTTGCCAGGATAAATTGATAAATTATTTACTATCATTCGACCAAATTGCTTATTTTAATGACGATAATAGTCTACTTTAACGAACCCAATGTCTAGGATGAACATCACATACTTTGTCTAGTTGTAGCCTGGTGCAACACAAAAATTTGGAACTTTTGCGGGGACCCTACTAACCCGAGGGACTGAGGATCTTGGAGAGTTGGTTTGAAGAGTTTTAAGTGGAACAAAGAGAGGCAGCTCTGTAATGGCAAAACGAGGTCCTCTGGCAGGCTAAATGGAGGAACGAAGCAGATTGTTTTACGTCCGCTAGTCTTTCTGGAACGCTTGAACGGGTTTCATTCACACCGACCGTGAAGTATCCAATGGCCTGATCAGAAGCTAGGTAAGGGCTGCTGTTTGCACATCTACAGATAGATTAGTGACGGTGTAACAAAAAACGGCTAGGTGTTGTACCAAAAAACATTGGGTTTAACGCAACCATGAGGGGGTTCAGATTAGTGGACAGGAATCCATCAAATCCAGGATTCACAGTGTTGACGCTTCGATACTCGAGGTAAGTTTGCATGTTGTCGCGAGACCATGTCGAGTCATTGAAAATGGAAGCAAGATTATCGAAGTCTGTCGTAGTCTCTAGATGCTGGCATAATGAATCTGCCATTTAAAAGATTAGAGAGATGGCCCGATTGAGTCAAAATTGTTCACAACATAGCGTGGAATAACTCGAGCCCGAGGTCCCACGGCGTGGTGAAATTTTCTGGAATCTGAACTACAGATCAATAGGGATTATTGGATGTCGTCCATAAAATTTCTCCTAAACCCTCGTGCGGCAAAGTAGAATAAGATTCGAGAAAGATAGAAGAGCGAAAGTGTAAGCGCGTGTGATAAATAAGCGCCCAACGACGATTCCTAATTTGGTCTCTCTTTCCATGTCATTTATTTTTGCACAAATTGCAGAATGCTTCTGCAGCGTGTATCGGCTCTGATCTTTCTCCCATTGCTTGTCGTTGCGTCCAATGGCGCCCTGGCAGACGACATGCTCGTCGCTCTCACCAGCGCGGTCGACTGCCCTTCATGCCATTCTCTACTCGTTACCCTCAAGGCTACTGCGGTTCTCGGCGACAAAGCCCTCAGTAGATCACTCAAGAGCTTATGTAGACGGCTCAAGGTACGTCTACCTTTGTTTGTGCTCAATTTATGCATTTATAAATATCTCTCTAGCTCGCAGACTCGGATGTTTGTAATGGTATAATTGACAGCATCGGCCCTATTGTTGCCCACGACCTCAGATCTATATCTCCCTTCGGAGAGACCTCCTCAAAGTTCTGCAATGCCATCCTTGGTCTTTGTCCCGAACCCCCCGTTAACAACTTCACCGTGCCTTTTCCCAAACCGCCCCCTGAGTCTCCCAAAGAATTCAAGTCGTCAGGCAAACCTCCATTCCGAGTTGTACATTTTAGTGACATCCATATAGACCGTGATTATTTGGTCGGTCTTTCTTTCTATTTTTCCTTGAAGATTGCGCGGCTCTGACTCGTTCGTGACAGACCGGGTCTGAGGCCAACTGCACAAAGGTAAGACTTCGAAACATCGAGACTGAGCTTTTCATGAATACTATACAAGCCTCTCTGCTGTAGAGCTTTTGAAGATCAAAATGACCCGGTTACAACACCTGCCGGACCACTGGGATACCCTACATGCGACACTCCACTCAAACTTGCTGATTCAGTGGCCAAGGCTATTGATGCGACGGACAGCCTATTCTCCATTTTCACGGGTGACATTGTAGACAGTGAGCGACTTTTTCGTTCAAATGTCGACGTTATTGATCTCTTCTCAGGTGCCGTTTGGCTAGTGAACCAAAAGTAGGCACATCTACCTAGACGGTTTCAGAGTCGTTCAACCAGGCTCAATCTAGGGACGTTAAGGCCGATATTAATCTCTTTAGCGAAGAGTTCCGCATGGCACTCAGTGCACCGGTGTTTCCTACATTGGGTAATCAGTATGTCGTTGCTGTTATGTATTCAGTGCTCAAACTAAGCTTTCTTCCACAGCGAGAGCTCCCCGGTAAATTGTTTCCCTAGGTTGACTACAGAAGAGTACGCAAAAGATTCGCAGTGGGTGTTCAACACGAGCAGCACTCAATGGAGCGTGAGTCTATGTTTTGGACACCCTTGATTTCGTCTCTGATCGTTCTCATTGCAGCCTTGGATAGGCCAAATTGCCGCAGACCAGGTTATACACCATTCTGGAAGCTACTCGCTCGTCGTTTCCCATTCAAATCTCCGGTATGACAATGGTTGGCTGAACCTGAACGCACATTTATGAGCCTCTGCAGTATCATATCTGTCAATTCGGGATTTTGGTACAAGATGAAGTGAGCGCTGTTGCTTTGTAGACCCTTCAGCTCTAAACTCAATGCTGAACGCTAGCTTATGGCTTTATGACTCTAATAAGCAGCAGTATGCGGAAAGATCCATACTTATCAACGCTCGCTGACAAACCCCAAGGCCAGATCCCAATGGCATTTTGTCGTTCCTGGTATCCCAGCTTCAAGTCGCGGAGGATCTCGGACAACGAGCGTGGATCATGGCACACATGCCTCCAGGTGGAGGTGATGTCTTTCATGATCAGGTGTGTGTTGCGCCTTCGGGATCAAATATGTTATTGACCATTACTCAGTCTAACTACTATGACCAAGTGGTTCAACGATATAAACACACAATTGCTGGTCAATTTTTTGGGCACACTCACAACGTTGGTCTAGTTCTACTCTCCCCGTAGTCAATTTGTGACCTGCGTCTAGGACGAGTTCCAACTTGCCTACTCGAATTACAGCGACCGAACGAAGGACACAGCGACGAGTATGGCTTGGATTGTACCGGCGCTAACACCGAGAAGTAAAGTCACAGCTCTACTTTCTGTTGCCCCAAATTGACCTGTGCATAGGCGGTAATCCTGCTTTCAAAGTCTACGACATAGATCCGGATACATATGAAGTAATTGATGTCCATCTCTACTCAAGTACGTTTCAAAATTTGGCGCAGTTGAAGATCCTCTGAGATTCTTGTTCAGCCAACATGTCCCATCCGGACTACCAGATTGAACGTATGTATTACTCGTGTCATGAAGAATAGGATCTCATCAATTGACTTGGCAGCGACATGGAACCTGCTTTATAGCGCCAGGGATCTATACGGCTCTTTAATACCTGGGGGTCTTGAACCTTCCCAGTCTCTGTCTCCATCTTTTTGGCATCAGCTTACAGAGCTTTTCGAGAACGACGACGAAGCCTTCCAAACGTTCCAGCACCTCAAGAGACGGATCGGCGGCGGTGACTGCATACAAGATGAAGATGAAGACGCGTATCTTGACTGCAAACGCCGTGTGATATGCCAACTCCGAGCTCAAAGAAGCGAGGACAATTGTTATGAGCTCACTCAGGGAGGCAAATGGCTGGTAGATGGCACGGAGCCTGCCCATGCCGAGAACATTGATCATGGTTGTGAGGGTGTCGGAGCGCATACTCTTTTCAAGCAAATGATTAGTGCTTTTGTGCGAGGAAAGGTGTGTATTCCCGGGAACAATTACAGGGTCGAAACTTAGCTTTGAACGACAGATGGATGCGTCAACCACGAATGCGATTCGTGCTCAATTGAATGAAATTATCGTTGACGCATTGGAGGATCTTGGTAGTCCCGATTTGGACGATGTTAACGTTGGCCTCGAGTCTGCCGATGTGCAGCGAGTGATGCAAATTCCTGCTTGACTCGATTCCCTCATGATTTTGTAATGATACTTGTATTTTTTCCTCTATAATTCCGCTAGAAGCCTCAATATATTGTTTACTAGTATCAAACGTACATTTTTCTGCATACAAGCTCTCCGCATTATTTTGGGTGACGACGCTCTATCGCCGTTGGGCTGAGGCCCCGGGGGATATTACATAAGCGGTTTGGACTTACGGACTTACGGGTGGTGATGTTAGCTTCTGGCCAAATGTCCCCGGATGGTTTACCCGTACTCTGACCTGTATGGTTGAGTGCATCGTGATAGGGTTACTCTAGGATTACTCTTCATACATATCGATTGACCTTTTTTAGATTTCACAAAAAGCTGCGGATGGCTGCACGAGAAGGATAATGCCTATTTTGACAAGTTTTTTCTGCATGCTTGCTTTGCTATCGGAAATCTAATCATGCCATGCAAGTATTATGATAATGATCGGGAGCGTGAACAATGGAAGTATCTACAGTCAGTCGTTTCTCTCGTCTTGAAATAGCCGGTGTCAATCTGGCTGATTGATCTACATGGTTGATTTAGAGTCATCAGGTGTTTGCTACAGCGTTCAAGGGTGAAACCTGTCCTTCGAAGAGTAGAGTCCGTTAAATCCGACCTGCCGAGTCTGGATTTATCTTGTCTTCTGTCAGTCAGTATTCTCTTTTTTTTTCCGTGGAACGATTCGTTTGTTGGGGCCAGCAAAAGCTCCTAGGACCGTTATGCTGCAGGGCTGCCACCAAGCAAATTAAACAAAGAGCTGCCAATATTCACTTTAGAGAGCGGGCCGCCGTAAGAAGCCCGCGCGGCGGGTACAAGTCCGAGAGTCAGCCATTGAAGAGGGTTGGGTCCTGCTAGGGTCTTCGGCCTAATCCTAACACTACTATATCCCGGCAAAAAGACAGGATTTGTATCCAACGAAGAAATCAAGAGCAACCGCTTGAAGACCATCAAATATATTCATGCATAGAAGGAAAGTCACGGCTAGAAAGAGTTACTAAAAATCGGTAAACCCGCCGATAAGGACGAACCTTCTACATTCCGGACTTTTTTCTACTTTGATCTTTCCTGCACTTCGGCACCACACCAAAAAAAACCGAGGACCATTTTCATGGCCGAGAAGATGCCACAGAATAACATATATAGGTTCGAAAGGGATTTACATCCTCAAACATGTCGTTTTACACCCCCCGATACCTCGTCGCTGTTTCTATCCTACTTCTCATATTATCGAACCTGTCCTTGGCTGATCTGATCCTGCCATGCGCTGACACTCCAAACACTCCCGCTTATGACTATGTGGTAGTCGGAGCTGGGGCTGGTGGCGGCCCACTTGCCAGTCGTCTTGCTGAAGCCGGGTTCTCAGGCAAGTTCAAGTTGCTAACACCAACCCAACGCTATTCATATCCACACCAGTGCTTCTCGTTGACGCCGGGAATGATGCTGCAAACATCAACACCACTATTCCGTTATACTTTATTCGTGCGATTGAAGGTACGTCCTCGCAGCTTACCGGTGTCGGACCATGTTTAATACTAACTTTACCATACTGTAGACCTTCAAACCGAACTTAATTATACCCTTGATGAATATCCCCCGGGGTTCAGATTCCAGAAAAATGATGCTTGGTGAGACTTCTTTACTTCATGCCGTGGAGATAGAGTTGTCCATATATATTCTGAACCTACAGGTATCCTCGGGCTCGAGCTGTTGGGGGTTCCACGGTATGTAGACACTATTTGCTTGATCGGACCATCTCTCCAATCTTCTAAATGGCAGATCCACAATGCCATGATCAACATCATCGCCGAGACCAAGACAGACTTTGATAGTCTTGCCTCCATTTTCAATGACTCGACGTGGTCTCGCGACAACATGCAAAATTACTTCAAGCTCATCGAGAATAACCTCTACACCCTTCACCTCGACCCTGTGAATCATGGATATGATGGATGGCTGTCCACTAATCTGAACCCCCTCTTAGACGCGTTAAACCCAATGTTTTTGGGTATAACACCCAACCGTTTTTTTTTTCACTGTCACTAATTCATTTTAAGACGCACAGACAGCCGCCTTCCTTGCAACTTTGACCGTGGCTGTTTTACCGCCTATCCTCGACCTCAATGACCTAGCTTCTGATCAGGCCATTGGAAACACAATGCCCAGCTTCACGGTTGGTGCGAATGAAACCCGTTCAAGCATTCGAGACAGACTCGTAGGTGTGAACCAATCCACTTCGTCCCTCCATTTCGCACTGGATACTCTGGCTACCAAAATATTGTTATGCCAAGATAGCGACGGATCTCCCACTGCGTACGGACTGGAAATAGCTCCTGGAGCTGCTCTTCCGGTGGCCAGCAACTTTCAGGGAAAATTGAATTTGAACACTCAGAACATCACCGTCAGACATGAAGTCATTATTTCAGCCGGTGTGTTCCAAAGTCCTCAGTTAGTATGTGACCCTTGAAAAGCCCGCACTATTTTTGCGCTAATGATGAACCAAGCTCATGGTCCGAACCTTCTCTTTCCCGGGTATTTTACTGGAGCTCACGGATTGTTACACATCACAGTTATCAGGCATTGGAAACAGCACACATCTTCAACAATTCGGCATTGATCCCGTCGTAAATCTTCCGGGTGTAGGCACCAACTTGCAAGGTAACCCATCTATGCACTCGTCCCGATACTCAATTCAATTGAGTATCTAGACCATGATGAAATTGCGGTAATTTGGCGAATGACGTCCAACTTTTCCATTTTGAACGGATGCGTTCTTGAGTCTGACCCAAACGAGGACCCTTGCTTGAAGTTCTGGGAAGAAAACGATCATGCAAACGTGTATTCATTTGGAGGTGCATTCGAAGCATTTACTGCCCAATCGGCGGGTAGCTCGGAACCGGATGTCATGACCTACTGGGAACCAGCATATTTCCCTGGATTCATTCGCGGTACGAAATGCCTACGTTTATGATGTTTAAACTCACTCTGTCCAAGGTTTCGCGGAAGGTTTCATCGATAATAAGGACGCAGTCACGGCAGTACATTTGAAGGTACGGCGCCCACTACACATATAGACTTGTTTTTCACATACGCAGTACCTCAGGCTCACGCGTCCAGTAAGGGAACTGTACAGCTAACTGGTTCCCATCCGCAAGATTTGCTCAACATACAGAAGCTCCATTTTCAGTCTGAAAATGGTCCGCAAGATGTAGCAGATCTCCGTGAAGCAATCAAACGCTCTAGGGCTGTGATGCAATCCTTAACAATTCTACCTTTTGTCGATCAGGAAATCTTTCCAGGCCCTCAAGCCCAAACCGACGACGAAATTGATGATCATATCTACCAGAACATATTTGGTATGGGGGTGAAAGCGCGAGGTAATTTGCCCATCAGTTCTGACTTGGCCTTTCATAGGACATCATGCTTGCTGTACCAATCCTATGGGCGAGGACGATGGTGAGTCTTTGTAATTTGAAGGAGGGTCCGGACAAAATTTACATTTCGTTTTAGACCCTATGGCGGTTCTCGACGGAGACTTTAAAGTACGAGGTGTCAATAACCTGCGGGTGGTTGACGTTAGCGCCTGGCCCAATGTCCCCGGATGGTTCATCTGTACTCCGACTTATATGGTTGAGTGCATCCTGTAGAATTACTCTTCACATATTGACTGACCTCCTTTCTCCTTTTAGATTTCAGAAAAGGCCGCCGATGTCATCATTGCGGCTGCACGCGAAGGATGATACAAATTTTTTGCACGCTTGCTCCAATCTAATGCCACTGTAAATACACATAACTGCAGGTTGTCGTATTTCTTAACTTGAGACAGCCACTGTCAATCCGGTTGATTAATCTACGTAGTGGATTTGGAGGCTCATCCGCTGTGGCTTACGGCTGAACCTGTTTTTCGGTAGAAAAGCGCCATTCGATGAGAGTCCGTTAAATCCGACCCACCGGGTCATTATTTCTATTGTTTCAATATTTCACATTACGACCAAATTCTTTCTCCATTGAGATGACTGCAGATAGGGCCAGGTCTCGTACAACCCGTCTCTCCTTCCAGCCATGGGTTTTATACGCGTCAAAACTCACTCTACCACAGTCAAATTCCACTATCATATATCCACTCCACGGTTGACCCTTGCCGATAAACTAGACCCAACAATTCCCGTCGTCCTGTTTTTCCATGCGCTTGCTTTCCCCCACGTATTCCACAGCGAGTGTCCGTCTGATACCCCTCTGTTATTTCTGACCCTTCGTTCGTAGCTCAATTTGCGGACCCACTACTTCGAAAATTCAATCTTGTCGTCTTTGACTTGAGGTCCCATGGTGATACGGAAGGCGATGACTTGCCAGAGGGCTACGGAGTTAAGGAAGCAGCAGAGGATGCTTTGGCATTTATGGTCATTTTGCCGCGTTTTCTCGCTTTATGGCCCCTCATTCATTCATAGGATGCCCTCCGCCTTCCGCCATGCCATATTGCAGCAATGGACTATGGAACGCCCATCGCCTTGCAATTGGCGATATCCCAGCCGGACCGAGTTTTATCCCTGTTTCTGATGTCACAAACTTGCTTGGAAGAGGTACGGCGGCAGTTCACTCATTATAGCACCGACTAATTTATCAGGATGCTTTTGAAAGCCTCCAGACGTACGGGAAGGTCATCAGCAAGTCTACGACTGCTGGAGCGCGTCGTTCCCCGGACCAGGTGTGTACGATCAAGAGCACATGATGGAGGGAGGCTACGGCTTTGCGCAATTCATGTTCAGTAATAACTTGACCAACTTGGCACAAGCGTACGTTCGTTCCCCTTTGTCTAGATCAAGTCGCGTTAGAAACCCGAAACTCATCGGGCTCTTTAAGGATGTTCAATATTACGTTTGTCACGGCTCAGAAACATTGGTCTTACGATGGGCTAAAGAATTATCGCATCGCGACTCGTGATTTCATGTTCAACAGAAAGGTGCAATCCAGAGCAGCCCTGTCATGTATAAGGTGCCCAGTCAAGGTCTTGTATGGAACAAATGATGTCGCATACAACCGAAACTATTCTGAAATTTTCATTCAAAATCTGAAAGATGCCGGTGTAGAAGCAACCCTACACATTGTTCCCAATGCGCCACATTTTCTCAATGTCGAGTTTGCTGATCAGTGAGTTTGATTACGAGGGGATTTTCAACTTGGGCGAAATGCTAATACTGATACCCTAGAGTTAATCCCATACTGCATAATTTTATTATGAGCAATGATAGCAGGAGACCGTCTTCTGTTTCCGGACAAGTATCCTCGCCGTGGGACAGCGATTTGCGAGCTGTTGGGTGGAACCCAGACGGCGAAGACGAGGACTCTGACGATGAGTTTGAAATCACCTATGTGAGTTTTTCTGTTTATCCCATGAATATGTGTCCTTGACTTTGCCACCAGCCGTCCCAGTAAAATATGTCTAGACCGCAGTAAAGTTGTATACATTATATAGCATCAGAATAGAATCATATCGGGCCGCTTCCGTAGGATGAGTTTTCCTCTGAAAGACCTTCCGCTCGACCTCTTTCCTGTAATTGTCCATCATGTCCCTCATCGGGAGCTACGGTCGCTCTGTCTGGCCAACAAGTGGCTCTACCAGTTTGCCAATCCAAAGCTGTACGAAAGGATATCTGTATATGCATGGCATAAACACTCAAAGGAGAAGGCAAGAAAATTATCAATATCACTGCGGTCAGAGTCCGCCTCTTCATCTGCCCTTCAGATTATTTTACTCTTCCTGACGTTATCTCAGCACCCCCACCTCGCTGAGCATGTGCAAAAACTTGGTACTGCCATATCCATTTACTCTGTGCCTTTGTTTATCTCCCTTGCCCAGAACTTCGCGACTTTCCAAAGGCAATTTCGAGCGATGATGGAGTTGATATTCCAGTAATCGTTATCAAAGCACTGAAGCACTGCGTCAATCTTCAAACTTGTATTTGGACCAGAGATGGATCCTTGAATTCCGGCATTCTTGAAGCGCTGCAGAGTTCCCGCCAACTTCAAGAGCTAGAAGTGAACGGGCACGATCAAGGCAATTACGATCCCAACTTTCTCTTAAACTTTACAAGGCTTCGAAGGATACAGTTGATCATGCCCAGCGCCTCCGTCATATCGACTTTGTATCCCTGGTTGCAGCTGACAGGAAATTCCCTACGGAGCTTGACTATCATCTGCAAGGTATTTTTCTCATGTTCCCATCTCTTTCGATCAAACTGATTTTTTCCCCTAGTCATCCCCGCTCGTTACCGACGCGAAATTAAAATCTATGGCACTGTACTTGACACTTTTGGAACGGTTTCATCTGACTGGATGTAGCCGAGTGACCCATCATGGTATAGATTCGATCCTCTCGGCCAGTGAAAATGGCATTGTCAGTTTGGGCCTAGAAGGCCTTTCCCCGAAATTTGTTCGTCCTATCCGCTTTATCATAATCCAGAATATTCATGTATGATAGGACATGTTTCAATTTCGCCTCAGCTGCTCTCGGACAAATGCCTTCCGTCGCCTGCGTTCTGTGACGCTGACAGTCAGTCAACAGACGCCTCTCGATATCTGGATTAATGAGGTCATCGAGCTCCTCCCTTCTGATATTCCTCTCGAAGCATTCCAAATTTACTCAAGCGGAGCATTCATAGAAATGTCTCTTGAAACGGAACGTTTATGGGCGGAGCTAGTCGCGGCTCACAAAGATCGCCTTACCAGGTTCTCAATTCATCGTATGTTAATCAGCAATGGAGCCATCGAGAACATCTGCCGACAGTGTACAAAGTTAGAGGCACTTTTTGTCGTTATCGAGCAAGACTCTATGGTTCGTGCTACTCCGGCCTTCCAATTCTTCATATAACCAGCAGAGATTCATAGGACATCTTGCCCGCAACCCTTTCGCTGGCGTTGAACCTACGAGTGGTACACGTAAATCATCCTCTAGAGGCTGAGAATGCGGTTCCTGTCCTCCCAGAAGATGACGCTTTGGCGATTGTCCAACGCTGCAGTCCCACGATAATGCAGTTCGGGTGTAACACACGAGTCTGGCAGGTAAAGTGGCATATCAAAGTTGCCAGTCAACACAGTTCCTTACCCCGGATCCCCTCCAGGTTGATAGAAAAGTTTTACTAGATGCTCAAGGGGTCCCCGTGGGCATCGAACGCCGCGTTGTGCGCTATCAGGGGCTGGATGTACCCGAAGCTTTCTTGGTTGTTCGCACATGAAAGGATAGCCTTTACTCTGGTTGAAATACACATATTCCGTTGGCGCATAAATAAGCTTACATGGCCTCAACTGCTGAAGGTCTATTACGAAGCCTCCACCACGTTCACTGTGATGTTCACAGATTCGAAAAATGGAGTGACGGAGAGATCAGCCTAATGGGGGAAGCGGCGAAGAATTATTAGTCTGCGAACGATCTGCGGAATCCGATCCAAATAAGCACTAACCTCTTCGCCGAAACTTGAGTGCAAAAAGCCCAGGATGGCATGGCCGGTGATTGAAGGCACTGTGACGGTAAAGTTTTGAAACGCGTTGAAATCTTCTCCCGGCGCGGGATTAGAAGGTCGCTGGGGGTTGAAACCCCCCGCGTAGAACAAGTGCTGGAAGACGGTTGTGGGTGACGGACAGGTGTCTGCACAGGCGCTCATGCCCAGTCCAATACCAGCTTCGAATACCGGGCCGGAAGGGGTCTTACCAGCTGATAAGTATAAAGTTTGAGAATCGACCGTAAACACTCACAGGGCGGTCGATCCTAATGCTGATGTTCGATCCAGCAACCAGAGTGTCCCCTCCAAAGGGTAAGCAAACAAAGCACCTTGAGCAAAACATACGCTTGCGAAGCCAAGGAGTGCAAGAGCTGAAGTCGCGACGTTCTTCATGTTATTGAGTAGCGGTGGATTTGCAGTGATTATCCGGGAGTCTTTATATACCTTTTGCCCAGGGAAGAGGCAAATAACGCGCTGAAACAATTACTTGTGAACCTGACGGAGTACCGTCTGTGTCGGTGCGGAATATCAATTGCAACGGGAGGATTGGAACAGCCTCGATGAACCCCACTCTCCCGGATGACTTGAGCTGTTCTGGTTTTAAATAGGCGGTGAGCCGCGATATTGTCCCATGGAGGTCTAACTTCTCCGTGTAAATGGTATTAGACTGACTTTCAAGGGGAAGGAAGGAAGGAAGGAAGGAAGGCAGGTAACACGGGCAATACTTGCTTTCGGTATATCTCGCGAGCCTCTATATTACACACATTTGATTGACGCACGAGCCGGGCTCTCAAAAGACGCCCAGAGTAACAAAAGTGGGTAGTGGTAAGATGCCGAAAATAGCTTTACCAAAAAATTTATTGTCTTGAGCGGGAATTTTCCGTCAAATAAACGTTTGTTTCCAGTAATCTTGGCATCTTACTGAAGATAGTTTCCTGTGCCAGCGGAAAGACACCAACATTAGAAATTTTCTTTCACCGACAGTTGGAATAATCTCGGTCCGGTTATCGACGACCTTCTACCATTGTATGGACTTGCGGCGCCACAGGCCACAATGCGTCCACTCTTCTGGATGAGAGGCAGGCAGCCATTGAAAATGGCACGCCCAACGTTGTAGCAGTCGACATAGGAGGGAGCGGTGATCTGGTCGCCGCCGCGAAACATGGTCGACGAAAAAATGAACGAACGAATCATGTGCACAGTACGTACGCACAGGGAATATCTGCTACACCCACCATTGACATTTCTCGTCCGAGCCTGCAATGGGAATAGCTTTGCTACACTCCCTGTGGCGCTATTCCAAACGAATGTCCAGCTCAAACGGTTACTTAAGTACCCACTCAGCGTACGCGGTTAGCCTAGTATGTCGAGCTCAAGCTCCCAGGATCAGACTTAGGATGAGGTATCTGTGTCGCCCATCCTTAGTAGATAACATTGTACTAATCCACCATCCTTGATAGAAGGAGCAGTCGACCTGAACGCGTTGGCCAGGAAGCTAAGCTGCAAAGAAACTGTTGAGGGAAGCGTACCCGGATCAAAGTTGCTGAAGAAAACCACCCTAAGCTAGCAGAGATTGAAGACACTAGCGCAACAAGATAAAACTAAAAAAAGTATTAAAAGCTGAATCTTCTTTGACTCTCTGATCTACCTAACTCATATACAGGAAGACCACCGGGAGTGCGAGCAAGAACTATTTCTTGAATCATCATCTGGAATGATATATCCCGCTTTTTTGGGCATGCAAGCCGTAGGCCAGACTTAAATATTCGATCTAGCCTATGCTATAGGAGCATGGGAAAGAGCCTTAAGGAGGCCCCAAGTCCTTACCCTGCATTTAATTTCCACGCCCGGTGACATACTAAGTACTCTTCCTTACCTCTCATGGCCACACCCGAATCGTCCACACCTCTCAAAGACGATAATGGCATCATCGTCGCCCCAGCCCCATGGAAACTTAAATGCAGGACCTGGATGCTCCTGACTTCCCCCCTTTCGTCAAACAAACAAGGCGGCGCACTCTTTCCGGCTGGTTGGGCCGCACCGTTCCAATATGAGGCTCTGCAGAAGGGTCAGTTCCTCGGTGGACCAGGGATGGTCATGGTTCGTGCTGAACGTAGTTTCATACTGCATCTTTTCCTAATTTCTTTCGCGGTAGTTGGTTCAATACGCTGAGACTCCAGTCGGTACGTCGCTGCGATTCATTCAGGGTAGAAAATATCGGCGTACTAAACAAACGTCTGCCTAGGTCCTTGTGCGTATCCTCATCCACGAAATATGATTATTCTTTGGTCACCAAGCTTGCTGAATTGCCAGACGATGAATTGATGTGGATCGCCGGCAAATTCTCCATGGCTGAACTCGCATCTGAAAAGAAAAAAATTAATGGTAATCGGATTACGAGGATTTACGTCTCCACGAAAGAGAGCACAGCTAACGGAAGAAGGAATTGGAATATACCGAGTACGTGCAATCCGGCAGGACCGGATTGGTTGACCTATAATCTTGGTTCCAGAGCAAGTGGCCAAGTTTAACTATACGCACGAAGCGGACGGCTCTTGGGACTTGGCCGTGTCTCTCCGTCAGAAGATATCGACAAAGCCAATAAGCCATTCTTCCATATTTCTACGCATCCGGTTCCAATTCTTGGTTCGTTCCATCTACCCTTAAATTCGGGCATCATGGGCAACTATGGACGGATTCTTCAGCCTCCCATACCGAAAGGACCTCCCGGGTATCCACCTGAAGTCATCGAGAGCGAATGTACTGACGACGGCCAAGAACCGAAATGGGCGAGTTTGGTTCCAGATATCCGAGGAAGTATGTATATAGCCACTTTCAAGCCGAAAGTCGCAGTCAAAGAAGGTAAGAATGCGATCGCTGATGGAATTAGTTTTCCGGCTATGGATCCGTGGAGGCTGGCAGTTGTGATGGAGGATGTGCGCATCAATTTTGGAGAGGCAGAGTGGCATTAAAACCACATAACGTCTTTTATCAGCCCAGTATAGATGGTGCACTCAAGATCACAGTTGGGCCTTTTAGAGTTTGTATGCCATTGCAAAGGAGACAGATATAGAAAGGGCAAAGGCGGGGCTAGTGAAACAGTATAAAGAGGGGATAAATAGGTGAAAATGGTACATCGATAAAATACAAGGTCGAAAAGTCTCCTGCCCAAAATAGCTCGATTACTTGGCGCCCGCTGAGAACTGCGAGGGTTTTAGCGAAGAGTGGGCACAAGGGGAACTGATGGAACCAACCTTTGTAACGGACTTTGTGCCTTCAGAGATGGCGTGCTTGGCGAGTTCACCGGGTAGGATGAGACGAACCGATGTTTGGATTTCTCGCGAAGAGATTGTGGATTTCTTCGAGTATGTTGCGAGTTCTGCATTCCGACGGTAAGTAGAGGGGTCTACAGGAGTGAGAACGTAGACATACTGGAGGCCTCGGTGGCAATTCGCTCGAAAATGTCGTTGACAAAGCTGTTGAGGATAGCCATTGCCTTATTTGAGATCCCAGTGTCGGGATGCACTTGTCTCAGAACTAAATAAATAAAATGAGCGAGGACGAGCTCGTGAGGTAGTCAACTCGCCTTTGTAGATATAAGAAGAATAAGTTTCCTTTCGAGCCTTTTTTCTCTTCTTCTTTTCACCATCAGCACCGGCAGACTTGGCCGATGTCTTTTTGGCGGCCTTGCTGCCTTCAGTCTTTGCAGGAGCTTTACCGGCAGTCGAGGCAGGGGCTTTGCCAGCAGTGGAGGCGGGTTTGGGAGCCATTGAAGATGGAGAGTAGTGGTAGTAGTGAGGAAGGCGGTGGCGGCGGGGGCAAGAAAGATGAGGGGGGACGATGCTGGCTGTAATTGCTGATTATAAAGAACGCGGTCCGTTGACAGCACGTGATGAGCGCGTCGTTTGTTGATCGCGCCAAACAAAGTGACAATGGCACGTGACCTTTTCTCATATAAAGGCAGCGAGTCACATCAGGCATACCGTTTTTTTCATCCCTTGTCGTACCCCACACAAAACTCAACTACTACCCAATCAATTTTCAACAATGTCTGGAAAAGGCGGAAAATCTGGAAAGACCGGCGGCAAAGCTTCCGGCGACGGTTCCACTAAATCCCAGTCGCGTTCTGCCAAGGCTGGTCTCCAGTTCCCGGTCGGTCGTGTTCACAGATTGCTCAAGAAGGGCAATTATGCTCAGCGTGTTGGTGCCGGAGCTCCTGGTGAGTCACCTGAAAATGGAAGGTTCTTCAGTCCCTTTTTTTTTTTCTTACTCTTGCCCCCAGTCTATCTTGCGGCCGTTCTCGAGTATCTCGCTGCAGAGATTCTTGAGCTTGCTGGAAACGCTGCTCGTGATAACAAGAAACAACGTATTGTTCCTCGTCATCTACAGCTCGCCATCCGAAACGACGAAGAGTAAGCTGGTTCCATTTTGGTGTTCTGTATCCTCTCTAATTCTTTGATTTTCTAGGTTAAATAAACTCCTCGGTGATGTTGTCATTTCCCAGGGTGGTGTTGTTCCCCATATCGAATCACAACTTCTTCCATCCAAATCCGGCAAAGGGAAAAAGGACGATGGCATATCACAGGAGGTTTAGGCTGCAGGGAATTTGTCGATGTGTTTATATTATTTTTCCTCTGCTCTTGTATCATCATTTGTACTCATAGCCTCCATTCGCATCACCTGTTGCAACCATAATCTACATTTTTCGATGCAAAATTCTATTTTCAAGCTACGGCTATGACAACAGCAAAGATGGCCACCACGACACACCCTATGGCGAACGCAACTGTAAACATGGTACCTCGGGCCACAGGGAACTGGCCGTCCATTAATGCCGATTGAACAATAAAATATCGACGGACGGCTGGTAAGAAGATGAATGCTCGGCGGGCGAGGCATCTTTGGGGCGACCTACCAGTACAAAGGACCCAAATCCCGGTCAACGTCGCAGCAACGCCGAGGTTCTTTACAAGGATGTATGACGGGGACGGAGAGAAACCATCGGCTGCAATCATGTTCTCGTCCATGGTCTTTTCCTCGTCAAACATTTGAATCAGAGCTGACCATTCTGAAATTAGAGACGATGGCGGCACCAGAGACGCAACATAACTTGCCAATCCCAGCCACGGTAACGCCTAGACTCGTCCTCAAATACGACAGAAATGTCCGTTCCAAGGCCAAGTGATCTCGTGCCACACTGCTAGTATTTTGCAAAACAATCGACTTGGAGAAGGCGAATGGATCCGTAGCCTCCAGCGGAGCGGTACCGCTGTCCCTCGAGATTGAGGTAAACTTGGCACGTCTTGTAGCTGACTCGGGGAAGTAGAATGACTCTTCCGGACACCAAGTCGGTCTGGGGCAAGGACAATAGTGCCATAATCAATGGTACATTCTCCGCAAGTACACGATTCTTCTTCTGACGTGCTCCCTTCGGAGTGGTACAAGTCCCGGTCGAGGCTATCAGGACCAGCCTCCAGCGAGTGTTCTGACATGGACAGTCTAGTGGCAATCCTCCTCCCTCGTTCCCGCGAGCGAAAACCAACTGTTCCTTTCTTCAATTTCATTGAATCAGGTTGGGAACATTGTCCAGCTTTCGGAAGAAGTGCAGATAATTCATTGGGCCAAAGGAGCGGCTGACTGGGGAGGACTGTGGTGATGGCCATAGTAGTGCATAAAGATAGAGAGAGTGCCGTCAAGTCTAGCGTACCAACGAAGGTAGAGTTTAAACGGTTCGATTCGAAGCAACACTGGGTAGCGATTGGAGAGGGGGAGAGAGTGGGCGGTGGGAAGGGATAAGGAAATGGAAATTGAGGTCCGCCGTCATGTATGGTGGAATGATCAGAAGACGATGGTAGACACGTCGGAAATGTCTTCTGGGCTTTTCCAATAAATTGAATCATTCAACATTCCAATGAGTGAGGAGCGAAGGGTCTTTTGCGGCCAGGAAAGCGGTCATGATCGCCGGAGAAAACATTCCTGAGGGGGTATGGTGGCATGTCTGCCTTGGCTTCTGCAAGCCCCATAAGTACTTGTCAGAAGTTTGGCCCACACGCCTGCAGACACCATGAAATAATGGGGATCATTTGTCCGGCGTTTAGAACGACATATCGAATCCAGATGGGAGTAAGGAAGCGAATTCAATAGAGCCACAGCTTTGGGACGTAAGTGAATTTATCCGGTTACCAGCAGCGCTAACAGAGCCGGAGGTTCGTTTTCAGACTAGCTATGTGGCCGGACCTTTTGTTTTCTTTAGGAATAGACACTACACTAGCTTGAGCAGATCTCCAAGCACCCCCATCGCCGTAACTGCTGCACCCGCCCCTGCACCTTGTATGATTAAAGGCCTTGGACTATATCGTTCTGTATGGAACATGATGATATTGTCCGATCCTCCGAGAGACGTAGCAAAAGGATGGGATGTAGGATACCTGGGATGCAACACTTTCAGTAAACACAGAAATACTGTCTCCATTTCTCGTAATGCGTACTTTTCAAGCCCAGCCTTTACATCTCCCTTGATGCCATCCACAACTCCGACAAACCGCAGAACCTTGCCCTCCTGGCTGGCCTCTTTACGCATCTTATCAAACTCCGTGTCAAACTCTGGAAGTTTCTTCAGGAATTCGTCGCCGGTGGGTATACCTTCGAGAGCCGGCGGAATGAGAGACGCGGTCTGTACAGACTGGAAGGATGACAGGGACGGCAAGGATGAAGAGCCAATAGTGCGCGAAAGGATCGTGAGCTTCCTGGCAACATCAAACCCATTCAGGTCGTCTGCTGGATGGGGTTCCTATTTGTACATCAGACTGGAACAAGATGATAGAGGAACATGTAGACCTTACCGTGTACCCCTTTTCACGGGCGACGCTGACCACCGAGGAGAAACTGGGTCCGTCTGGAGAGCCAGTAGAGAACTCGTTGAAGATATAGCTCATCGTACCAGAAAAAACTCCTTCAATCTTCTTGACCTGATTCCGCGCCGTTCATTAAAAAAACTGTTTTGAAATAAGACTGGCTTCAATAAGCATACCTTGTCTCCAGTAGCTACGAGTTCTTTCAAAGTCGAGATAACGGGCAATCCAGCACCGACTGTTGATTCATTTAAAAATCGCGCCCCGCTCTCCTTGCTCGCGCTCACTATTGCCTCGTACAAACCCAAATCGCCAGAATAAGCCTTTTTGTTCGGCGTGATCACGTTGATGCCAGCTTTAAGCCATGAAGGGTATAGCGCAGCGATTTCACTAGAAGATGTGTTGTCGATGATCGCAACCTTTGTCGAGGGAGCTCTCAGACTGGAAAGCTTTTCAGTGAGAGTTTCATAGTTTGGCTTTTCATTGGACTGTGACAGAATGGCTTTCCAGTCCTGAGCGGAAGTAACGGCCTTTGCGGGCTCAAAGAAGACGGAACGTGAGGAAGACGAAAGAGAGATAAGACGGAATGGCGAAGATTCAACAGGGATGGATAAAAGCTGATTGATGAACTCTGAGCCAACGAGTCCGACGCCGACGACGGCTACGAGCATCTGTGGTGATGTTTGGGTAGACATGGGGGCAAAGGCCAAGCGGTGGAAATTTGGCGGAAGAATATTGCAAGCGACTCGAGAAAAAACTCGCTGACGCCACATCGATGCCATCAGCAAAGTTCGCTCCCGAATATATATACACTGAACATTATTCTATCAACCATTCAGAGAACCTAGTCTGCGCTACTTTGCGTGATTTGTGCAATTCGACAAGTATTTCCAGAGGCACTGACGCCAGAGACAGTAAAAGGCTAAGTGTGAATGATTTAGAAATAGAGTTGAGGCAAATAACGGAAAAGACCTGCATAAGTCCCCAGATGAGGCAAGGATGATGATTTGCACCAACTAGAAGCAGCGGTTGTCGCAGTAATTTGAATGTTACTCTGCCAAGCAAGATTATAACCCTGATCTCGAATAAAATACGACACGTACATAGCTGATAGGACCAAAGTTGAAGTCAACGTCGTACAGCTGTGAAATGGTTTCAACATTTGCTCAACAACGAATCACGATCGGGACCACATACCTCTACAGCGAAAATAGCCCTGAATGGATATATCTAGGATTAGATCAAGTTCCCAGCAGCAGCGTGAACGAACCGATTCATCGTGCTTCCAGTAATGTTCAAGGTCGTGCTAGCAGTTTGACCTCCACTGGATAGCGTGCATGTCCAGATGGATCCAGACTAAGGCATGAATATGAATCTGTAAGGTATTTCCATAGGCACCGATAGGCTTACAGACGTGAATGTGAATGCGACTTGAGCTCTGCTTCGCATTTGAGGACCTTTCCAGCTTGGAAAGTCGGGGGGAAACACTTACCCGGGATTGACATTGAATCCATTGCCCCAGGGAAGAGAAGGTGTGCCGAAGAAACCGTCGCCTGTGTTTAATGTTAACCTGAGCCAGATGAAGATAATGGGACAGATACCGATCCACCAAGTTCCACTCCTTCCGTCGAGGACAGCTTGCAAAACTCCATTACCGCTCTGAACACCTGGCCAAACGTAAGGTGTGCCTACAAGAGTCGTGAATACCACGTAGACTTCGTGGGACCTTCATTGTTGGGTCTCACCGCCGGGAGTTGGTAGTTTCGGTACAGTCATGACGCCAGACATGGAAACAAATTGACTGGGAAAAGTCTCTACAAATGTTGGAGCATCTCCCTTTCGTGAAGCGACTCACGGGGCATCCCATTCCACCGTGTACCAATCTTGAGCAGTGACTGTTTTGAAGTAAACAGACAGTAAGAGGATAGCAACACCGACTATTGGAAACATTTCAACTTCACTAAGAGAAAGCCAGCATAAGGCTCAACAATGGCATATTTATACCTGGATCGGTAACGGTCCGCAGCTTTCTCCGCGATATGCAACGCAACTGAGAGTAAATCAGAGGACGCTGTTTAGAAAATCAGGTGAATCGGGGAAAAAGAGATTTCGGATAGGCTTCGGTTCTAACGGATATATCGAGGAGGTTGCCATGTGGTAAGTAGGACTCGCTGCAGCCAGGAGGCACTTCAAGCTGACTATGCTGAAAGCACGAGGTTACGGTCAGCAGTCGGACACCTAGGTTTCTTGCAGGATACATCATGAGAGTGACAGAGAAATATCGGAAAAACACCTTCCGCGTTGCAGTAGTATGATTGCATTGCCACTCCCAACGCGAGCCTGAAAACTCCATGTAGTTGACAAGCTGACGCTCCGTCTTTCCTTTCCAGAGTCTCGGATTCTTGCTTCTCAAGCCGATTTCGATGATCATGCATGCGACGTCGTTCCCGTATTGTGTTACAACAAAATCAGGTAGTTGGCCTTGGGGCTTGACAATATATTGTGCAATGCACTGGTTGGTCAGACATAGGGTTCGAAAAACACAGGGGGCAGGCAAGCGTTTTCGCGAGGCTGCTGCTAGTTCTAGAAAAGCGCGCTTCCGCAGAAATCCTGCCAAATTTCCCTTACCCAACATCTCCAGGATACTAGCCCTGGAACCTCCTGTCTCGCACCTAATGGACGTAGATGCCGAATTTGTGATTGAAAAGAGAAACGAGGGCAAAAAGACGAATGATCCGGAGTTGCTACTTGGTGAGGAGGGCAGTGAGGACGAGGGCTCAAGAGTACCAGGCAGATGCAGCCTTTGAACATGCAATGAGCAGCCATGCACAGGAGCTCTTTAGTGTTGAATTATATGACAGCACCAGCCCCAACGAACTTGAAGGAGAAAACATCGGAGAATACTGAATTGTCCAGACGCCCCTATACATCGTTCCCTGGTAGAAGATGACAAACAATCACAGACTTGGACCTTTGTGTCCCAGTCCTCACAACAGAGACACTCAGGATTCTCTTAGACCACGACTTGTCAGAATAGATATGCATTATTATTCAACTATAACGTTCTAGCTTCGCGTTCAAATCCTTCCCCCAATAAGGTAGGTGTATACATGGCCATCAGTGATTTATGAACCTAGGAAGATTTATGCAAGCAGCATTCGCCTTGGGTCTTCGAGGTATTCCTTGACGCGCACTGCATCACAGCATCACAGCATCAGCAAGGAATTACTTCTGAGCAACGAGAAGACATACCGAGGAAGGTCACAGCTTCCCGACCATCCAATAAACGATGATCATAGGTGAGGGCAACGATCATAATGGGACGAATTACTATCTGTCCATCGACTACGACAGGCTTGTCCTTGATTGCGTGCATACCCAATACAGCGGACTGCGGTAAGTTGATGATGGGTGTTCCATATAGAGAACCAAAGACACCGCCATTGGAACTGACCTATCTGTCAGAAGTCATTCATCTTGAAACATCAAAAATCGTACATAGTGAAGGTTCCTCCAGCCATGTCTTCGAGAGTAAGTTTTCCATCTCGAGCCTATGAGATACATTCAATGCGATAAGTCTCAGAACGTATCCAAGCCACGAACCTTTTTCCCGAGAGCAGCAATCTCCTTCTCGATGTCGACAAAGTTCATACCCTCAGCATTCCTGACGACAGGAGTAACCAGGCCTTTCGGGGTAGCAACGGCAACGCTGAGATCAACGAAATCATGATAAACGATTTCGTCGCCTTCGATATAAGCATTGGCAGCGGGTATTTCCTTCAATGCCAGGGAACAAGCCTTGGCGAACGCGCTCATGAATCCAAGTTTGACATCATGTTGCTTGAGAATCGCATCCTTGTACCGTTTACGCATGTCCATCAATGACGACATATCAATCTCGTTGAAGGTAGTGAGAGAGGCTGCAGCATTTTGGGATTCTTTGAGCCGCTCCGCAATACGCAGACGCATTCGGTTCATCTTGACCTGTAGACTTATGAGTACGTGTTCAGTGAAGGTAGAGCAGAAAAAGATATTCACTCTGGTTTCATTTCTGTTTCCAGAAGCTGGCGCCGAGGGTTTTGAAGCAGAAGTTTCCTTTTTAGGCGCGGGCTTGCCTTCCTGTGGAGGTGCAGGTTTTTCCGCCTCTTTAGGTTTCGACTCTGGTTTCGACTCCTTTGGCTTCTGTTCCTTAACCTTCTCCTCTTCCTGTTGCTCTTCTTTTGGCTCTTCACTCGGCGGCGGAGTGCCTAATTAGACGAATGAGAAAAGCGACACCAAAAAAGATTGGACTACGCACTTTCACCGACTTCACCAGGTTCTATGACGAAAAGATCTTGGCCAACCGTAACAGTGTCTTCCTCCTTCGCTAATAGCTCCTTGATAGTTCCCGACTTGGGTGCGTTCACAGAAACATCAATCTACCATTGGCAGTAGTGTCAGTAACTCGAACATGTCTCACGCGTACGGGGATGTTACACACCTTGTCGGTCTCGATAGTTGCAACTTCTTCATCGGCAGACACCGTGTCACCGACTTGTTTTGACCACGACTTGAGAGTACCCTCCGTGATGGATTCTGCCATCTGCGGAACTTTGACGGTCTCTGCTGAATACGACCATGTAAATTTTTCGTAATTAGAATTCCAGTAAAGTGAGCCTACCCTGCAGAAGATTGGTCGAGTGGAATTGGGCCCGCCTGATATTTCCACTGGCTGCTTTCCTGATGACGATATTCCAGATAAAATACAATGCAAATCTTTCTCGCCGACTTACCAGCCTCTTGACATGGTCGTTCCATGGAGGCTCCTAATGTTCAAGGCACCCTTGCCACGGGCGACGGCAATGATCTGCTTTGAAAGCATTGAGAGTAGAGTGATTGAAGAACAGACGGTTGACCGCGTATGTATGTGCTGGAAAGCTGAACGCAAACTAAGTGTTGCCAGTTGATTGGCTCGGGAACCCGGCCCGGAAATGTGACGTAGCGTCGGGAATATCGGACGAACCCACTGGCTACTTAAGTATTCAATATTCAAATATTCAACACGCAGCCAGGTTTACAGTATTTAGATCGATGCTACTCGTCGTTACGACATTGTTGGTTCCGCTCAAAACTCCTGCACCAGTAATCGACAAAATGTCACCAGGGAGTACACGCAGACTACGAGTGTACGAGGCACTCTCTGGTGTCTGCACTCGTGTCCAAGCGTTTGCGGCTCCAAGACATTTATTCAAAAAAACTGCAGAGTCACTGTTAGCGCTGACAGCTAGAGTACCGTTCGCACCCCCAGCAGGACTCCAAACAATGTAAGGGGAGCTGGTGGGGACTGTTCCATCCGTTGCCCGAAGAACTTGACCTGGTGCAGAGTCAAATCTAGTTGGATCAGCTGAGATGCGATAATAAACTGCAAAGGCTGCTTCGGGGGCTCCGAAGAACTCATAGGTCATAATATAGAGGCCCGTCGGCAAGAGGGCAACGGTGGTCATGCCTGGTCGATCGTCAAAAACATCAATCGCGACATCGTCAACGGGAGCAGCCCAGCTCAACAGGTTGGTGGAGGTCTGATGGACTAGTTTTTGTCCATGGGCAGGATCACGCTGATCAGAGTAGTAGACGATCATCTGGTTCTGGTAGAGCATGAGGAAAGGTTCCCAAACCGGCGTATCACCTGAGAGTATCAGTGAATCGCTTAGGCTGTACCTGGAAGAGAATCAAGTTCACCATTTACAGGCTGCGCGACCCCACCACTCGCGATATGAGAGACAAACGTCCAGGTAAGCCTGTGGATGAATCAAGTCTCTCTACTAGCATAGTCAAGGAATCAACCAACCCGTTGTCTCTGCTAGCGTATAAATCAATCTGTGTCTTTGACAAGTCCGCCGGAATGGAATTGCCCGCACAAAGGATCGTACCAGCTGGGAAGTCGCCGAATGCATTGGGAAGTTCGTACAAGAATGGCTGGTACCTCATCCCCCTGTCCATCTCTCGTCAAGCCAAGTACCGCTCGATGCGATTCTCCAGTCAATTTCTTACCATCCGTTGACTAGATCGTTGACCCGTGAAAATTCTGTCCAAGTCGAGCCACCATTGGTAGATCGAAAGATGGGAAAGTACGGAGGTTCTGGAGAGTAATTTTCCCAAGTCGCGAGAAGGACGTTTGATTCGAGAAGTAAAGTTCGCGCGTAGAGGGTTCTGGGTATTTTATACGTCGATGGGGGCTTGAATATGGTGACGTTTGTAAGTAACTCGTCTGTCCGAGCTGGAAAAGCCTCATTAGTCGGATGAGATAATGCGGTTGTGGCCGCGAGTGCAGTCGCGAGCAAGATCCAAAGAACACCATGGCCAGTCGAGAGCATTTTATCTCAGGACGGGCGGAAAAGCGCAGCGCAATATAAGGGATACTGCATCCCTCAGCTGACATTGTATTGAGGCCGGACCGCCCTCGTTAGGTAGAACATAAAAATAATGCAATTTCCTGCAGCTGATCTCCTAAGGGAAGCTGAACAGCGTAGAAGGAGTGGATCGGCAGCAAAAATGCCGAGAGGAAAGTTATCTTATCTTATCATAGAGTCCACTCCGGTCCGGTAGCTCCAACATCGGCGGACTTGGGGATAGAGCCGTCCTTGGAGATTCTTAGTTGGCTCCGGTGGCGCAGCATGCAGCGGAGCCCGCCCGCCAGTCTGCCGCGATCTCGCCCGCACGATACTCAAAGGGGCGCTGAAGGATATTTTGTGTCCAGCGTCCAGCTCAACGGTCGTTCTCGTTTTCGAACACGTGGAGGCCTCGATGTTCCGAGCTATCTCTACTTGCAATATTAGTCCAGTGCGCTGTACAAGCATCGCCTACAGGGGATCTTGTAGTGACAGACTTGCTGTTGTATGCATGGGAATGTACAGCAATGCGCACAGCTGCAGTGAAGTATTTTACACTCTTTGATCAACACCTTCAGGCGATCTTTTGTATTTTCTGTCACTGCAAGGCAATCGTCGAATTGTTGATTTCTTGCAGTAGAAGCCTCAGAGAGCCCCGAGATAAGTTAAAAGCACCGGTTCTCGTGGGTGCGCAGTTGACACGCGTTGTAATTTGAGAAGCTTCAATCTGATATGTTGTACCCAACATAAACGTTAGAACCTAGAGAGCAACTCGCATCCACCAATCTGGTGTCGAGGCTTGGGGCTAATGAAATGGTTACGCCTTCAATCAGCACGAGGCTGCTAGTGTTGATACGGTAGAATCTGATTCTCTGATGTTCGGTTCAAGATTGCAGAAATCAATGGATCCCGTAGAGCTAATCTCCTGGGTTCGAGGAGTAGGAAAGGAGCCGCATTGATACTGGAGAGTCGGAGTCCGTGGATTCTGGAGGTTCTATTTACTGTACAAAGGCACCGAAGAACTTGAAGAACGATCTGGACCAGAATTTAGGTCGGGGCGGAATCTGGGCGCGTGTGTACAGACTGGGATACTCTTTAAATCCGGCCAGATAGCAGGCTGGATTGAATCACGAAAAAGTAAAACATTGACCGGACAAAGAGAGGCGGGAAGAGATGCCGTAAGTGGGTGAAGGGCCGTCCTGAGAAATCTGATGGACAGAGAGCACATGAGCCTTGGTTTAATTTAGCTAGAGTGGGGCGACGGAGCTATTGAGGCTGGTGGGGCATTGAGGATTGCAGCGAGACTGAGACTGGGGATGAGCAGAGTCAAGGCAGAGTGTTCGACATATGACCAGATAACAGCGTGTATTGAGTGCGACTCAGTAAGCTACCCTCCTGGGGGATAATGAAAAATTTTCAAGTTCAATGTAACCCTAACCCTAGACATGGCGTGGGTAAATCGGTGGAAGGATATAGGAAACGGTGAGACATTTGCAAACTCTGTTTTCTCCCTCGTCCAACTCAGCCAAATCTTCGCCAATAACTACGACCTCCCCGCTTCTCCCCTTCTCCTCTTCCCTCTTCCCCTTAATTCCAGATGATCCTTGTCCACAAACAACCATTTCCCTTATCGTCTCCGTACGCCCATCACAAAAGGCATCCTTCTGCTCCCCCAACTGTTGTCGTACAACCAACCAAGACTCCTGGCTTACTGTCCCTTTCCAAGCCTGTACAGCGTCAGCAGCCCCAGCAGTCTAGGCAGAGACCCGCTCCAAAGTTCAAGCAGGCTCAGCCGACCCGGTCGCCCAGGGCAACCCCGACCCCAGATGCTTCAGTTTTGAAACCTTCTCCGGAGATCGTTATCAAGAAGTCTCCGGCTGAAAAGTCCGCTAGGGGTCGGCAGCAGAACAAACCCAAGGAGAAACCAACGACTAGGCAAGAAAAAATAAATCACAACTGAAAAAATTACCGTGTTTCTTACTTCTCTTGTTCAGGAGCAGCTCGCATTCAGCGGTACGAGGTCGACGGAGCAACGTCCGTCAGCAATCTCCTCCGATTCCCACCTCGCAGGCTGAGGTTCCCTCGTCTCCCACCTATAAATCGAACCATTTCGACCCCTTCCAGGATGACTCTAACGTTCACTCCAAGCCTTCCGAAACAGCTTCAATCCCAACTCTTGCCTCTCGTCCCTCAGGCAAGCTTGCCCGTAGAAGGCTCACCAACCTAGCCCCTTTCAATCCCAATCCAGCGAATACTCCTACCAAGGCCATCCCTGTACCCCGCACTTCTCACTCGGCTTCTTCCAACTTGTCTCAGTCAGAGCCTAGGGTTTCCCATTTCCGCGCTCGTAAAAACGGCTCAAAGATATCCAGAG
This sequence comes from Collybiopsis confluens, assembly GCA_013368555.1. Taxonomy (NCBI): domain Eukaryota; kingdom Fungi; phylum Basidiomycota; class Agaricomycetes; order Agaricales; family Omphalotaceae; genus Collybiopsis; species Collybiopsis confluens. Next base: position 176,485 of record JAACJN010000021.1, read on the forward strand.
ACGTTTTTCCCGTCTGCGACGACCTCTCGGATACAGATGACTCGGAAGATGACTCGACTCCTCCGGCAACTCCCACTCGTTCCCGGCCAGCTCCTCGCTTCAACTTGCGCTTCGATAATGGACCCCGTACTGCCCCGATCACCGGCTCCTCCTCTGTTTTCCCCTTCAGCGTTTCTCCTACGCCTAGTCTTTCCGGCACGAAGATCAGTCAGAGAAAACATGCCCGAACTCCCAGCGAGGGCGTTTTTACCATGTCTTCAGACGAAGAGCCTACAAACTATCGTGGTGATCTCAAGGCTCTACTTGGTTTGACCGCGAAACAGGCGCCTTTGTCCGACGAATCTGAGCAGGAGCGTGACGCTGCTGCTGCTGCTGCCGCCGCCGCTTACTTTGCGAGTTCCAACTTCCAGAATTCGCCGAGCCCGGACGAGTTGCCTCCCCCCACTTTTGCCTTTGCATAAATGCTTGACTCTGTCAGACGATGTTGGGAGTGAGTGACATCCATGATTGCCGCCTACCTCCCTCTGATATCCTCGCAGAATCAGGGAACAACAATCTTCTTTGCCTAGCCGATCAGAATTTGCTTGCATCTCACCTGCTTTCGACACCGACAATTGAAAGAGGTGCTTTTCCAGCTCTGCTTTGAAAATTCTTTTTTATCATTATTATTGTTCCTTCTGGATATTGCGAGATGCGGCAACCCCCAACGCATCCCTATACTTTTTTCTTTCCAACCATTCGGCATCCGGTTTGACTGGTTGTTCCTCGTATCCCTACATCTTCTGACAGCGCAAACAATGGCTAGATTTTTTACGGTTTATTGGTCTATCGTTTTTGGACATCCGCGCACTCACATCTCGTCGTCCTCCTTGGGCGCAATTTGCTCTCTATCTCCCATCCCCTCCCTAGGTCCAGATTTTCAACATCCGGCACTTGGAACCCAGCCGTGGGCTCTCTGTTCTGTTGGACCTATCTCTGACTTATCTTTAATTGTCACTGTGTTTTCGCATCGCATTTCTCTTCATAACTACAACCCATCGACTATCTCTTTCTCATTCACTCAGCATCTTGCACGTTTCTTTTCTTTGGTCTGGACGGTGGTCGCCCGTGCAGTGTGGAGACTGGGGGCCACCCGTGCCAGAGTGTAAAAAAAGAGTCAGGATTGTTATATTGCAAATCCACGGCTCTACGAATTCGGAACGCTGTATACGATACGCAGTGGTTGGGACCATTGCTCTATTTATTAATGGGACATCGCCCATCGTCGTTCTTTGCTCACCTCATGGATACCCGCTTTGTTGTACTTTTAGAGCGGGTGCCTCTCGACGAACTCTTCCGCCTCTTTTACCTTTTAGGGGGTTTTGGACGATGTCTGTTCCTCCTACTAGATCGTTCCCGGGATTTGAAGCTCAACGTATCTTCCCCATCTGTGCAGCAACCACGTCTTGGCGTCATCTATTATTGTGTTTTTTCTTATTATATTCTTTTTTTTTTTTTTTACTCTTTCTACTTCCAGGCACTTTCTCTTTTCTTCTCCTCCCTTTTTTTTTGTTTTTTGTTTCTGAAAGTACTTGTGCTCTTCTTTTTCATCTCTCACGCCTTCTTCGAACTTCACCCCACTCCACTTTTATCTTCTTTTCCTCTTGAATCGTCAACTGTATCAAGTATCAATCGACATATCGACCCTTCTCCCACCCTTATATCCAACAATTTCACTGTTTCTCTGTTCCCACTCTCCCACCGTTGTTTATTAGATTCATGGGGAAGGCTCCTTGTGCATGTACAACCTATTCTCGTGTCTACTTTTCTCGTGATTTATTCTCTCTTTTTATTCTCCCCGTTTGCACCTGTTCTATACATCGTTCCCCTGCGTCCATTTTCTTGCGTGGCCTCATTCTCTATTTTCATGATTATGATGCTTTTTTTTGGTGTACTTGTTGGTTTTTGTGAGTATCTAGGGTTCGCATCTTTCTGGTTCACGCTAACTTCCTTTAGTTCCACGCATACCCTCTTCTCCCACCCGCCGTCCATGCATGCATGTGCTCGCATGAAACATCTTCCTTGGCGCCACTGCTCGACGCTATCACGACGACACTTATGTTCCACTTTCTGCCTGTCATCGTCTTTCTTGCATGGACTATAACTTTTCATCATCGCACATTTTGTCTGCATCGGTTTACATTAGAGTGTACAAATATCTTTGCCGTCCTCTTTTCTTATTTTTTTCTTCTTCCTGTATCTGGCTCGATGGACGTGCACCCGACCCCTGCATGTCCGGCCTTCTCATTCATACTATCCATTATCCCTCTTCTACTTTCTGTCTTTTCCCTCTCGCCTTTAATCCGCATTGATTATCCCATCCTACATCCCTATACTGTAGCTACCCTCACGCTCTTTTGCACTATTATCTCCTCTCTTCACTAGCTGCCTCCCTCAACCCACCCCTTCCACCATTTCCGCCATACTGTCGATAAAAGTACCAACCATTAAGAGGGTACCGTTTACCCACACTCCTTTCTAGATTTGTTTTTTCTCTTCATCTACGATACTACTATAATCCTATCTCGCTTTTCTGTATCTTACTCATCTGGTACTGGCTCGTCGTTTCAGGAAGCTCAGAAGGTGGTAATGGGATTCTCTGGTCGGTTTAGTGGTAGTTGGTATATTAGAGTACGCAGTCAACAATGAAAAAGTGTAATGGTATATTATCACTTTGGAGGCAGAATATCCACCGTGTGAACGAACAGCAGAAAAGGTTATAGCAAAAGGTTAAAAGTTACGGGCTTTCAGGTGAACATGATTGTATCTTCTCTCTCGAGACCATAAGCGCCCGGAGTAGAAGGGAAGTCGTCCTCGTCTGGGAAACTCCCTCCGGGTCCAAAGCCAGGTCCTGCAGCACCCATTATGCCTATAGATATGGGGGGAAGAGAAGTATGAGTCCGTTCCGAGGTTATGCAGGAAAAAGAGAGCCAACGAACCCGATCCTCCCCCCATCTTGATTGCCTTTGAAATGAAATCCTTGTTTGCGCCAATATCCATGTCGAGTCGAGAGAGATGATTGGACTGCATTTGAACGATTTCCAGAAGAGCCGGGATCGTAACCTTTTGAAACTCAGCGTCTGCAGGTAGAGCTCCGAGCAGTACACGCATATCTTCAGGACTAATGTCCGCGTTACCAGGCGCATCGTGGAACGTGACGATATCTAAATCGGATATCGTAGCAACGATAGTTTTGGATTCGATCTTGCAAAAAAAGAGGAATAAGTTTGTTGATTAGAAATAAGGTACCGCCACGCATACACACTTACCATACTCAACACCAAAGCCCTCGTTTGAACTTGGTTATCTATCCCAACGTATTTTCCAATCTCTGCCAGCCCGAGAGTGACGTACGTCTCGGTCAATCGTTTAATTATCCACTTTGGTGCTTCCTTTGCTAGACGTTCGACCAAACCGAGGCTACACTCCGATTCGTACAAGTCTCGGTCCTTGGCTATGAGCTGCTTCAGACGCGACCCCTCTCCTCGATCTTTCGAGTGAGAGGGGGAGCCCGGGAATGCATTGATTAAGTTGAAGTAGGGGGTGTTTTTGAATATCCGTGTCAGTACCTGCGAGGTGTATTTTGGAAGAGGTTGGGGACCACCGAGTGCGATACATTGCACGAGACGCAGTTTTTTTAGCGCTTCGAGCTGTAAACCAGTAGGAGGCGAGCCAATGGCGACAGGAGATGTAAGAGCCGCCTCGAAATAATCGATAGCCGTCGTGTAATGCATTGCTTTTGTCAGAATTATGCCACCAAGATAATGATAGAGGATGTTGTCTGTGGGTGTGAGAATGAGGTCAGGATAGGTGGAGGAAAACGTGTATACGTCATCAATAGGATGGTCGATGAGCAGGCTGATAATTTGGGGAGTGGTGTGTTTGGTTTGAAGAGCGGTAAGAAGGAGAAGCGGGTGAATGGGAGTGAGAGCACTGAGAGTATTGGGTAGACGAGTAGCGAGAGAAGTTAGTAGAGGTATTGCTAGTTTTGGCTAATAAACAGAATCATTATAATCGAATCAGGCATCAACGCAGGAACAACTTACATGGCCTTGATCTGAAGCAAATCGTAGCAGGACTTTGGCAAGCATGACCATACGATCTGGAGCCAAACGTGCCTGTTCTGGATGAAAACTCTCGCAGAACTGAACTACAGCGGGCCAAGGCGGTATCTGTATCCCGCTGTTTGAGGTCGAGTAAAGAAGATTGAGACGAGCAGATCTGAGCCGAAACGGTCGTTTCAAATTGGTTAAAAATTAAAGGACGTCACATACAATATGTACAAGACTCCCAATGTATTATTTCTCGAATCCAGCACGGACAGAGGGTCCTGGCCAGATGATAAAGGGCTTGCGAGAAGGAATTCGCGTACGTCTTTCCCAGACCCTCCTGGAGTTCGCAGTGTATGGGCCAATGCCTCGAGATTGTTGGTGGTTGTAATCTGATTTACCAAGCCATCTATACTCTGGCTATCTGGTGCCATCGTAACAAAACCAGAGCACGTGTATTTCCTCGGTGAATACTAGTGATGGATGTCGAGGATTGAAAAGAGAGAGATGTCGGGCTGACGTTATCCGGCGTCCCTGGAACTCAATCAGAAACCACCATGTTCACTCAATTGCCCGCAGAATTGATTCTTCTGGTTCTGTATAATCTGGACCTAAGGTCCATTCGAACGCTAACTCTGGTTAGCAAATATTGGAAACATTTCATCGACGAGAACGAATCATCTGTCTATCATGCTCTCGCCGTCCAGCATGGCTATATTCCCTCCAGATCCCTGGATTTTTCTCTCCTGTCTTCTTTGTATTCCTCAAAGTCTTTACAAGGTGTCACCGATTGGAAGTCCTTCTGTGCGCAACCAATTGTGCCCTAGTCTTGACCCAATCTGAATCCGGAATATTTAGGCCAACGGCGCGTACATATCAACCGGAGCTGGGCCGGCAAGACCGCTTCACGTTACGCTGCCTATAGCAGTACTGGAGATGCAGTTCACCGCATCAAGGTCGATGAAAATGCTGGGCTCATCATAACCAGTTTTCGAAATGGAGGGCTGAGAGTCTGCGATATCAAAGAAAATGAAATACTGTGGTCTCTGCCAGAGGTATGTGCCGTGTTTTCTTTGTTCATCAACTTCTTCATGAACTCTCGTAGTCCTATGTTAAGCAATACGCTCATCTCGAATATGGGCAAGGCTATCTGATCTTCGATTGTCTGGGCGGCAGCAAAGAGGTTTGGCGTCTTGCGAGTGACATCCCTGCGGGATCTACCTCTTCATCCAAAAGCAAAATAACACCAGAGCAATGCAATGCGTCAGAAGGGGCTTCCAACCGGCACTCTGCTACGTATCCTAAAGGGCATTTCAAGCCCTGGGCAATGCTAAAGATGCCTCGACCTACTCGTGCCTTCCGATTTGTCTACCCGACGCTTCTCGTCGGAGCTTGGGATCATGCGTTTTTATGGGATATACCCTCCATTGAACTCATCCAAACGATCGCTTCGGTTCAGCAGCCCGAGGATCCTGTGGCCCAATTCGCAGTTGTGCTTGCAAGTGCTCCAATTTACGGTGTTTCACCGCCCCGACTTGGTGCTCTTGAGAATCTAAATTACGTAGAAGTGGACTCAACGCACGTTTTTGTTTGTGGAATCAACGCCCTGCGTGTCTTTTCCCGTGCCACTGGCCGCTGTATCCTTGACGTGCCCTCGGCACGTCGAGAATGGGGCCATCGCAAGTTCACGCTGCTGTATGAGTCGGATAGGTACCAAGAGTCCGTATTGGTGAATCAGCATACGAGCATGGAAGAATTCTCGTCTACATCGCCGCTCCCTGAACGATCCGTAGACGAATTTGTTGCTGGTATGTATGTCTCCCGTAGATCTGTATCCCAGTTGACACATGCATTCAGTGCACGTATCTTCCTGCGGACGCCATTTAGTTGCAATGTTAGCAAGCTCCAGAGTAGTGATCATCAAGGACTTTGAAAAGAGCCCCGCCTCCCTTTTCGATAGGATGATTCAAATCCAATTAGGTTTCATCTTCAGTCACTCGAAATATCTAGCGATTCACCAAGACCATCTCGCTGTTGCTACTGTGCGTCTTACATGTCCTTCGATCGTTTGCTGTTCTAAAATCATTACAGAACAATGGTCTATTCATATTTTCTCTGTCTGACACACTCAACGCCAACGCCGAGAAGCCGTTGGTCATCTCACGAGTCCCTTATTTTGGATACAATGTATATATGAGCAACGTCACTTGCTTGCAGCTCTCCGATGCTGGTCTCTATCTCAACTGGGACCCCGCATACCTGGCTTACTCTGAGGCAAGCTCGGAGGAGCAGGATCGTTTGGAAAGCGTCTTTCGCACTAACGTGAACAATCGGACGACGAGGTATGCTAGAATGCCTACAGGGGATCTGATTGTCTTACTAGATGATGGTGTGCTACAAAGCATTCTTATCCAAGACTCCTACTGATTTCGTTTGTCCAGAAGAGTTTCTGACCGAGATTGCCAGTGTGTGTGGGATCGATTTTGTGCCCGCTATCGAATGAAAGAATTTGTCGAAGACTTGGTTTTACTCTGGAAAGTTACTGTAGTAGCAAGAAATACAGAGAAAGCGTACAAGGATGAGGGATATTTACAGGTAAGTATAAATACAATGTTATATGTAGGCAAGAATTAGTAGCTGTAGATACTGTTGTTATGAAAGGGGAGGCGAAAAAAAAGAAGTCCAAGTATGAAATTGCTGCATCTAGCCGAGGATGAAGCATGTTAATTTGGCCCCTAGGGATCGTCGGAATCTAAAACTGTCCGGTCCTCAAAACTTCGCAAATACTCCATCATCGCACTGGCGTTCAGCAACCCTGCGGCGTCATGCTCATCAGAGTGCGTTGGAAAACCGACAATGCGGAGCTCTGGCCTGAGACCCACGCCAAAGCTTATTTCTTGCACGAGTTCCGAGCGAGGGTAGAAGCATTCGTGGGCACTCCGGACGGTAACAATTTGAATCATCGGGCACCGGCGAATGAAATAGATGATGTCGCATGCTAGCTCTGTCCATGGAATAGAGAGGTTTCGCGGCTCATTAGAGCCTGGGGCATTGTCGCTGAGGCTGTCCGGATTGTATTCTAGTTCAAACGACTTGAGCCCTGATAGTTGGAATGCCCTGCAGAACGCGGCGGTAAAAGCATTCGGGGAGTTGGATATCTTCAATGAAGAAACGTCTGGAAATTTTGCCTGGGCGGTAGCAGGGCTCGAGACGAGAAAATCAGCAAGACTGGTCATGTTGATCAATATTACCTGTCTCGGGCACGAGGGAGTTTTCGTTAAAGTCATTGATCGACACAGTTGGTAAAAATTCAACGAGTTGGAAATAGTGAGTGTCGTCAGCCTCGGAAATTTCAGATCGGGGATAACTTGTGGCTGCGACCCTGCGGATTTCTGAAAGAAGTGGAGACCTTCGTAACCGAGGGAAAGGTGCGTGAGTCGAGGAATGTTCTGAAAAGGAAGGTAGCAGCTATTTCGAGAGACATAATCCACGGTCAGAGAGGTGAGACGGGGAAGTGGTATTGTTTCGGAGCAAGGTCGACTGTGCCTCGAGTCCATCTCCAGTGAACAAGGAATGAGGTATGCAAAGTCGTGTAAAAGTGAGTGGTCAGTTCTTAAATAAAGATGCTTGATTCGTTTGGAAGCTTTCTGCAGATAGTTCAATGCTGCGATGGAAATGTGCAACTGCCAAGGTATGTCTGTGTTCAAGCCTCTGAAACGAGTAGGGATCTTTATCGAGACTGAAAGCAGACAGTCCTCGGACCGTTTGAGATAAAGCAATGTGAGTTGTGCTATGCGAATCTGAGCAGAAGTTGAAAGTGGGGGGGTATTATATGGATCGCGGTCGCGGACGGTAAGGGATATATTTGACCAAAAGGGTGGTTCAGCCAGCATAAGGGCTCTCCAGTACGAACAAGCGAGGCTCAGGCATAAAGCCTCCCACCTTTCGCTATTTTTGCAAGCATGTGCAAAAATAATGAGTAGGATCTCGGAGGGCAGGTCAGTGAAGGTGGCTTTGGGTGGATTAGATACAGATTCTGCGCTGTCGCTCTCAACATCTGATATAATCACCTCAATTTGAGTGAGTGCAGCAGATATTTCCTCGACGGCGGTATCCAGAGTGGTTTCTGTATGGGAAGGAGCAGGCAAGGGATGGGTGATACAAGGATTGGGAGGTTGAGTGATTGGCAACGACATTCTGGGCGGCGTTTAGAAAATGGAAGAAATGAGCCGTTAGAGACGTACGATGTAGACAGTGAGCCCCACGGTCTGGTCGCCGTGCACAGCGTCGAGCTTGCTGTCGTGTTTACCGTCTTGCTGAAACCCTGTGGCAAATTAGCGCTTATCAACCGGCAGGCACAAGATATCAGGCAGGCATGATTTGTGCGCGGACACGTATTATACTTTGTTCATTCTCGACCAACAGCAATGAAGACTGCTTTCTTGCTTTTTTTGGCGGCCACTGCCCAGGCTGCAAGGTTTTCTGTTGAATCCATGAAGTACACTGTTATTTCTGGCAAAGGCGAACCTATATCCAAACCGTATGTCCCAAGTTCGCGCTCCCTTACACGTCCTGATTCTCATGGCGGTAACCAGACTCAGCCCCTCCGCACAACCCTCTTCAGAAACCATTACAATTAGACAAGACGATACCCTCAAGCTCAGCTTCCAGATTAATGACAAAATCTCCAAACAGGCAGTCCAGCCTGCCCAGACTTTCTTGCGATTTTACGACGAGCAGTCTGGCGAAGAGGGGATTCAGCCAATTCGCGTCACCAGCAGCGGAAAAGTGAAATTTGAACTTGTTCGTACCCGACGGCTTCTGTCTATGATAACAATCTCTCAGTCTCGTCTGTAGAACATGGCGAAACCGCCTCTCTCGCTTCCGCCCACTTCAAACTCGCCACTCAAAGTCACTCTTTTGCTTGGATCTCCTTCATATACGCCTGAAAAGCTAGACCTTTTCAGTCTCCACATTCCTGCTTCACACTCGGCCCCTTCGCACCCCGATGAAGCCAACTTTCACCTTTTACCGGAAATTGCCCACTCATTCCGGCCAGAACCCCGACTTCCACCTCGTGCTGTCTCTACCTTGTTCGCTGGAGCGGTCCTGGTCATTCCATGGCTTGTTCTTACCGGTCTCGTCAGTGTCTCCATCCTTTCTAGAAATCATAGTATCCTCATTTTTTGCCCGCAGTGGTTCTCTATTTCCCCCCGAGTACCTCGTCTGTTTTCTCCAAACATCCTCCCATTCACGGCAAGCCTCGGCGCATTTGAATTTCTTTTATACCGATACTGGGTCGAGCTCAAGCTTGGAGACGTTTTGACTTACGGGGCCATCTTGGGATTAGTCACTGTCTTCACCGGACGACATGCATTGGCTAGTATCGCGAATCAGAGACTCGGTCAAAAGTAATCGTCACTGGTATTAACAACATGTATTTATGACGTTCAAAACTGCTGTCTTTTCACAAATTCAGAGGTTAAGGGCAGAGCAACCAAACAATACTATATTCCGGTGAGGGCAGCAAGCGCGGTTTTCATGCGTGTCACAAAGTCGTTCAGACTTTGGCGAGTTTGTTCTGCAGAGATTATCAGTATCATGCCGAAAGGGAACAAAGCCGAAACTGGAGGCAAATGCGCCCTACCAAGAAGCGACGCAGGCCAAGACGACGATGAATATGATTCAGACGTGCCTTGTGTTTTTTCTACCTCTATGGCATCGCCGATCTTGCTTTCCAACTTCTGAGCAGTGGCCTGACTTTCGAATTTGGGACGCGCCGCAGCCCATGCATGAGTCTCCAAGATCACGTCAAGGAGCATAGCAGCAAGATCTATATTGAGCGGGATCAATTAGACCCATATATGCGCGATCAAAGCGAGGCTTGCCTTGTTCAAACTTGGCATCTTTTGCTGCATCCTCGGAAAATGGACCCACAACAAGACGTTGATGGTCAAAAGAAGGAAATGTTTCGGTGATAATTTCGGCCAAAGGACGATTACAGACGCTACCAGGGCTTGATTGAGCTGAAGTGGCTCCCTGACTCAGAGAAAGAGCCTGATCCTGGGGAACAGGAGAGTGAAGTGGAGCAGACGCGGTTGATTTCTGAGCTGCACTCATTTTCGAAGCGGCAAACAAAGAGTCTTGAGTTGGTTTCTGCGACTTGCTGGGGGTGCCATTGGCAGCGATGACGGGAGGCGGACGCGAAGGCTGAACATTAGCGGATGCGACGGATACCGAAGATGAAGATGAATTCTGTTTCTGGGGAGCCATGAGAGTGTAAAGCGAAGGTGTAGGCTGCTTCCTAGTTCGGATTGTCACGTGCCTCGCGATTCTTTGCTTTGCCCTTCCATCCTGGTAAATACGTCTCATTTTTATCGACTCAATTTTGATCGACTGTACTTACATAGCCCAATTCTGCCTCTCTGAGGTCTATCAGCTCACAATGTTGATTGTCCAATGAACCACACGCATTCAAGGCCATATCTCGAGCCATTTCTCATCCCAGGGGTCGGGGCCAGGCGGAGACCAGGCCAGTACTCATGACTTTATCTTATTACTGTATCGGTCAAGGAATCGTGGATGATCCCAGGATCTGCGTACATATGCTTGACAAGTACAGAACATTTGAAACCTTCTATTCCTTATTTTGCCCGTCCAATTGAGCCTCAAAAGCGGTGGCAGTTGTCCTGAGGAATGCCTGCCTCAGGAACTGTGTGGTACGTTCTTACACATGTTATTTGGTATCTTTCTAGTGGTTTATACTGGGCATAGCTACTCCGGATGGATGGAGCAGCACGTCGTCGATGCTACACAGGTCACCTCCCTCCCTGATACTTATGCCCGGATATAGTCCAAGTATCTTCCTCGGTACTCTCGGAGGGACTGCCAGGACTGGGATGGAATGATGAGTGGATTCTTGTCTTCACAATAGAGAAGGCAGTTCACTTTCGATAACTGGTCATTAAACGGATTACTGTGAAGCTATTCAGGTATCATCATCTGCCGTAAAGGAAGGCAGGTCGGTGAAACCCTCGTGCGCTCCTCATTTGAAAAGGTGCCGGAGGTATGGATGAAGCTGTTCCGGGGCAAATTGGTGATTTATATAGACGCTGTGCAAATGGATATCGTCCTATCAGCAAAAGATGATCGTGCTGCCTCTCGAATCAGTATCAGTAACGCAGTGATATTCAATTTTAATATACTCTATGTAGGCTTATGGTAAATATCTCGCACTTTTGTCTGAGGCACTAAATTGAGTGGCCTCGCGCTCAATTTAATCTACTCCGTAGCCCGAGCTACGGAGTAATCTGTCAGGGAGTGAGTGACTCCTGAGTCCTTGGAAATAAGAAAGTATTGTCATAGTCATAACAAAGGCAGGAAAAGGCATTGAAGTTCGGTAGCAGGTACACCTTCTTTGAGATGATTATTGATTATCATCCAGCTGGTGTGCTTGCTACGTGAAGCTGTAGACAATCAATCATTAAGTTGAATCAAGGCTAAGTTGCGCTGCAACGGCATTTCCGGGCCGGATCTTGCTTCCCGACCGTCAACGACGATGGCAACCCTGACCAAAGTCAAGTCCGAGCCCAGGATTAACCTAGCCCTCGCTTCATCCATTCCGGCTCCATTTCCTAGAGAGGCCTTGGCTGCCAGTCGCTCTTCAGTAGATATATCTTTTTCACAACCCCAACCCCAACCACAACTACAACAATCCGAAGCTGGGCCCTCCACTGTTTCAGATACTACAGAGAGCAGAGAAAATGATTCATTGGTGCGTAATCAGACCACTCTTTTTATAAGTCTAAATTTGCGCTACAGCACGAATTAATGCCTTCTATCCTCCATGTCGAACGAGCTTGTATAATGGCCCTCAATAATCTGCTTTCCCTTCCTGTCCACTGGAAGACAATAGTTCCGGATCGCCGTCATTCCATGCCCAATACCTCCAAGTCTTCATCCTCTCCAGTAGAGGAGTCGTCCTCTGCACTTCATACCCTAGTTTCCAATCTTCGCAGCAGCAGCCGAGGAACTGAGGAAATGATAGAGGCATCGCCCTCAGAAAATGATGCGGACCTTATACAAGAGCTCGGAATTCGTGTTAATGAAATTTCATCATCTCTCAATTTTTCCGACGCTGAGCTCATCGAAACATTAACATCCTTGCTTTCACATTTGAACCGACTGTCGGTCCTTATAAATCCCTCATCCCGTCAGATTCCTACAGCTTCTCCTTGGAGCATAGACGTTCCTACAGAAAGCGACAACTTGTTTGATACCCTCAAACGTCAGCTCAGTGATTTTCAGGTAGAACGCTTAGCAAACCAGCAAGATGTCATGCGTCGTGGTTCGAAGCCCGTTTTTGTCGTTGAAGCGTCTCTTCTGTGGTCACGGATTGATCAGGAGCTTGACCGGGTCGTCATGATGTGCAAGGAGCGTACGGACTATCTATCACTTGATCCTCCAGATTATGAATATGACACTCTTCCTGGATACGATCACGAATCTCGGTACTCTATAGAAGATTTCGCCGAGAAGGACCAAAAAAGAACACATGCCGCGCCGCCCTCTATCATGGCTGGTGGGCAAATGTCGGAGAAGAGGAAACTTGACCTAGAAGCTGTGACGATGGCGATCGACAGACTGTATCTTGTGGTCCCGCAGTTACATAACCAACGTGTTGAGCTCAAGTCAACTAAACTTGCTCAAATGGAAAAGGCTCGAACAGAAGGCTCCCAGATGACACATTCATCGCGGGCGGATGGGAAGCAGAAGGAGCGTGAACGAGATGTGAAGGAGCTGGAAAACATGCTTCGACTCATTGATAAGGCTTCCGGGAGGACGTTAAAAGACCAATCGGTGATTTTGGACGGTGGCATGAAAACTAAGCTAGAAAAAATTCGCCAGCGCGATATGGTCAGGGTAATACTTTCGCCTTTTTCTTCACCTGCTTAGCTTATTCTGCTTTAATAGCGAGAAATTTTCGTCGATCAACTCGCAGAGCACTCCAGTGCTCGGCGTCTCCATGATCAAGACGCATCCCTGGAGAAGAAGCCAAAGGATCCTAAAGCAATGCTATCACTCCCGGAATTCATTCGGGAAGCGATTCCGTCCGATTCATTAAACGTTCACCATCCACAAGCTCTGCTCACATTGCCGGAATTCATCAAGGAGGTTCCTCCCCCGCCAATAATGGCATCCCGCTCCCCTGGCTCGTCTTCAATAAAGACGTCAATTTCGGGCGGTGCGCTGGCCCGTCTCAGATCTAAAACGAAGAATAGAGATAGGAGCATGTCTGCGCCGCCTCTAGCTTGGTTGCGAAGCTCTTCGTCTAAATCGAGTCTTCGCGAATCCCAAACCGATGGAGACCATTCTCAACGTGAGTTGTGCAATGATAGTTGTCTTTCAGACCTCAGATCTTTGACCTTACGTTCAGTTTCATTCGAGATCAACTATGTGGCCGAATTACATGAAAATCTACAGCATATCCTAGTGTTCTTTACTGTCACTGGAGCCCAACCTAGTGTCGATCTCGAGGCTGAGGCTTTTCCATCATTCTCTGATTTTCGAGCCACCGATGGCGACTATCTTATAATCAAAAGTGGTTCAAAGTCTTCACTTCCTATTGCTCTTCCTGCTCATGTCTCCCCGGGTAAGTGGAAGATTCAAGTTCAGAGCGATCATTTTGAAATCAAACTCGCAACGTTACTTGCTTCATCCTCGTCCGCGGAAACTAAACCCCTTCTCGATGCTGCCCAACTCTCCGCCGAAAATGCTACCAGTTTTATCTGTTCTTCATGCTCTTTGCCTGTTATCCAATCATCACAAATTTGTTACCGAGATCTACCCTCAGAGCACTGGGAGGAACTCGTTGATGCTTGGATGTGCCACTCATCCCAGACGCTAAACGAGAACATAATTCAAAACGGGCGCAGTGGATTCTGGCCGGAATCAGATCAAGCTCTCGTCGGCGGCAGCTATATAATCTTTGAAAACGCCGCGATGGCTAAAGATAATTTACTTCCCGAATTACCAAAGGTGAGTCTCACCCCTTTGTTTCTATGGACGATCAAGAAGACCGACGTTGGGGAACCCCACCAACGGTCGAGAACCTTTGGCTGCCATCCGTGCCTCCGCGTTCAGGTTTGCAGCTGGAGTTTCTGACTTTATTGGTTGATACAAAGCGTCCGAAATTAAAAGCATTTTTTGCTCCACTGCTCGTTAAAACAACTCTCTTGCTATAAGGCTCACATCTCGGGAGCTACTTTTGAGAAAACATTTCTTCCATTCATTCATGTCCCGTTTTGACCACAATGTTCACGTCCCTTTTTACCGGAGTAGAAAGAAAGCTGTCATTTGGTCCGCTGCTTATGTGGGTCTGTACTTGGTCGCCGTCAGGAGCGTCCATCAAGTCAAGCCAGTGCATTCAAGATCTTCAAGTACGCAATCCGCCCAGTCAGCCCCTCCTCCGAGTGCGTCATTTACCTGATTTTTTCCAGTACTAATAAATCCGCAGACCATTCCGAATTCCCCTGTCTGCATTCATTGTCGAAGATATGATTGAATTCGTGCAAGCTCACGCCTCATATCGATTCGTGATATCTGATGACGAAGATGAACGCCCTCGCATCCTTGTACGTACTCTTATACGATCATACATATATATTAATAATTGTTCTTGGCAGGTCTGGCTGTTCAAGCCTAAACTTCAACTTGCTTACACAGTATCGAAAGGGTACTCGATACCGAAAAGTGGTTCAATACATGCTGCCAAGGTGCTCTTCAAGCTCATAGGACCGTCGGACAGCATTGTGGGCGTCAAAACGTAAGTATGTTGCTGGTGCGTATTATGACTACAACTCACGGTTGTGTAGTATTTTGGACAAGTACCCGGGATTTCCGCAGGCCGAATATCTTTTCTACCCTATGGATACCTGTCGGAGGCTCGCTGTCCTGCTGAAGGAAAGCAATAGGACCTACCCTGAAAACATGCGGACCATGACGGGGTTGGAGGTTGGCTGGTTGCAACGGTCTTGAAGTATTATCAGTAAATATTTATCATCGTTCGTCTGTTCGTTGGAGCGAATGTAATGCTGGATTCTGTTATTGCTGTAATTGGTATGATATCTTCCCACGTGGATACGTTCCCCTAAATCTACACTTCCACCATATTGTAAAGACCACATTCGTTTTCCCAACCATTCGCTCAAATGAGTCGAGCTACTCCTTATGCCCAGCTGTCAGGCTCGCCGGTCAGCTCAACTTCAAATCTTGTTCCCCCCTCAGCGCGCAGTGCCAATGTGCGTTCAATACCTGTTCATCCGCGCTTTTGCTCACCGTCATCAAGAATTCTCCCTATGATGCAGCCCTAAAAAGAACCAGCTCCCTCAATGCCTCGGTCTCTGACAAGGTACATGCACTTCCCCGTGTAATGACCATAACCGACCTGCTGGTGTAGTTTTCATTATCTCCTGACCCGCACGACTGGGGTGCCGCCGTTGGCCCCAACGTCCGCGAGTCGGATGACTACCTCCACAACCCGGATCCAAGAAGAGACAGAAAGAACGACAAAGGGGGCACGTTCCTCACTGCAAGAGGTTTCGCAAATCTGGGTTGTCTGGCATTATTGTTGTTGTGCCTTGTCGGTCTTTTGTGAGTCTTTTGCCTTTTCCAATCCTATACTACTTTCGCTCAACCTCTGGAACAGTGCTGGTTACCCGGTTGCATCACACTTCCTTCAGCACACACTGTCTACCAATGGTGGTTTCAACTTGGGCGGAACGAACGGGACTGGGCAGGTGCGTCCAGTTCTACAAGATACTTGCTCTTTCGTTTACTAATCATTCCAATAGGTTCCTAGCATAGGAAACTGGGGCTTGATAGATGTATGTCGTTTTATAACCGAATTGACTAATTCTTACACCCACTCAGCTCGAAACTCCTCAAGACGCTTATACCTATTCTTCCTTTTATGACAAATCCAAGATGCAACTTATCTTCAGTGACGAATTCAACACTGAAGGACGCTCGTTCTATCCAGGAGATGACCCATACTGGGAAGCGGTTGATCTTCACTACTGGCAAACGAACAATCTCGAGTGGTACAGTCCAGCAGCGCTCTCGACTAAAAATGGATCGCTTCATGTTACGCTCACTAAGCAAAAGACGCATGGTCTGAACTATCAAGGCGGAATGATGACTACTTGGAACAAATTTTGCTTCACAGGAGGCTTGGTCCTCGCCAGCGTCACTTTGCCGGGAGCAAATAACGTTCTTGGTTTATGGCCCGCAATATGGACAATGGGTAACCTAGGTACGTTCGACACAGACTCTCGGTTTTGTTCCCAAAGTTCATCTGGCTGTTACAGGTCGAGCGGGCTACGGCGCCAGTTTGGACGGGATGGTTTGTCATTTCATGTTTGCCGCAAATCTCAAGGCTTACCTGCTTCCTGTAGTGGCCATACACCTATGATGCCTGCGACGTTGGCACCGCACCCAATCAAACTTTGAACGGACTCCCTATTGCTGCAACGGAGAATGGCGATCCTGGAAACAATGACGCTCTCTCCTATCTTCCTGGTCAACGTCTCTCCAGATGTACTTGTCCCGGCGAATCGCATCCCGGACCCGTGCATTCGGATGGCACCTATGTCGGGCGTTCGGCACCTGAAATTGATGTTTTCGAGGCGCAGGTAAGTTGGTCACGAAGGGCCGCTGCTATGAATCTCACGACTGCCAGGTATCAGAGGGTGGTGGATACGTATCTCAATCTGGCCAATGGGCGGTACGTTCTTATTCTCCTAGTCGCCTGAACATCGTGTCTTATTCTATCCAAGCCTTTCAATCACGCCTACATATGGGAGAATACCACCGAAAATCTAATTATCTACGATAGCGCTACCACCATATTGAACTCATATGCCGGAGGAGCTTTCCAACAGGCAACATCCTGCGTGTCTGAAACTGGTATGGAATCTTGCAATGGATATAGCTCCATGATTTTGAACCCTTCGCTTCAGCTCAGGAATG
This sequence comes from Collybiopsis confluens, assembly GCA_013368555.1. NCBI lineage: Eukaryota > Fungi > Basidiomycota > Agaricomycetes > Agaricales > Omphalotaceae > Collybiopsis > Collybiopsis confluens. Next base: position 193,602 of record JAACJN010000021.1, read on the forward strand.
TTATCAACTCGAATCCGGGTGCTTTGCCACTTACGGGCTCGAATACAAACCCGGTTTCGACGACGCTGTAAGACATTTATGATTTAACATCATATCGAATTGACATCGACTGTTAATAGTATATAACCTGGATCAACGACGGAAAGGCAGCTTGGACGTTGAATGTCGGTGGTATGGGTGCCGACAGTGCCGTTGAAATTGCTGCCAGGCCGATTCCTCAAGAGCCTATGGTAAGTCTTTGACTTCGCTGAAGCCTAGCAAAAGGACTTGATAGTATAACAGTACCTTCTTATCAATCTGGGTATATCTGAAAACTTTGGTTTTGTCGACATCCAACATTTGATCTTCCCTGCCGTCATGACGGTGGATTGGATCCGAGTTTATCAAAAGGCGGACAGCGCCAACATCGGATGTGATCCAGAAGATTTCCCGACTGCATCATATATCAATGCGTGCGTTGTTGTATTTTTGTCATTGAGTGGATTGGATGGATGTTGAATATTCATCCTCTTGTTACAGGTACCCCGAAGCATATTCGAATCCAAATTTGACAACATGGGTCGATGATTATAAGCAACCAATTCCCAAGAGCAGCTTCCTTGGTCAATGCTAATTTTATCCATGTACTAGTTCTTTCCAAACCTCCACGCTCCACGCACCCTCGTAGCTTTAATTTCTGCAGTAATTTCACCTACGACCACGCTTCCCCCCCCCCCGCCCGAGATGTTCAATCATCTAGCATGTTCTCAGTGTATATTCTTTATTTGGAGTTTTCTCCACTTCGTTTTTTTCCAGTATGCGGACCACTTATTTTGGAATCATCATCTTTCATAGTCATAGCTATGGATCTTATTCTCCGATTTGCTTGCTTTTTTACGCAATCATGATGACTTCACTTTCATTCCGTCATGACATACTAGCGGCTGGGAGAGCGTGTTTTGTGTCCATCTCGTACATATACCTAGCAGTACAAAATGAGAATTTTTCTTAGAGGTACACAAGGCGCGATGTCTAGATTGAATGATACAGAACGACGTGGATAGCAGATGTCAAGTACAAATCGAAATCGATACAGTCTGAAGAATGCAGTAGCGGTGGAAAGGTCTCGTCGTAGTCGAACGGATCAAGGGAAGCTGAGAATAAGGGCCTTCATATCCTTCTCCCAACTGCAGTGCCTAAAATCATGTTCCTCGTCGCATTCGTCGGACCATAATTTTGCCAGATTGGTTTGGAAAAAGTTGTACAGTTGGTCCTGTAGCTGAGCCCTACCTTGGGTTTCGCACTTGTTTTCTGGAGAGCGGGCGAACGATTTGGACAGATCTGTAGCGGTGGGAGGAAAGCGAGCGGCGAAAAGACGAGAAGGAGATCTGGCAGAAGAGCGAGAGCTGCGGTTTTCTTGAGAGCTAGCGGTGTTCCATAGACAGGTCTCCACAGCCTTGAAACCTTCCGAATCTCGCTCGGTGATGTTGTTGAAGATGTCTACATGAGTTTGAAAGTTGATATGGCGCAAGTCGGGATAGAAATGGACCATGGACCCGGGCGTGCCGCAGACAACGGGACAATCGGGATTGGGACATCCAGGAGGATCGATCATAGAGCCATTTGTACCGGTGGGTTGTTGGCACTTGCCATGAAAATAGGAAGGAAAGATGGCGAGTTCAAGAGAATTGTAGACGACTTTGGAATAGGCATGTTGTAGGTGGGAGGTACAGTTCAAGTTTTCGGGGAATTGAGCGGTCAATAGCTGGTCCTGATTTTGGGATAGGCCCATGAGCTAGATGTTGCGCATGCTTTCGGGTTGGGCAAAGTTGTGACTTACGGCCATACGCAAAACTGACTTGATTGGGGTTTGATACTTGCTGATGAAGCCGTTGGTGACGTTCACGATGCACGGACCTTCACAAGCCCAGGTAACGGCGGGTGCGAGAATGGACAAGGCGAGTATCTTGAAGTCGACACGCATAGTATGAACTTTTGCAAGAGGAGGTGGCGGATTGAGTCTAAGGAGGGTCAAAATTTCACACGATGGTCAAAGCTAAAAATCGCGCTCAACACTCGACCGCCACCATGGATTCTCAAGTGCTCACTGTCTGTGATTCCAAATTCTATTGACGCTCGTTGTGGGATGGTCCCGCTGAGTGCTCCTGAGTGCTCCAAAGGTACCTGTAATAATAATAATAATAATATGTGGCGCTGTTTTGGTCCGTCCGGAACATAAGATCTGGAAAAAACATTTGGGAACTCCACCCGCCCCCCGCATAAAATACCGGTCCGACAGTCAGCATTAATACATTCCCCAGTTTCCTATATATTCATCCTGCCATCTGCCACCCTTTCCCGCCTTCCTCTCTTCCACCACCACCACAGGAGAAGCTCTTGACAAGATGGCCTCCATATCGTCCAGGCTCTGGTCCAATGCTACCACCAATCTCGTTCCTCGTAAGGAACAGAATTCTCATCAGAGAACCCTGTGGGCTGCCTTGAAGAGTTTAACACTCAGACAGCACGCAGAATTTTGGACAGGCTGGTTGGCCTGGTCTTGCGACGCTATCGACTTTTTCTCTGTCTCTCTATCCGTCAACGCTCTTTCAAAGCAGTTCAATAGGAACACGACCGATATCACTCGCGCAATAACACTCACCCTGCTCCTGCGGTCAGTCGGCGCCGTCATCTTTGGTATTATTTCCGACAGGTATGTGCGCTCGTCGGCATGTCTTATGCCATCTTATCTAAAAGCACCACAGATACGGCCGAAAGTATCCTTTGGTCTTTAACCTGCTCATTGTCTGCATTTTGGAACTTGGAGCTGGTTTCGTCACCACCTATTCACAGTTCCTTGCTGTCCGGAGCTTATTCGGTATTGGTATGGGTGGTATCTGGGGTATGGCCGCAAGCACTGCGCTCGAAAATTTACCCGTCGAAACGCGTGGTCTTGCCAGTGGGGTCCTTCAGCAAGGATATGCTGTGGGCTACCTTATCGCTGCCGTCATCAATCTTTATCTCGTTCCCGAACAATCTCATGGTTGGCGAGCTTTGTTCTGGACAGGTGGTATGTATCTCTTTCGTACAAGTACCATTTCGGAAACCCTCAACTGACCATGTCCAACTCCTTAGCCGGCATCAGTTTCTTTGCCGCTTGCGTCAGATTACTCTTACCCGAGAGTAAAATATTCTTACAAGCTCGCGAGGATGCAAGGCTGAGAGACGAGAAACTGGGACTTCCTCCGCGTGGTGGGCTCGAAAAGAGCAGAGTATTTTTCAGGGAGACTAAAAAAATGCTGAAAAATCACTGGATGTTGTGTGTCTACGCAGTTTTGTTGATGACTGGTAAAGCCAAGACTACGTTTCTAACCTTTACCATCTTGACAAATCGGCCTTCGTTCCAGGTTTCAATTTCCTCTCGCATGGATCTCAGGTGAATGTCTTCCCTCTTCATCTCTTACCCCTCGGCCCGTGACCTAGACTCTATTCGAAACCTGTTCGCTGTCCACCTTGACATGGACATAGCTGGACGCACATGCACTTGAACGATGTTTGACGTGCCTGATATAGTTCATTTCCGACTCTAATTCCGTGCTGTTCGTACTTGGCATTGGTCTAACGATTTTCGATACATGCAGGACCTCTTCCCGACGTACATCCAAACATCCAAAGGCTTCTCCGCTCATGATGCGACCGTTATGACAATTATCGGAAATTGTGTATGTTGATCTTTCTCTTTCGATTCGATTGGAATACAAGCGATTGACCCGACTTGCAGGGGGCCATCGCAGGTGGAGCAATTGCGGGCTTCCTCTCCCAGTACATCGGTCGTCGGTTAACTATTATCATCTTTATCCTCGTTGTGGCATGCTTCATTCCCCTATGGATCATCCCATCAACCTTCGGAGGCCTGGCCGCAGGCGCCTTCTGTATTCAATTTGGTGTACAAGGCGCCTGGGGTGTCATTCCAATTCAACTGGCTGAAATGTCCCCTCCCGCTTTTCGAGCAACTTTCCCCGGTGTTGCATATCAAGTCGGGAACATGGTTTCTTCTGCATCTGCTCAAATTGAAGCGACAGGAGGTGATCATCTAAAGACGACGATTAGCGTCCCGGTCAGCCAGGAATTTCCTACGGGCAGAAAGGTGGTGCCGGATTATGCCAAGGTGCAAGGTATGCTTTCTAGCGCTTCTAGTGATTCAGACAGATACTGATTTATATTTCACCAGGTATTCTCATTGGATGTGTGACAGCTTACATTCTTGTTGTCACCATCTTCGGACCTGAGAAACACGGTAGTGAGTTTGAGAAGCATAGGGCCGCGTTTGAAGAAGGTGGAGGTGATGACGATGCAAACATGGACATAACTGAGCGGAGGTATACCAATGGCGCAGAAGGTAGTGTGAACAGGTCCAGTGCAGAAAGCAACGAGAAGGGTAGAGAAGAAACGATTGAAAAGGCGTGAGCAAGAAGGGAAGACGAAACTGGTTGAAAGATGACCTAGAAAGTTTTTATGATTCCCCTTCGATGTTTGACCGAGCATTTTACTTATTGTTTACGACGCGACTATACCTGTAGGTTTTTAGTTTCAGGTACATTAGTATACACCAAATCAAATCTTCTGATTTTTTATGACCGGGATTGTGTGGTCAGTTTGAATGAGGCAAAGCCAACGACCTTTTGTAGGAAATTTATAGATAGCAAAGCTATCTATCTTTCTTGAGGTTCGAATCAGCTCCTGCAGCAGCTGAGCCTTAATGGTATCAGGGGTATATGGGCAGGGTGAGTCCAAAGTTCACGAAAGTTGTATCTCCACTCTTTCTCCGAGTCACATCTTCCTGCACTGTTGTTGAGGTCTGCCATTCAGTTCCGTCATCTTTTGAGCTCACCCAGGCATTTATCGTACGAGCACACTATGAGATACATTCATTCTATGGCGACAGCTGTAGCAGCAACTGCTCTCTCTGCTCTTACGCCCTGCTCATCAGCTCAAGGAGCTTCCTTCGCTTATCCTCAGAATAGAGCGACCATAGCGGCAGGATCTAATCTGACTGTCAGAATTGACCGTCCAGTAAGCACTCTTACACCTCCTCTCAAGCCTGATTGGAATCTCATTTTCATGTCCTGTCAGACTCCTTCTGCGCCAACTGTTGAAGCAGCGATCGCCTTGGGGATGAGTTCTTGTGAAACTTCAGAAACAGGTCATGAACATTACTCTTGTCCGTCGCCTGAGACATCATTCGAATACCTCTTCTACGCCGGTGGTTTCAACCCACAAAGACCCAACATAGTGACGAGCGGAGAAGATTTCAACGCTTTCCAGAATTTTACTATAGAAATTCCAGAATCATTGAAGGGCCGGGCGATATTGGGATTTTTGCATTCAAGTTTCGGTCGAGAGGTAGGTCGTCAGTTTTATACTTTTGTGCAGCCGTTGATATTCTTCACAGGCATCTGGATACTTCCCTTTCTTCGAATCGGTTAATATTACCGTAAATATTGTAACCACGGTTTGACTGTTAAGAGCCGTTCAACCTTCAATCTCCGGACGTGACCTTGGGCTCAGAATACTTGAAACGGGGGAGTACCTCAGCGTTGCAGTAAATATACGGAACCACCTTGATGCGCCCCGAAAGAAAGAAAGGCTCTGACCTAACTAAAGCGAAAGTAAGGTGGTCATCCAAATTGAGCAGCGTGGATTAAAGTGCAGGCAGGAACGTTTACAAAGCTAATCACCCAAGAATACATCTGACCGTGTAAGAATGCAGATTATTGCTGAAGAGTGCGCAATCCTTCCTTGATGCGATATTCCCAATACCTTTGAACAGCAAGGTTGACAAGGGACGAGGGAAAGCTGGATAAATTCGTACCTCTTCCGAGCCACATCGTACTCGTTGGCGAGAGACTTCCACAACTGTCCAGGCAAATCGTATCAGCACTGAGAGATGAATAAGGGGACGCGATTCGGACCTCCGTGGCCTTCAGGATACTATCCCCGCCCTCTGTTTCATATATATCTGCGAGGAATTCGAAGGCAAGAGCGCAGGGAAGATGAGCACCCTTGGAAGGAGGAGGGTTCTCCAGATCAACCAGGTCTGGCGGCTGCTCTTCCAGCGGTAACGTATATGGCTGGACGAAGGTAATCATCCTGGCGTAGGGGATGGAGCTGTGCTTCAGGATGCCCCGTAGATAGTTCCACGCCGAGGCATTATTGGGAACGAGCGATATGCTCTGCTTCACATATCTAGATATCGCATTCAGCACGATCCCAGAGTTTTCCGACCGAGAGTGTACGCACGTCAATTCTCTCCTCAATACCCTTTCCCTGTCCTCCTCTCCTTGATGAAGGCCAGACTGGAAAACAACGAAGAAACGATGATGCCAAGCCGAGTTGTTTCGAATGTCTGCGTTCAGCATCTCATCTACGAAATCGGGTTCGCCGATCCAGAGATGGTCATTGTTAAAGTACGCAAGCAGCCATTGCCGATACGACCACGTATGATAATTTTTGGCATCGATTTTGAAGGTTTTGGCGATGAATCCCAATTCGGGATCTGGCTTGCGGATTTTCATGATTAAAAGCCGTCTGTGGTGCCACACTTGATATGTTTTGAGGTGGGTAATAGCCAATTCGTCCATTAAGCGCAATTCATTCTCGAAGTTGGCATCGGTTGCTACCAGGGTTTCATATCGATATTGCCTAGATAGTAACCAAACAAGAGATTGGCAAGAGGAAGGAGGAGTAGGTGAGACGAACCAAGCGGTATAATGTGCAGGATTTAAACGGATTAGATGTTCAGTAAGTTCAAGCACTCTTTGGCTTTTCTCTTCAGTCTTGATGATTCCACGAAAATAATCGGCTGCGTCTTTGTCTAACAGGTTCTTCAGCCAGAAATTAACAACCTACGATGCTCAAGCTACACACATTCGGTTGAATAGAATATCGGAGCCAAGGGATTCATATTCTCGAATTGCTCAATTGGCACAACGTCGCTCCATTCTGGACGGTCTGCATAGTGGGGAGGTTCAGAGTCAGACATGATGGTACCGGTCAGAAAGGTGGTTCCGAACAATAGGTATGCTTATTCAGAAATAGCCATAATATTGACAGTTTTACAAAAAGAAACGTGCAGTAGAGTAGGAGAGTAAGATACACCATAGAAATAGTAGAAGGAAAAGCCCAAAGCGAGTGTCACTACAAAAAGGATTTCAGCTCAGTTTGGTTTTCGTATACCTAAGTGGCAGCCGCAGGAGCAGTGCTGGAAGTGTAATCCTGTACATGGTCAATTTGAGCATCTCTGTTCCAAACCGAATTCACAAATCACTGACCTCCATTTCAGCATCAAGATCAGCAGCCGATTTAGCTGGGCGATCGTTCTTGCTTTTTCCACCGCGTCCTCGTCCTCGTCCTCGTCGGGGGCCGCCTCTTTTTGAAGTTTGCAGACACCAGTAAGTATATCATTTCATATATCCTATGCACTCCTGTCTAACTAACCTTGCAGCAGTAGCAGTCTGGGCGGGAGCTGCAGCTGCAGCTCCAGCTCCAGCCGGGGCAACCCGTGAAGCCAGAGTAGGACCAGGGAGTCTCGTTGGGTCGACAACAATCTCGATCTTCATCGGTTTTCCTACGAGGGCGGACGACGGAGAGGAAGGCGAATAGCAAAATAGGATGAGTTGGAAGTGCGTGTAAGAGAAGAAGTGAACGGTTTGTTAGTCGGCAGAAGAAGGTAGCGGGATCAAGCAATAAATCTGAACAAATATGCGAATGTCACTTGGGAACCTAGCTTGACCGTCACGTCGTCAGGGAACAACAGCTTTGTCTCTGTCTGCTAAAGGCCAGGCAATATTTGGATGGACCTGCTCTACCAGCCACGACCTGGTCCGCCCACACAGCACAGCACCAATTTGGGATATTCATGTCCTCCGTTCTGGAGCTGTTAATATGGCGGCGACTGGGTAGTCAAGCACGGCCAAGTATGTTTATCTCGCCCAGGACCGCGCCGGTAAAAGCAGACCAGCCATAAAAAGCTATGAACCTTTTCGGACGCAAAAGCAAGCAAGGTAAAGTGGCATCCAAAAACTCGAATGCGAGAGCACCAGAAGACGAGAGCAAGGGATAGGAGAGGCGATACTAACTGCCATCGATCAGTCGGCTGTTGTACTGGGTGTACGCTTTACTGCCATCTCCTTTTCGTTGGAAGTGGACAGAGGCGACACCTGTGGAGCGGCCGTTGCTGTCATAGTGCAATTTGACCTCACGGAGAGGGCCAACGGTAGTGTGGAATAGTTCCTGAGAAACAGCCAGTTGAGAGGATGAAGCACCATAAAAATTTGAGAACTGACCTTGACTTGCTGTTCGTTGACATCAGGAGGCAAGTTGGAAACAATGATCTTGTCCGACGGCTGCTGCGCAGGAGCAGCAGGCTGCTGAACAGAAGTGGTCTTTGTAGCCTTGATTCGCTGACGAGCGACAGGGCTAATAGCACCACGGTTTCCAATAATCTGAGCGCGAGCAGCACGACCACCAGAACGGCGGCCACGGGGACGAGACTTAATGATCTGGGTGCCGTTGAATATTTGTAGCGCTGGACTCGAGCTGAAAGTTAAACCTACATCATCGAGAGACTTGTCCATGAATTGAAAAAAAAAAATTGCTGGTGCGGGTGGTGGTTGGTGGGCAAAGAAAGGGTGCAGCCAAACAAAGCTGTTTTCCGTCTTTGCTAATCGAGTCACGGGGTTCTTCCCAATTTTGTGTTGCTGCGTGCACCTCCTTGCCATTTCGTGTTCTGTACCTCCGTGCTGATTATTCGACAATCATCATGTCAGGACGCGGAGGGAGAGGTGGTGCTCGAGGCCGGGGAGCTGGTCGAGGTGGATTCGCTGGAACGCTGCCAACTGGTCTTACATTTGCAGATATTCAGCAAATGTCCAGAGAAGGAAGCGCGTTGTATCCCGTACGCGAGTACAGCTCCGATCCATGTCTGTATTCTTATCCTGTTTTCTTAGGAAATGAAACCCCCAGTAATGACCGAAGCTTCTGAAAAAGAAAAGAAAATAGCCCAGATCCAAATCGAATTCACGGCTGGGCTGCAAAAATCCGAATACTACGTCGTGGAATCTACCAAGTCGACTGGTAAGAATACAAACATTGAAATCAACCGTCGTCTGGTAACGCAAAAGCCCTCAAAGAATTACCCAGATATTCCGATAAATATCGATCCTCACCCGCATCCCAGCCAAAGTTGAAGCCTAGCGATCTACATGCCCCGTTCTTTCCCGCAGAAATGTTCGAAGCATACTTCAATCCTAAGAAGAAAGCAAAAGGTTTGCGTTGGATTCTTCCTGAGTGAATGGCCGTACTGAAATTTGTGAAGCACGTCGGCGAAGCTCTCAGAAGAAAAAGCTCAATCTCGATGCCATGTTAGAAGACGATGAAGTCAACGCTCTGTTTCTACCGCCCTCTTCATTCCTCTGACAATCTTCTAGAATAACGATTCCGAAAAGGATGGATCAGACAATGCCGGCTCTCAGGGTGAACCTGACTATGATACCCAAGAAGAATATGACAACGACTATGCCGACAATTACTTTGACAACGGTGAAGGAGAGGACTTTGACGATCTCGGAGATGGCCATGGGAGAGACGATGGAGGGGGAGGTAAGTATATCAATCGAGCTAGCACTGTCCGCCCTGCTGACTTGAGTGCAAAATAGGTGGTGATTATGAATGAGTCTGACTTGGCGCGTTGGCGGTCTCCCATTCCATCCTACTTACGTGGAGTATATAGCGTGTCCAATTGTTGGAGATCAGTAAACAGCACTAGTCGTCAAGCTACTGCACTACAACCGGCTCTCACCAGAATAAATATCTAACGATGAGAAATCGCCAAGCAGCACATAAAGGTCTTGTCGACTCTCGTCATCCAACCCAGATTCATGATCGCATGATTCTATGACCGGGAACACTCGCAGGCGCGGAACTCAGCTCGTCGCCGACTCCCTCGCATTTGGTATTCTGACCATAGTGCAAGTCGTTCTGGTCTACCTTTTATGGAAGAAGGATCATTACTTTCTTCCCCCGGAATTGCTCATTGACGGGTTCATCGGAATGATACTGGTCACCTTAACCCTACAGGTTGTCGCTCTCGTTCAGGCCATCCTTCTTGCATGGGTTTTTTACGGAATATGCACTGCTCGTTGGATGGGTTAGGCAGGAGCGGTTAAACTTGATGGAGGATTTGTAAAGGACGTATTTGTTGGGGTCGCTTGTATTCCAGCGTCTACGGGAGGAGCGTTCACAACTGCGGCAGCTTCACGTCAATGGGACACGGCACCTGTTGAAGGCGGGCTTGATGTATTTTCGAAGGTGTTTCCAGTCGCGCTTGCCATTGTTCTCCTACTGCCAGGCATCTATATCACCTACCACGGCTTCCAAAGTCCGCTGGTACACTCCCCTTTTCCCAACACATTTCTCCTTCCGCCTACCTCAAGTCCTGCGTCTAGGCCTCGAGTCAAGCCGGGATCTCCCGCAATAACCAGAGACAGGACCAGAATCATCACGGCTGGATCGCTGCTCCTTCCTTTATACTCTTTATTGGGTATTCATCCATGTATCATTTATATATTTGTTGGACCCAAGATTGAAACGGTCGTGGATCTTGAAGAACTGAGCGCTATCATCAGTTCAGTCACGACAGCTGTAACCAGCTTCGGTATTTTGGTTCTATTTCTGACGATCGGGATTCAGACCGTTAGAAGGAAACGGAAGGAGAGATGATGGACAGGACAAAGGAGCATGGAAATGGGCATTTTGCGCAGAGGCTGAGGATTTCGTACTTAACACCACATACCGTACATGCCGCCAAGTAGACGCTTAGACGCATGGCCTTTTTCTCATGCTCTGCCTCGCAAGGTTCCGTCGGATAGCAAAAAGCTATCACACATACCCATTCCGAGGTTCTTTCCATTGGCTGCCGCCAATGCCTGGCTCTCCGACTCCGGTACCCAACGAGAAAGGCCCTGGGAAACGTCCGCTCTCTCCATCAGAAATAGAGAAGAAAGCGGCGAAGAAAGCCAAATCTTGTGCAAAAGCTTCAAGAAAGCGCATTAACAAAGCCCGAGCTCATGTGCCAGAATACGGCTCTGTAGAGGATGTTCGAAGGAAAGACGTCGCTAGCGTTTTGGGTGACGAGACTGTGCAAAAGCTTGTGCAAGACGGGGGAGAATTCGAATCTCCCTTTACACTCAAAGCTGAGGTCGAAGTGGAGGTCAAGGCAATTTCTTCAAACGGTTCGTCCATCAGAGTCTGAGACACGCAACAATCTTTTAGCTTTTTATATAGGTGAAGGCTTGGCCGTGTCAGACGAGGAGGGTGCGAGCCCATGGATTATCGTTGTACCATTCTCTCTTCCTGGAGAACGCGTAAAATGTCGAATCTTTAAAAATGAGCGCTTGCACTCTCTCGCAGACTTTATTCAGATTGTAAGGCCCAATCCAGATCTTAGGGACGACGCGAGGGTCAAGTGCCAGTACTTTTCCAAATGTGGAGGTTGCCAGTACCAGGTATGGCTAAAATTTCTCTCTGCTCTCTTAGTTTTCTAACTGATATTACTACCTTAGATGCTCTCGTATGATACTCAACTGGATCTCAAACGAAATGTCGTCGTAAAAGCTTACAAAAATTTCTCTGGTATCTCACATCCCAAACTCCTCCTGCCTCAATGTTAATACTCGTCTAGGCCTCCCTGAATCTACTATTCCTGAAATTCAACCCACGATCGGGTCTCCATTTCAATATGGCTATCGCACGAAGATTACTCCCCACTTTCAGGCCCCTCCGCCCAGGATAGATCGAGCCGCTTTGAAGTCTCAAGTAGAAAGTGGCAATAAACCAGACTGGCTGCAGATTGGATTTAACATCCAAGGACAGAACAGGGTCTTTGACATCGAGGTGGGTCTGTCTTTTCTGGGCGGTCTTGATGCTGATTTCGGACACTGCTAGGAATGCCCCATCGCAACTCGCGTCATTAACACGGCAATACCAGATATTTTCGGAAATGTAGTCAAGTAAGCTCATTACGTCCTTTTCAACTACGGTTTTCATATCTTCTAGAACCATTCATACCTACAAAAAGGGAGCTACACTTCTACTTCGGGATTCCCTTGACACGTCGGTGGATCCTGAACTCAAAGACCGCGGCATGGACAAGAACGTCTGCGTTACCAATAACCACGCATCAATTCGCGAGCGCGTTGGGGAATTCTTGTTCGAGTATCTTGCCTCCTCGTTCTTTCAAAATAACAACTCTATACTCCCTTCGTTAACTTCTTATGTTCGCGAAGCCATTACCTCTCTCTACCCCAATCCTGATGACCCCAATCGCCCAACCCATCTCATCGATACATACTGTGGCTCCGGTTTATTCGCAATCACCCTTTCGCCCGAATTTTCCAATGTTGCAGGCATTGAAATCTCGGCTGATTCTATCATGTACGCCAAGCACAATGCGAAACTGAACAACATCCCAACGGAAAAGATGTCCTTCCGCAAGGGTGACGCTGCAGAAATTTTCAAAACTGTTTCCGACTTTCCCCCTACTAGAACAGTTATGGTCATTGACCCACCTAGGAAAGGCTGCGATGACCCTTTTATCAAGCAACTGTTGGAGTTTCGACCGAAAGTGGTTGCATACGTCAGCTGTAATGTGCACACGCAGGCGAGAGATGTGGGGAAGATCCTTCGAGCAAGTCCGGATGGCGAAGGGAGAAAATACGTACTAGAGAGTCTACGAGGCTTTGATTTATTTCCTCAGACAGCTCATGTAGAGTCAGTAGCGATACTTAGACTGGTGTAATAATTGCTATTTTTGGAAATCGCTTTTGCGCAGTCCCGAGCGCTAAAATCCGTCATTGCTTTTACCCTTGAACCACCACCAACAACAAATCCTTTTAATCATGTCGCGATGGAGTCAGTACGATACTGTATGTGTCTCTCTACCCGTACACGACCTAGACCTTACTCCTGATCAGGATGAATATCGGTTGCCTGAAGGAGTGCGACGAGTCGGCTACGACTCGGACACTGGGAGATATCAGTTTCGGGATTCAAGCGGTTCAATGTGGCAGGGTCCTCAGGGCGCTGAGTATGGTCAGTTGACACGAGGTACAGTTTGCTTTGCTTGCGTTATAAATATTGCCTAGTTGAATTGACGCCTCCAAGGTTCCAATGGTTCGCCCGAAGACATCGAGACTGCACCCGCCCGTGCTGACGGCTACCAGCCTTTGGCAACTGATGTGAGAATCAGCCCCACTCTCTGCACCCGTCCAACTAAATTCTTCTTCCTCCTCCCCATCCAAGAATAACGCACCACTGGCGCATCGACATCAAGTTAATACAAACGCATATCGAACACTTTTACCTTTTTTTCTCCTCATCGGCGTTTTCCTGCTGATGGTTTGGAAACTCGTGTTTTCATACGGATACCCAACAGCTCAAGACCCCTGCCATAACGCTACTTCCTCCTACATGGTTGAACCAGGCGATTACTGCTGGAAAATCGCTTTTGCCCACAATCTCACACTCGAAGAGCTGGAACGCTCGAACCCCGACGTTAAATGTGACGCTTTACGGCCTGGCACTGTTGTCTGTCTTCCACGGCCTGTATCCCTGGAGACGCCGCCTGCCTAACGTCTTGACTCGCTACTTTTTAATAATCACCCGTAATGATCTACCAGCCCCCTGGGTTCCAGGAAACTATCTATGTGTATCTCCCTTGTATTGCCGTACTAATCGAATTGTACATGTAGACACGCTTTCGGGCACACGAATGCTTTATATAATATTCATATGCAACCCAGGCAATCTCCCATAAAATGGGCGATTCGCTTTTCCCTCGTCATTTTTACCGGAGTTTGCATCAAGGAACGCAGTTGAGTTGAACGAGCCCCATGTTTCCTTCAACCACTCTCCACCCCTTCATTTTACCCGTTCTTCGCCTTTAGGGTCAGGGAGATTTCAACCGTTTTTGCGTCTTGACCTCCGAAATTTACCATGATTTTTACCCTTTTTTGAAAAGCCTTCTGGGCGAGATGTCAGGGGTGCTGCTGCACTGGCCGTTCTCATGTTCCCAAAATCTCAACTCGTGTCATACTCTGGAAAAGATGGTTTCGATGTGAAAGGGCCAATAATCACATTCATCTATGGATCATCTGACCGAGTATCGCATGCTTGCTGACTTCTCGGGACTCTCAGTAACCGCCTCATCTTGTACAAATACCAAGGTTTTGCTCCCTTTCTCGTTGTCCACACCACCAGTAGCATCATGTTGGCAATCTTCCGTGCCCTCGCGTTCTCTGTCTTGAGCTACTTACTCCTCAATGTCGCTGGATTGCCCTCATCCAGGTCATCGGACGCCTCTGCTGATCTCGGAGGATTGTCCATTGGCGATATTATCAATGCTTTGGGAGTTGGCCTAGTAAAGAGCATCAACGCTACGATCACTGTTAGGTTTTTCTTTAATCGAATCCATTTTCTCTTCATGCTCATGGTTTTTTCTAGCTTGATTCTTTGACCACAAACCTCATCAGCATTAACTTTATCGGTGACCTATATGTTTGAACATCTTGGACTATTTGGTCTGACCCAAACATTTCGTTTTAACAGCGAAGAACCCGTTGCCCATTGAGCTCACGATCGACAGTGTGTCCTCCTCTGCTGGACTCAACGGCACGGAGTACGCCACCTTTAGCCACACTTTCAATCCTCCCGTCGTCGTTCCCATTCTCGGGACCGCAAACAGTGGTACCATCCCCAACGTGCTTCTGGTCCAGGGTGCAACCGCGTCCTTGGCTATTATTCCTTTCGGTGAACTCGATCTCTTGAATGTGAACGTCAATGTTCGGTAAGTTTTTGGCAGCTTCCATTAACTGTTACAAAAAGCAGCCGACTAATAGATGTATATTTTCTGTTTTGGCAGGGCTGGAACCATTTTCGGTTTTGGCGGAATTCCCATTCCTATTGACGGCTTGAAACAAAGCGACGTTCCTGTTACGTGAGTTTCCGTGCAGCAGTGAGTTCAAGGTGTTTGCCTTACAACTGATCTGTTTAGGTATAATTTGGATCTCGATTAAACGAAGGAAACACAGAAAGAAAAAAATGCTACTGTGATTAGTTTCTTTGGGGTATAGACTATGAGCTGTCTCTAAGGTAGTTACATTGGGAAAAAAATCGGACTGCGAGCGTTGTTATAAATACCATCAATGTGATGGCTGGGCCCCAGCCGTCTACCAGCTTAGCATTTTCAAAGCCGTCGTGAGCCGGCTGGTAAGCGCTCGAATTCTGGGTGGAGGTATTTTTTCAACATTTTTTGGGCAACATGACATTCAAATTGATACTTTATTGTAAAAAAGATTGTTCTGCTCATCCCAGAAATTTCACTCTTGGATCTTTGCCTAAGTTTGTGAGTTTCTTGTGTTTCGTGCTCGCGGGAGAGCACTGCCACCGGATGGTGCAACAACGATCTCAATCAAAGAACGTAGTAGGCCACTGCACTCGAAGGTTGACGTTGACGTTGAGCCCTGACTTTTGCATACTACCTTCATAAAACAATGTGCATTTTTTGAATTTTTAATGGGCTGGGGCTCGAGCCTTGGCCGGGCCCAGATTTTTCTTGAGCCAAAGTCTGTAATACATTATAATTGTGCGATTTTCTATTAAGCAAGTTGCACACAGAGATTGATATCGATACACACATCCACGGCGACACTCTACATTCTACATACTCAAGATATCGATAGATTTAAGTTTGCGGCCTCTTCCTCTCTAAATTTGAGAAAAGGAATATATCAGTTGCAACAGCACTGAAGAATTCAGGACACAGACCTTCACAAGGAGCAATCGACAATCATCCATCATGACTTCGTTTACATTGAACACATCTTCACTGATGACTTCCACATAGGGAAGACATGAGATAATATTCTTGCGGAAAACACCTCGGGCATTCGTTTTTGAAGGTGTAGTTACGACGCGTCTGTAGCCCCCTCGATCCCGCATCATGTCTCGTATCTCATTCGCATCGTTCGAAGAAGACGAAGGCGACGAATAAACGGAGGATGGAGGGGACGGAGAATGCTCCATAGGACTGTCCATAGCCAGCTCATCAGTGGCTAAAGCTATCGAGTACGGATTGAAGTCCCTCAATCGAAGAAACTTTGGCAAGGTACCAGATAGTCCCATGTGGCTTTCAATATCACCGGCAGATACTGCCACGTCATTGATGAAGATGAGTCCATCTTCCATCGATGACTCTTCATCACCATCTTCATCTTCATCCTCGTCTTCATCTTTGGATGCCGCCCTGTCGTTACGATGCATAATATCCTCTGGAGCAGTTCTGTCGAGGACACAATCTACTACACGCAGACCGTAAATGGAGCGTTGCCAGTCTTTGCTAAGGTAATCCCTAAACCACCTGGTGTTGGATGGACCCCATGCTTCCCAAGGTATTGGAAGTATGGGTTCACGGTACGGCGACGATAGACTTGGAGTGGTTGCACTGGAGGATGAAGGAGACATATCAAAAAGCATTGACGAGGGTCCGGTATCGGCAACTTGAGGGGCAGGAAAATTCACAATACTTTGTGAAGAGCCATCAAGGAACACAGATGATGTCGAGGAAGGTGTCCTCGAGTGAGGTGGAGAAGACGAGGACCGAGAAGAGCGCGGAGCAGGGTTTGGGCCGCTTTGAAATGAAGCAGAGGACGAAAAAGTGGAAGCTTCTGGGGCGGACAAAGTTGAATTCGGCCACGAAAAAGGGGAGCTTGGGTCTACACTCTCGGGGGATTCTTGCCACTCCGACGGCGGGTTCAGAAAAGTTTTCGGGTGGAAGAAAAATACGAAAGGGTACACGGTATCCCTATCAGTGAACGCAGGCTGGACAACATAAATCGAACATGCGTGAAGTCGTTCCGATGGAGAGCAATGATATGTTTTGTTCTCGCCTTGGAATTGCGGTGTGTAACCCGGGGATGGGTTACTACTGAGACTGATATACCAAAAGCAGTACGCGTCAGACAGCGTTGGCAAAGTGTAACATGCTGTCAGGGTAGGTGTTTCAGAGATGGGGTTTGAGAATCTGTAAACTTCGAACATTCCATTGGGCCGCACGAGAAGAAAATGATCCTCGGAGAGAAAGGTAAAATCATCGATGCCGGAAAAATCGTTTATTGTACACTTTGAAATGTAAGAGTGCAGCAGGAAAAAAAAGCAAAAGGGTTTCATACCGAGTTCGGCCTGGGCGCACGCCATTTAAAAGCTGGGGAGACGGTAAGATATATGGATAAAAATCGGACAATAGACGCACCTTCAAAATGGCCCAGCAAGGACATGGGTTCCTCTTTGATGAGAAACCCCACCATATCGCCCGAGATTTGAATTCTCACTGTACTTTGGGCAGAATCTAGACCCGCCTGTTTTTTATAACACGGAAGGATTGGAGACGATGCACCAGGATGTGGCTCGTTGGATGAAAGCGTTCGGAAATGCAAGTCATACATGAATGGCGAACTAAAAGGGGAGAGACTTGAAGCCGAGAATGGAGCACAATGTGAAGGAATACTAACTCCTGGTTAATCACAACTAGAATGAGCAGATCTTGGGAAACATCCATGGTGAAGTCGACAATGTGTATATCAGGGTAGAAATAGGTGCGATTGCGTTGTTGACCACATTCGACGCTAGGAAGATCATAAAAGGTGATGAGTCCTGTGCGTCTGTCTGTTTCTTTTCCGGTCCCATATAACCCTAGAATCGTTCCAAATATTTAGCAGAATGATAATTGAAGTCATAAAGTAATACCTCCTGAGAATTCATATACTGTGCCAGAATGAGCGAGCTTTAATTTGTTACGGGACATGGGGTTAAGAGTCCGCCATTTCGATTCACGATCCCGGAGGAGCTTGAGACGAGAAGAGAAAGAGGGTTCGGCGACGGATGAGATTGGTTTCATACGGCATCTTGAAAGCTCTATTTTATACTGCAGAGCAGACGAATCAAAGACTATCCTTCGCAGCCGTCTGCAGACCTGAGAACGACTTGAATTTAGCGTGAAGAAGGTGCAGATGGGAGGAGCAACTAACCAGATTGCACCGCAGTAAATCTGGAACAGCCAGAAAGTCAAGGACGGCACACGAGAGCTCAACTGGCAAATCGAGGATGGACATTAATTTGGAGTCCATGAGAAGATGGGGGTCGACCTAAGAGAGGTGCTTAGACGCTATCAGTCACGTTACTCCATTAGTCTTGCTCATCATCCACCACGTCGAAGATGCCCAACGCAGACAGCGGCCAGAGTTCTTCTCCATTGTTATCCAGTCCCCTATCTCCTACTCAGACAATGAACGGACTCTCTCTCAACGAAATTAGATCTTCTCTGGATAGCGAGCGAAGTAATATTAGGACTCCAATCCACGTCAATGGAAATGGCAAGACCGAAGAGAACGAATTTCTGGATCCTATAGAAAGGCTGCAGAGGGAATTGGAGCGGACAAGAGAGGAGAAGGAAGCTCTGGGGACGCAATATCGCAATCTTCTCGCTAAATTGACCGCTATGCGTACAACACTTGGCAATAAGCTAAAGCAGGATGCTGTGTGTGCAGTCATTTCCTTCTTCAAATTACTCAAAGTTCTTATTGCTATAATTGCCTAGGAAGAACTAGATCGCAGGGAGCAACTAGCTCAGCAGTTGACTGCGCAAAACGATGATCTGAGCTCTACGGCGGAGACACTGAAAGAGGAATTGGCAGCTGCTTCTGATGAATTTGCACGCGTTTCCGCCGAACTGGACAAGCTCAGGAATCGGGCTTTTCATGAAACTGCTCAAGAAAGTATGAAGTTAGAGAGAGAGTTGCGGGAAACACAAACCGAACTTGAACGGTTTAGACTAGAACGCGACGAGTGGGAGAGGATTGCTTTACAAGAGAAAACGTTCTCGGAGGACGCCAGGTTAATGGTGGAGGAGATCACGAGAGAGTTAGAATTGGAGAGAGAAGGACGAACGAGGGATGCTGCGCAACTCGAACTTGAGAAGGAACGAGGTGACAATCTTCAGTCTGTGCTTCAGGATTTCCAAGCAGGTACTGTCTTCTCTCAGCTGCCCAGACATCATGACTGAGTAACATCCCTCAGCAAAGGAACATGAACTACGGCAGGCCGTCAAAGATTATGAATCGCAATTAGTACAGGCGACCCAATCTTTGGCTGAGTACAAACATCGAGCGTTGACAGCGGAGGCAAGCATTTATCTTCGTTCTTTCAACACTATCTAAGGAGTACGATAGATGTCCTTGGAGGAGTTGCAAACAAACACGTCAAGAACTCAGGAGCTGGAGAAAGAAGTGAAGGAGAAGACCGCACTCGTCAATAAACTACGACACGAAAGCAAGCATTTCTTTCTTTTCACCTTCAAGCCGTTGCTGATTGATCTACCTCAGCTGTCATTCTAAACGAACATCTAATGGAAGCCCTACGCCGTTTGCGTAAAAATTCTTCCGACACTAACGTCGACAGACGACTGGTTACCAATGTCCTTCTTTCTTTCCTCAATACTCCCAGAACCGATGGCAAGCGGTTTGAGATGCTTGCTTTATTAGCATCTATCCTTTCTTGGTCGGATACTGAACGCGAAAAAGCTGGTCTACAGCGATCTCATCAACCCCCTGCAATTTCCCCGTCTTCATCGTTTTGGCGACGGACCTCGACATCCTCGGATGGTCTAAAAAGCTTGGAACTACTGAAGACTGATGAAACGGAGGTAAATTTATCACCCTGAAATCCATGGTAGCATTGTCGGTTAATGTTTCTATTTCAGTCTTTCTCTCGTCTATGGGTAGAATTCCTTCTCACCGAAGCCGCATCTGGAGAGTCGCAATCGACAACTACCAGCCCCTCACGACCGAATGCATCTCTCCCGGGAAGTCCGACATTGAGCGGTCTCTCATCACCAAACTCGACCACTCTTAGTCCTCCCGTTCACGGCTCGCAACGGCGGATCTCTTCCTTCGGATCAGCAGCTGCGATGGCCAGCTCACCGAATCTTTCCACAACCGCCTCTCCGCCGTCGCGGAAAGGAAAGGAAAAGGCGATAACAGAGTCGTGAAAACTAATAAGACCATGGTCAAGCTCGTTAGTTTACACTGTTATTACTCTGCCGGACTATGTGTGTTTTCCATTGCACGTTTGAGTCACTTTTTACAAACTACATAAATGTATCGTATACTTATGGGCCACAAGCTTCATTACCCGTGTCTTCGTCACGGCTAAGACACCGAACCCCATTAGTTGGTGCATTGCCCCTCCATAAA
Organism: Collybiopsis confluens; assembly: GCA_013368555.1. Classification (NCBI taxonomy): domain Eukaryota; kingdom Fungi; phylum Basidiomycota; class Agaricomycetes; order Agaricales; family Omphalotaceae; genus Collybiopsis; species Collybiopsis confluens. The sequence continues at coordinate 213,944 of JAACJN010000021.1, forward strand.
ATCAGATAAAAAGTTGCGCTCAAAAGATCAAAATAGCGCCATGAGCGCCAAGCGGTCTTTGAAGCACTCTTGACTAGATATTGAGCTTTCTGGGGGTAATATAGCAACAATTAATCATAGGCTTCAGAATGGGGCGGGAGTCACGATTATCCTGATACCGAAATTTCCGAATTTGTTTCCCTTTCATTTCTACGTGCTGTGGACATTCTGTCGCTTGCCCTACAAAGCAGCTCGGTGGAAGCTTACCAGATTGGGGTGGACCATCGCTGCCTGGAGTTATTGCACAGATTTTCGGCCAAACAACAAAAAGCTGGATGGACAAAGCACTCAATTTCTCGATGGCTATCTGTCTAGGCTGAGGAAAATCACACCCAGTGGGAAAGAAGCTAGGATTAAGTACCTTTTCGAACCCCTGAATCTACGTCTTGGAGGCTCACCGAATTTTCCCCTAATGAAACTCACATGCACATGTGGGCGCGTAAGGGTCTGGGGAAGATGCGAAAGAGGAGACGATACGAAGACGCCATTCTCAAGCTTTTGTTGAGAGCTAGGGGGGGTCACGCTCTTGCTAATATCAGGTTTACTTCTCCGAGAGTTGATTATCCAGTGGTGTGTTCCGGAATATTAATAAGCTTCGGTCCGAACACAAAAAATTATCCCAGGTCATTTTCTTTCCCGACTCCCATGGCAGCGATAACAGATATCGCGCCAGTTCCTCTAGGGTTCCCAGTTCCCCCGTTTACTCCTCATGCGATATCTGTTTCCCTTCCAACCTGGCGGGACAATGTAGGCTATGAAGAAGGAGATACAAGGGTCCTAAGTGCCATGGTTTCTGGATATCCTCGATTTTTTATTGCCCTTGGGATCCAAAAAGTATGTAACAAATCGCTGTTCCTTTCTCACACATTTCTCAGTAACAAAAATGCAGCTTGCAGACATTTGTGTCCAGAAGTTTGGATCTCAAGGTGAAAGTGCCATGCTCTTTCCGACTAAAAGGATGACTGAAGCCTGTCGCGCCTTCATGCACGATAGATCCTCTTTGGAAGGATCTCCAGTTCCAGCTAGATTGATTGAGCTCATGATGTGCCCAGAAGATAAAGTTAATAAAGCGGTCCTTGTCAGTTCGGAAGACTGCGAATGCTACGGCTCATCCTCCTTGATGGACCTGCATATAGTCCTCTTTCCCTCAGAGGCTTTTCCACTGGCGAAGCAGTTCTGGCAGCATTGCGGCGGCGGAATATCCAGTCGTATGGCCGAACAATGCCTATCCATGCTTCCCGAAGGCTCTTCTCCATCTTCATCACCTACCCTCACCCCCCGTCGTTTCGCCTTCAAACCATCTAACAAACACTACTCTGTGAGGGCTAAAAACCGGGTTCCTCATCCTTCCTCCATTGTCAATGAAGACTTGAATGGCGACCACAGCGTGTACTTGGAGGAGAGATATGGACGGAATTTGCCGATTTCCGCGGCTGCAGAAGCGAAAAGAGCCCTCCGTCGGAGAATATCCGGTGTATTGCTTCAGAACGATGACCAGAATGCGGGGAATCAGACCCTGCGGGTTGGCCCCAGCTCTCGCGGTGTTAGCGAAGTGTCTGAAAATGACGTTTATCTCTTCCCAGGAGGTATGAATGCAATTTGGAATGCACACCAGCTCGCAATGAATACTCGGCCCACTGGAAAGAGTGTTTGCTTCGGGTACGATACTCTCATACTTTCTACTGGACACGGAAGCTAATGCAAGTCTGTCAGATTCCCATATACTGATACTCTGAAAATCCTCCAGAAATGGGGACCTGGATGTCACTTTCTGGGACATGGCCTCGACAGCGATATCGACCAACTCGAGAAAATCTTGGAAGAAGAGTCCAAATTAGATTCCTCTAAGCCGCCGGTCCTTGCGTTATTCACCGAATTCCCTTCCAACCCCTTGTTGCGTTCAGCAGACTTGCCCCGTCTTCGAAAACTGGCGGACAAGTATGATTTCTTGATTGTGGTAGATGAGACTATCGGCAACTTCACAAACGTAGAGGTCCTACCGTTTGCGGATATTGTTGCCAGCAGTTTGACCAAGGTATTCAGTGGCTCGTCAAATGTTATGGGTGGAAGGTGCTATTCCTTGCTATATCCTTTGTTTGCCAATAATCTGACCGTTTTCTATAGTCTTGTTCTCAATCCTAAAGGGCGGCATTACGCGACACTAAAGTCCCACATGGATTGCAATTACGAAGATATCTATTTCGACCAGGACGCCATATTTATGGAACGAAACTCACGCGACTTTCAACGACGCATCAAAATCATCGACCATAATACAGAAAAGATTTGCGACTTTTTATACTCCCGGTCCAGCGTCTCGGGCGCCTCCAACGCTGTCGTCAAGGATGTTGCTTATCCTAAATATACCACTCCACAACACTACGAACGGTGTCGTATTCAAGCCAAGCCAGAATGTGGAATAGAAAAAGGTGGTTTCGGTGGTCTATTCTCCGTCACCTTCACATCGGAAGCGGCGTCGCACGCATTCTTTGATGCTCTGCCCTGCATGAAAGGGCCGAGTCTAGGAACAAATTTTACTCTCGCTTGCCCATTCACCATCCTTGCTCATTTCAACGAGCTTGAGTGGGCAGCCCAGTACGGCGTTGATGCTGATCTGGTGAGAGTAAGTGTCGGACTAGAGGACACCAATAAGCTATTGGCCGATTTTAACGTGGCTTTGAAAGCTGCAGAAGTGGCCGTCGGGAATTGCGACATATAAGTATCTTTTTTTCTTCACTTCTTTTGCTTTGGTTCCTCCAACAGGACTACTCATTCATATACCTATCAAATCCATATCTTCATTTGTATCCAACTACAACCACATACAGCCGGAGCTGCTGTACGTTTATTGTATATGTATCTTGTCCGTTTGCATCATCTCGCAGTCAATCTTCATTCATGTTTTTTTTTGCTTTCTGGATCCTCCAACAGGACTTTGATTTGTATAATATCATTTTGTATTCAATAGAGTTTCAACACATTAGATAGCACCTTCGGTAATTTGACTATTTGTGAAGTACCGTGGGGTTTAAAGCCTGGTACGCCAGGCAACAGGGAGCCGTCTTCCTATGAGATTAGCTCGGGCATCTCTAACTTCCTCCGCATGAGGATCATGGCTGAGCTGATGGCCCCCGTCTGAGTTTTATTGGAACCTTTTGGATTTGAGAAGCGCCTTGTGTCGACGGAACGACGTATCCCGACAAGGCCGAGACGAGGCGAACTCTGTCCATTGGCCCATTACCGGAGGGCGGAGGTATGACTTGGACAAGACTTTGTGTGTCGATGTTGTGTATTTCAACGGAGCCGTTGGGAAGAATTGCAATGACTTGTGGTAGATCTAGACCTTTGCGAAAAAGAGATTAGTACAGAAGTAAAATATAAACGTGGAATTGAGACAGATACATATGGATATCGGATGCTGAGCCCAAGTCACAGTCCCGCGAACTGGATCTCCGCTGGTGCTGAGGAAGATTCCGAGAGAACTTTGGCCAGTCCAAGATACAAGCAGGAAATCGTCCTCTCTAATATGCAGTCAGTGACTCTTTGTTGGAACCTGAAAGGGTACGGGTTGAGTTGAGGTTCTGACATACCCTGTGGAGACAATAAAAGGCTCAACCGGCAGGTTCGGTGAATCAAAATCTTGATTGAACGGCATACAGGGCAACATTTCTGCTGTCTCAAGATTGAGCATGTTGTAGTTGACCTTGTCTGAGAAGCAAAGGTTGGACCCGAATCGACGAGCCAGCGTCGCACCCTGTGGAAGAGGGATATCCTGCAACGATAGTGTGCGTGTCAGAGAGGGAATAGATAACTGGAAATTGTACGAGCCTTTTGATAGAACAGCCGGTCTCGCAAGGAAAACATTTGTATAGAGCTCCTCTTTATGACACAGAAATCTACAGGCTCAGTTTTTTGATGACCAGAGGACGGTGACCTCGAGAGAAAGCGCTGATCGACTGCAAAGGTAACGACGTGTCGAATGGGTTTGATACCTGTTACAACGTCGAGAGAAGGGAGGGTGTAGAAATGAATCTGGTTGTCTGAAAGGACTAGAGCACGCGAAATGCTAGGCAACAAAGCAATTTCTTCGACTGGTTTATCATTTGGCAAGCTCTGGCGTGATAAAATAGTGTATGATTCGACCTAAGAAGCAATGAGTGTGGTCGAGAAGGGAGAATGAGGCTCTAGACACACACTCTGGGATCGTCCGCCTGGACCGCAAAGCGCATAAGCTCCCCATTTGAGCATCCAACATAGAGCTCTGAGCCTGAAGCAAGGTTAGGCTTGTCGGCCAGAATCACTGGAGTTTGAATACCTAAGGCTTGTGCACACTTGATTTGGATGCCTTGAACGGTCGTGTGTGGCACGTCTGGAACGCAGGTTCGTATATCGCAGCAATTCTCAGAGGCGAAAGTGTGATTTACCACTGAAAACCTCTGCAATGAGCTCCTGAAGTTGGTATGGAGGAATTTCTGAAGCCATGAGGGTAACGCCGGACCGAAACCGATTTTGATTTCGTTATGCAACCTCCATGAACTGATAAATACAATGGCCAACAGAAGACTTTCTCAGTCCCTCACCGTCTCTCCAGAAACACCCGCAACTCTGACAGTGACCCCCACTCAATCCAATATTGAGACTTGGCTTGCTCAGTGGAATAATGCATTCGCAAGAGGCAGGTCAATTCTTTCCTTATCAGAGCCTGATCCTCAACGTTCAGTGTAGACATTATCGACTCTCGTATTGTGGTTGTGGATGAGCAGACCAGTGTAGAAGAGGCTTGCGATGTGAGTTTTCATCCGCCCAACTACAAACCTTACCCAAACCTCACTCTAGATCCTTCTCGCCGAGGACATTTCCTGTCTGGCGGTCAAGTCAGGCGAACACTCAATCTCTGGACTTTTTGACGTGATTCAACTTTCTGGTTTTTATTTCAAGAGCATTAACCCAAACATTCTAGTTCTCTGATGTAAATGCATTCTTAACGCTCGCCGCCACGAAACACACATTTTCATCCGAAGAACTCCAAGAGAAACCACATGTAGACAAGATATTCACCGCTGCCCGTTCTGGACACGTTGCGGTATCTCTCGTCAGCAGTAAGTGTCTTGTTCTTCGAGCTCAGAAGACAGAATCTAGAATCTGTTTAGATCTGTCCGAGAAGAATCCGCTTCATACCATACCATACGACGCTACTCTTGTTTCTCTCCTTGAACTATTTTCTCGAGGAATACACCGAGGTTCGTTTCTCTTTTTTGTTGGAGGCTCGAACTAATACTACTCCTAGTCTTGATAAGCTCCAACTCCCACAACGGAGAATATCAGGACTTTATTGGGATGGTATCAGACCGTCGTCTTTTAGCTTGGTTTTTATCGTTCTCCCAGCAGTCCGATTCGGAATTCTTACGTGTATTCCTTTCCAACCCTATCAACTCCTTCTCCGACTCACTGCCTTCACTTAACTTGTTTACTTCCGTCGTCGCGACCCTCTCGACTGCGTCAGTACTTGAGGCAATGAGACTCATGAGCGAGGAGGGTGTAAGTAGTATCGCTGTTTTGGAGGAAGAGGGAGGCACCCTCCTTAGCGCGGTCAGTGTGACCGATATCGGGAAGATCGTTGTTCCTTCGCAAAGCAATCAGATTCTATCTATGACGCTGCAACAGTTCATATCTATGATCAAGGTGCCCTCTTTCTCAAATCTCGCTGTGCCCAATTTGTTTATAATAGGTCCTAGGAACAAGATGGATCGACGGACGGGGTAGACAGATACCCAGGTTTATTTTTTGCTAGTCGTATAGTCCAGACTCGTGACTTACTATGGTGTACCTAGTATATTCCATACTGCCCATGAGCACTATGCTGTATACCATGCAGAAGATTTTGGCTAGTACGCGATCTCAATCATTCTTCTTTCAGCTGATTGATATCTCTACAGCCAACGCCCACAGAGTCTTTGTCACTCAAGAATCCTCTGGATCATCTCCGCTTCTCTCTCCAATGTCCTCCGGAAACCTTACGGGACTGGTCTCCGTTGTCGATAGTAAGCCGCTCTACACCACTCACTCTAGGTTCTTCAGTTCACCACTATATTTCTCAGTCCTTTCCCTCTTTGCGCGTCTTGCGAATGTTCGGGACGTAGATCCTGCGCGCATGCATCGACATCGACGTGCCTCGTCAGTCTCTTCTCAGACTTCTCAGACCTCGTCGAGATCCGACCATTCGAGATCGAGCAGTCGGACGGGCATCCGAAGGACTCTGAGCGCAAAGACCCAGCATTCTCCTATTAACAACAATAGCAGTGGTCATAAGCGTACGACAAGCTCATCAGTCACGGCCAGTGCTCAATCCCCAAGTGCTGGAGGAAATACCGTGTTCAGTGGTGATATACCAAAGTCACCGACATAATTCATGTCTGCCTATTTTGTGATCCAGCTTTGCTGTTTTGTGATACCCCTTCCTATACATACTGTGTATTGAATGTAAATACTTTACTCGCCTCGACATGCGGGATGCAAAGTTTGACGAATAATTTCAGATCTGCTGAGCAAAGTAATTGTGCTACTGCTCAAACACGAGCAACGAGATGGCATGGATGGGCAGGTTGAACTGAATACCGGCCATTCCATTCTCGAATTGGACCTCTGTGGGAGGTTGTAGCATCTGGAGCATGCCCGCCATCTTCAGGTCTATTTGCTGGTTTGGTGTGGGATGTTGAGGTGAGCCCATCAATTTCCAGGCAGAGTAGGCGTTGCTATGACTCTGGTCGATACGGTAGTGAGTCAAGCTCGTAACTCGACCGCTAGCACCACCCACGAACGCATTCGATATGTTCAACGATATCTGTGCATCCGGCTTTGGAAGAGCATCGTCATGGTAGTTCCACACCACCACCGCTATTTTATCGCCCCCTTCAGATATTGATGCTAGGACTCCAACATCAGATTCGTTTCTAACGCTGCTGGTCATCACAGCAGCGAGAGGATATTGTCCCGTACTCTGCGCCTCGAGACGTTTGCTCTCCATCATTCCGAATATCCGGAAGATATTCAAGATCGGCTTGTCGATCTGGTTGGTGGCTAGGACTCTGAACCCGTCGAAATACGGATGGTCGTCATATTCGAAAGCCCATGTCGTCGCTCCAGTGAAGTTGACGCCGTATTGTTCGGCTAGGTCTATCTCGCGAGTGAATGCGGCAGCTGTATACGAAGGGTATATCAACCCATTCCGGTACTCAACATTAGGCGTGACACCGGCCGCTAACGAGTCTGGATCATCTTCACTGATGACGATCGGGAGATGATTGACTGTATGAAACGACTGGATGACGGAAAAGGCGTCATCTACGTTCTGCAGAGCACTGGCCATGTTCATCTGCAAATGCGCGGGAACAGAGTCTGTCGCGTCGATGAATGTAGGTGAGCCTTTGGCGTGAAATGATATGAAATCAAGTGGCGCTCCTCCAGAACCAGTCGCGTTATTTGTTCCGTTGATTGTATGGGTAAGAAAGAGGCCGAGGAAATCTCCAGACGCTCCTCCGGCGACGGCTGGACCACCAACGGTGGCACTGGGAAGCGCACGAAGAACCCCATTCACCGAGTAATCGTACAAGGTGAAATATTGCTCCTCCGTCCCGTTCCAGTACGGAATATTGGGCTCATTCCATACCTGTAAGAAGCAACGCAACATCAGAATAAGAACCGGAAAGCAGCCCGTGTAGATTTACTACCAACCACCAACTTACCTCCCAATACCATGTGTTCACTTCTTCTTCACCGTATTTGTCCACAGAATGCTGCGCCCATTGAAAAATGAGCTCTTCCCATTTCGGAAAGGAGACTGGGGGATTAGACCATCCCGTGAAGATGATATCCGGATTGGCTGTCGGTGTAAAGTTGAACGAGTAAGGGTTCGGACTAGTGCTTAACGCCTGGGGCATAAACCCAATTTCCACATATGGCTTCACGCCATTTTCCATATAGGCGTCGAATATCTCATCCACGATCGTGAAATTATAGATCGGCTGGCCGTCTGAAGGATCCTCGGTATAGGCATTCGTGCAGCCCCACTTCAATCGATGAGGACTGGTTTGATCTGAGGGATCGCACGTTGTGAGGAGGTTGTGGGCCCGAAAATACGTTTGGTGAGGACCTAGAGACCCGAGATGGTCGAGGAGGACTCTGCCATCTGGGTATGTCGCATAATTCGGCTCGTCAGCCCCGAAGAACCGTGCGACTGGAGGCAGATCTCCAACAACATTGGATGCGTCAATTGTGATGTTCACTTGTCGGGCGTAACACAGCGGCGCAAGGACGTAGAATACGACCAGTACCGATAGCATAGCTATTGCATACCAGGGGGAGCAGAAAAGAGAAAAGTGGGAACTTCCCAGAACACCACGGATTTCTTTTCCTGAGTGACCACTGGTCGTCTGACATGTTCATTTTTGGCGTGAAAGGAATAGAAGGAAGGCTCTGTATAGCGAATAATGCAACACGGTCCTAGAGACATCTGACAAAGGATGGATCCCATGATAAGAGCATAGTTAACTCTGAAGTAGCAAGAAAAATATGAGTTAGAAACAATGTATGCCTGTGATCGAGATGACTTTTTATATGAACAACGCAACTGCGCCCTCTCCGTTTTCTTTTTCCGAGCCCCAAACTCCGTCAATCTTCACACTCCGATGGACTTTGCCACATTTAGCCACAGGACAGGACCATGTATATGTGCCTTGAACCTTCCTGGCCCCTCTCCTTCGCCGTTTAGGTTTCGGCTTTACTTTCGGAGATGAGCCGCCGCCGAATAAGTGCATGATAGGCGCCGGAAGATACCTGCGGGCGATGGATTGTGTTGATGTAGGGTCATCGGCGGTCGCGGTTGCAGTGGCACTGCGAAGCCGAGAGCGAATCGGGTTGGAGTAAGTTTCCGGAGGGTTTTCCGTATCGGAGTCGGAGTCGGAGTCGTCAGGTTCTACGGCCTTTGTCTTTCCTTTGCCCTTAGAATCTGAATTGTTCGACTCCTCTAGAGCACCGGGGGGATAAGCCAGAATATCGAGGCATTTTCCGTCTATCAAGTGACCGCACCTAAGGGCCCAGAGTCGCCGTGCTCTGCGCTCAGTGTCGGCCTTTTCCACAGACAAACCGGAGGCTGCCAATTTCATAACATGAGCACTCGTACCCTCCCCAAGTAGAAGGGGATCAAGGCAGTTGGAGCAGATGAAAGATGTAGAACTGGGAGATACGTCCACTGAATTTCCCGCTTTAGAAGTAGAAGCGCCGAATGACTCTATTACTTCGCCTTCGTCATCTAGAACAATAGGATTCTCCTTGCTGGACACAATCCTCAGCTGCACCGCAGGAGTTTCGCTTGGCTCAGATGCACTCGGATCAACGTCGAACAAGAATCCGGGAGGAACAGCCTGAGCGTGGGTGTACTCTGGGAGGTAATCGGGTTCGTCGGGCTTCTTTTCAGCGGCATGGATAAAATTAGGCCCGTATCGCACCAGACCATTGACATTAAGGTCGAAATCAAGGTAATCAAGAGGATCAAAAGCCCTCAGAACCCCAATATAATGCATGTCATCGGCAGGCGGCAAGCGGCGTGCTCGAAACCGGGGGCCCAAGACACCCGACGCTCGAAGCTGAGCCAGTCGCTCTCGTTCGACACGACGCTGAACTGCATTGACTTGAGCTGATGTCATTATTCCTCCCCCAGCTCTTATGCCCAAAGCAGCTGCTCGACGAGATGTGGAAGTGGCAGAAGAGGTGGAGGCAAAAGGTGCACGAGACCCACTGGCATGGCGGGTAGGTGGCGGACGAGGATTGGCCGACAAATACCTCTCGTAGTCCGATGCCATCGGGTTAGCCGTAACTGGACCAGAATCTGAGGGAAATGGAGGAGGGTAGCGGCGCATAGGGGGGAAAACGGGGGTTTCGGAGGTATTAGGACGAAGTGATTGAGCACGCGATTGTGTTTGACTGCTGGTAGAACTAGGGCCAAGGTCCAAAGAGTCGAGATCGTCATCGTCACTGTCTATGATGACAATGTCAGAAGATGGAGGATTGAATCTCCTTCGTTGTCGCGGTGAGGTATGATTGACGCTGTGGGCGCCGCTTGGACCAGCTCTAGGCGTGGATTGTGATTCGTCCAGCTGGTCAACGTCGATAATTTCGACACTTGGTTCTCGACGGCGTCTCTGGGGAACTATAGGGGTAGGCGCAAGGTCGTGAAGAGCTGAAGAGGCTCTGTCAACCATGGCAGCCATTTTGCGAGGTAGTGGAGGTTTGAAATGGAACCTACATTTGTCACGTGCCATTTTTATACTAGCTAGCGGCAGGCACATACAAGCACCTGCAGTCAGCTTGTCAATATCCAAGCCTCTAAAGGACATCCCGTATGTACGCATCTCGTGGGAATATACAAATCTATGTCTCGCATTACTGTCCGACTTCCTCATCGTCTCATTCGTTTGCCATTTTTGCCATTTTTATCATTCACCTCTTCATCAACATTCGAGTCCATATTTTTTTCCCGCATTCTCTTGATATTTTTCCTTGAGCCACCTGCTCCATCAGATGGCAAATCCACATCCATTGCATCATCTTCGACAACAAGACCTCTTCCACCCAAACCAGTCTGATGAGCGAACTCGGGCCAAATGTGTATCTTTCCGTCCTCTCCGCCTGTAACAAGTACTTGATCCTACGTTTAACTCCAAGTCAGGGAACCACTAACGACTAGAAAAGAGAGGGTCTGGAATTCTCACCTGGTCATCCCACAACGAACTCCTCACAACTCCTTCGTGTCCTGTCAACCACAATTTGTGTAGGATCCACTCATGTCCCGCGTTGGGGTCCAAGCTTTGAGATGTAGACAAATCATTATTGGTTAGAAGGGCAGCATCGCCTCTGGTGAATAAGTATGTGAGATCTGCTTGGAACGCCGGAAAAAAAGAGCATTTACTCATTTGAGCCCACAAACACACTGAGGTGGTTGGGCTGGCCACTAGCGGTTGATGTCGAGGCAGTAATCAGATAGTCTGTAACCCACTGCGTCGGACCGCTATGTAAAGACGGTGCACGGATATCATGCGACTGTAAAAGGTCGAGCTGCCAAAAATTATTACATGAATCAAATGTTTTTCAAGTCAGTTCACTTGCCTCTTCCGACCATGTACTGAATGTTTCCATATCACTCGCTGCCCAAACGTGTGAGCCATCAGCCATCCAGCCAGCCTGGCTGACACTGCATCCAAAGTTTCCGACGTGGACGACCGCTTCATCTTCGTCTTGTTCGTTTGCGTCAGAGAGGGAGAGTAGACCATCCGAGGAAGCTGTAAGCAATGTGCTGGGTCGATTGGGAGAAAATTGAACGACTGTGATATCATCCGAATGTGTTGAGCTATGGGCTCGAAGCGGAGCTGCTGGTTTGCGAGGGTCCCTTTGGTTGAAAAAAATGGCTAAGGTTCGGAGCGTATCAAGGATGAAATTGTACGTACCAATACAAGACCAAGGAGTCATCACTTTGAAGTTCTGTACCTGCAGCAACTGTATATCCATCTACGGAGACGTCGAAAGACAAGATGGCTCGCGATTTGCCAAGATTTGACACTGGGAGACAGGCGTTTAGATTTAGGTATCGTTCTATGGAGTAAAGCCACACACCCACTTTTGATTCCATGACTACCCGTTCGTTCATCCCAAACCTTGACGGAACCGTCTTGCCCAGAACTAACCAAAGTTTGACCATTTGACCCAGCTATGGCATGGACGGTACGCATAAAAGCAGAGGCGGTATCATGGCCTGGCAACGAGAGAGATTTTTGGAGCGTATGTTTGGAATACAGATGAATCGGACCAGTAGTAGAAGGATCCGTTTTAGTTTTTCGGGAAGCTGAGCTCATTGCAGCATATTTTGCATTTATACCGGCGAGAGCTAGGATATATGTCTCGCTATTTCCATCGACGCTGCTACGTAGCGGCGAGGAGGTTGCACCGAGCTGCGATGAAGCGAGGAGGACTGAATTATGGGACATTGCAGAAAGGCGCGATCCGTGAACGGTCTAGAAGTTTATCCGATGCGAACGCACCAGTGCCAGTGCCAGACTGCCAGGCAGTTCAGTGAGATTCGACCGGATGTTGAATTGGATGAAATAGGCGGTTGCCGAGGCACGGGGCTGTTACCAGCACGACCAGACATGGAAATCACGTTACCTGGCTCTTATTGTGGCTATAAACTGCACAATGGCCAGCCCATGTTCCTTATAATCCGCTTTGTATTTTTCCTTTTCTTTTTGTAATGGCCTTTTCCGTCCCCCCAACCACTAACGATCTCACTCGTGCTCAACGTCTGCGCCTCATGCGATCCACCCGCAAACTCAGCGAAGTCTTGGGCGTGACGCCGGTGTTCATGTCTGGCCCGCAGACGGCCTCGTCTCTCTCTCTCTCCCGCCATTCAAAGGGCAAGGCTCTTCCTCGCCCCCTCGTATTGACCTTGAAATCGATTTCTGCTTCTCTATCTCCGCCGGGACCGTCTCCAACCGTTTCCGCGCCTCTATCTCCCATTCGATCTCCCAATGTGCCGGTCTCACCCGCCAGCCCACGTCGTCAGTCCATCCCTCGCGAGGATCGTTTGCAGCAAACTCGCCGCAAGCGTATGGCAAAGCTCCAACGAACTCTGGGTGAAAACATTCCCCCAGAACTCGTCCTCGATGCTGCCCCCAAACGCCCTTCTCGCCCCCGCAGCTCTTCCATCGAGCAGATGACTTTGACCGCTGCTTTTAAAGTTCAGATCATAGAGCACGCGAAAATCCACAAAATGTCTAGTTCTCCTACCCACGACCCATCGCTCTCCACATCCTCGTGGTCAAAAGCGTCGACGAGACAGCGTGACCGTCACTCGAGTTTTGTAGGGATGGAGGGATTACACCTCGAGGAAGTAGAAGTCGGTCGTAAATCCTCTGACACCGTTTGTTCAGACGCCTCTACTTCATCCAGCGAGTACCGGAAACAAGCTGGTTGGAGTGGAGAGTGGAATAGAGACATGACCCATGTTCTCACTCAGCTCAGAGAGCTCAGAGCTTGAACGTTGAACACCAAATCCATTTCTTTTCACCGAGGCAGGTCTCCTCTCCATTCTTTTTTGACGAACCCCACGCAATCTTGCATTGTATCCACTTTCGTTCTTGCCGCCTTGTATCCCAATTGTCTGAATTACATCATTCTGTACCTAATGCTTGTACGTGAGCTCCCTCTACTTTTCTTGTCACTCCGCGGGCAGGCTGCTTATTGTAGCCTCTACTATACTTATGACCAATGTTGACCAGTAATGACTACCTACGCCTATCCTACCCTACTTTGAGTAAATTTGTCTTCTCATTTCTAATGACTACAGTCTCGAGCATCGATCGGGACGCCCCAGTTGGCATATGTGTACAATACTTGAATGTCGTGATCTTGTTTATATTTTCAGATGCTCTCTTTGAAACAAGCGAGCTGGACAGGTGAAATGCTTTATCATTTTGTTTTCTTGTTTTGTTTGATCGACGCGACGTTGTGAACGTAGTGGCACACTGGCATATTGCTACATGTTGATCTCGTATGACCTTCAAAGTCAGGTGCGCTGTGCAGTCCCTCCAAAAGAGTTGACTTTTATTATCATTTGCAAACTTATTGGAGCCTTGAACAGAGTTTCAGTACAACCAGGAACATCTGTTTTGGGAGACCTCATGGAACTTGAAGTATGTACATATTTGACTGCGAGTCAGAACGAAGAACTTCCGAGTCTCTAATATGGAGATCATTTGAGAATCTCCCATGTTTTCGATCCCCGGGCTGTGGAGTTGCCAAATTATAAGAAAATATCATTCCAGAGGCCAGACTCCATGACCATCCGCGAGCTATTTTTCTGAGTCTTGACGACGTATCTTAGAGGGAATTTGAATGTACCCAATTTCATCCCAGGAGAGATAGGTATTGAGGCTGAGCGCTGATGTTTTTTGGATATGGATACCGTTACCACTGCCACGTCACCAGCCGACGTGCAAACGCAGTTCTTGCGCGGGACTGATTGAGACGATAGCCTTTTTTTGAGTTGGCAGCATACATTGAACGTCGCGTTAAATGAGCTGCGTATCAGAGATGGTTAAGGAAAGTAACAAGTTGAGCGTTGTAAACTGCCTCAAGCACCGTGTTGCGCGTACGGGTCACGTGGCGACCGGTTTCCTTCCGTCCATGGCCACACAACAGTCTCTTTCCGGTAATGTGCTGAGCAATGTACTCAAATCTCCAGGTGCAAACTGGCGGCGCCAGCCCAAAACATCCGGGCATGCCAAACCTCCAAGGCCAACCCACTGTACGCACTGCCCGCTGTCTCTGGGCTGAAAACCGCTCCGAAGCTCACCAGATCAGTTCTCTGTCTCCCTTTAGTAAACCACATTTGCTTTGGCATTAGTTGGTGACAATTCTCAAATACTTGGAACAGGGCCATCACTCTGAGCTGCAAGAACGAGTGAAGCAATTTCATTCGACTTTGCTGGAAGGCCCGGTTGAGGGTCTAGATCCGAGTATTCTCATCAAGCCTCGAAGACTGCACTTGACGTTGGGTGTAATGTCCCTTGCATCGTCTTCACCGAAATCGGCTGGTTACGATTCAACTGCTAGTCCGCCAGTACATACCATCGATTCCGCTTTACAGCTTTTGCGATCCCTTCAACCCAAGTTATCTCTTTTATCCTCCACTGGTCAGCGTGGAACCTTGTGCGCATCTCTAGAGCGAGTCGGTGCTTTTGAATCGAATCACGGTGCTCGTGTTTTATGGGTGAGTCCCAGAGAAGATGAGGGATGGTCTGAATCCGAAGAAGAGGTTCAAGAGCGGCTGAAACTTGTACAAGTCGCAGGTTGTGTTCTTCGTATGATTAATGATAATGTTCGCTCACCCCAAGCTGCAGAAACAATCCATCAAACGTTCAGGAACGCTGGATATATCACTGACAATAGGCCGCTTAAGGTCATCTGCCTTTTCCTGAAGTCAGTTTTGTTCTCATCTCTAGCCTGTTCGACAGCTCCATTGCACGTTGATCAATACGAGTCATCGGAAGCCATCTTCCAAAGTACCAAAACTTTTTTCTTACGCTGATGTGTTGGCTTCAAAAGCGTTATCGGTACTTCAACCAAGCGCAGAGGGATCATATTCACCGCCAAACTCGACGGATAGACTGGCACGGGTCTCACTCGGAACCTATGATATTCCGGAAATCCAACTGTGCGCGATGGGAAGCCATGGACCTGAAGACGAGTATATCAGTTTGGGAGGCGTCGGATTTATGCAGGAGGGGACGTTTGTTAACTAGTATATGCGCGCGTATAGTACCTTACTGTAACCTGGCTCTACTGCAGAGTTACGTCATGACGCGATGAATTGGCACGTGAGTTACAATTTGTTCGGTTCAGCTCGTTCAGCTCTGTGCCCTCCGCTACTGAAGGCATACGACGTCTCCCGAGCTTGACTGGCTGATTCATTCAGTTTCCTATTCTCCTCGCTGAGCTTTATTCTGTTTTTTCCCCCGATAATTTTCCGCCCTTGTATCGCGCCCGCCACAGGTTTGGAGCCACTGTTGGGTCGGTAGCTGTTCTGGTCCGACCATTCTGTCATTCCTGAGTCCCAGTAGCATTTTCGTCTCAACCGCATCTTTTGTTGAGGCTTGTACAATACCACAGCCACGGGCGCGTGAACCTCGATTGAGGCAGGTCAGTGCTCAATTACGCTGCTTTTGTTCGGAATACTCATCAACGACTTCTTAGAACTATTTATTCCTTCATTATTCTGCTCCTCCTTCAACCTCGGCCAAATACAATTGACCCACTGTAGTATGCCCATACTTTTTCCAACGACCGCCATCTAAACTTTCCCTAGGACCCTAATAATCGAACATGACCGTTTCCTTTTCCCTCACAAGCGCGAGCACTGGGTCAGATTCTGTGTGTGAGTTTGAGGATAATTTTCCTGTCTACAATGGCCAGCGGCTTTGTGGCGACCTTGCACAGGAGCACCTATTACCACCCGACATGGATTTACCTCCTCGCCCAGAGAGCCGCCTGGATTTCGTTAGGGGACCATCATCTTATGAAATGCAACCAAAATCCCGCTCGCATTCCCGCGCCCCATCTGCAACTTTCAGATGGACTCGCGATATTCTCAGAAAAATACGCCTCTCAGCTTCTGGCTCTCCTTCAAGCGCCATCCATGCTCCCCCTCACAGTTCAATAATCGATTGTGTATCCACGATTGATGTTACCGCCTCCATGTCAACATCTCTCGCGCCAGTCGCTGAGGAAGGTTCAAGTGATGTAGCATTGTCATGGAATCTTGACACCGACCCATCAGTATCAGATTCCTCGTCCCTTTTTCTCTCTTCTTCGACTTTTTCAACTTCCCGTCACCCTTTCGACAGTATCAACGTCTCATCCTCGTCCGACCTTCAAGGTTCAAGCGAAGACTCGGATTCGGATTCAGACTTGGACTCCCTGAAAGAGATTGACCTGGGCGACGGCCTTTTGGACGAAGGAAATGAAGATGAGACATGTGTGCCTGCATTTTCATTTTCGCATGCACATACGCCCATCATTAACGCCGCACCCGCTACGCCGTCCCTCCTGCCACCTGTTACCCTTTCCGATTCTCTCCCTTCGGTCAATCACCGTTCAGAACATAAACCCCTGGATTATGCTATTCCTCAAAAACACGCATGTGTCCCTTCACCTCTATCAATGTGCACACCTAGCGTTCCTTATAATTCTAGCGACTTTCTAGAACCATCTATGAAACATGTTCTACCAGATTCACAGCCATATCGTCATCTTTACCCTCATCGGGGCCACTCTAAACACGCTCTTCACTATCGCAAATGGTTTTGGACCTTGCGGGAGGGTGACTGGACGCGGTATGCCGAGTGGATGGACCAGTATTGTGCTCAAAAAGAGGCATATGCTGGGATGTCGACCTCGCCGGACCCTGGCGACGCACGTAGCTCACTTTCCAACGACGAGGAGATCGAGGAGGGAAGCTCGTCATTGAATTCTCCCAATGATCTTCACAAACTATTTCCGTCTTTGTTCTCAAGGGCGCGAGATACAGTACCGAATGCTTCCCAACACAGGGCCCAAAATGCTGAGTGTCATTCGCTCATGGACGGTACGGTGCCCTCTGCGATCCCTCCAATGTCTATCCATCCGAGGTGGGGAGACCTACTCAATATAGGTCTCTCAAGATACAACTCTGCTGCGGCTCGCTCGGATACTTGGTGCATGCATACAGATCGCTTTCTTCTCGTGGGTCTGTCTCTAGGTCTGTGGACGGTTAGGAAGGTGTTGTGGTTATCCGAGCTCAATCGTCTGCGCGGTCAAACTCGGTCGATGGACGAAGAAGAAGGAGAACAGACGTTCGTGGAAGATGATATCAAAGGGACTTGTCATGTATATTCTGTGGACGACGAAGATGACGACAGTTCTTTCGGGGAAAGTGAGGATGACGATTCAGAGGAGGGAGAAATTATGCACTCCTCTGTTGTCAGCCTCACGTCCGTTATATCCGCTTCAGAAAGTGTCTACACGAGCGACAGCGATGACTCGGATACTACCCTCGTAGAGAGTGATAGTGACTCTGAAGCTCGCGTTGCGTCGTCTTCTTCGGTTGTCTACGATAATATGAATCCTAGTCGACGCAGCTTTGACTTCGAAGGAGGAGGATGTTCGTCAGATCATGGTGGAGAGGATTTCGAGGAGGTTGATTTAGGATCGGGCTCAGGCCGTGACTCGACTTCCGCGCTAACCAGTCACTCTCTCGGAGGAGAACCCAAAACGTTGTTCCAAGCGCTCTATCGTGATGCAACTGCCAGAACTTGTACTCCGCGACCTATAGCACCATCGAAGAATTATCTTCCAGAAACAAGTAAAGAAGGAAAGATGATCCACTCGTGGAGGACACGAAGCTGGTACGAGCAATGTGAGCTGCTGCTCACGCTCACCGGTCCCAAAGCGACAGCACGTTAAGTTGGGGAGTGATCTACGTCGCCTTAGAGCCTGGTGTCTTCTTCACCTCATACCTAGCTCAATTCAGGTCATACTTTCAAAAATCAACAAATGTACGAACTCTTCATGACCCATCACGATTGATACCCCCCGCATAGACTATTCCCCTGTCTATATCCCATAGCATTGCACAACATCATCGTCCACTCTTTTCTTACGAGCTACACCCCCCAAAAAATGGAGTATTACCCGCAACCCCACCCATCTGTACACTACACAAGCAGTGGTTTTTCTCTGCGCTCCGGATTTTATCCCACAATTCGATTAAAAATAATCGATGCAACGATTTTTTACAGTAAATTTGATTTGTTGTCTGTTTGCATCGTCACTGCATACTATGAATACTACAAGTACGTTTGCATACGCATTATTACGGTTGTCTTTTTACGCTATCTTCGTACGACTCAAAAAAGTATCTCTTCGCAAGTAGGCAGAGGGTGGTACGCGTAGCGAGGGAAAGGGAACTGTTTCAGGCGTTACATAAAGGGCGCTAATACACTTCGTTCTTGACATCATCACGCCAGATGGAATTCTGAAACGACTTTATTCTGTGCTTAGCTTCATGCATCCTTCTCCTCTCAGAACTGTGGCAGATTCATCCTCTCGATCCCCGCAATTGGCCTCCAAATTTGACGTCGACTCAGAAGATCTCGCCCTGCTTCGGCAGTTAACGGGCATTCATAATGTGAAGGAGCTCGAGAATCATATCACAGAGGTTCAGAATAAAGCCAACTATGTATGTATCTCTACACACATTGATTGGAACCACGGATGTAACGCGTATTGGTCGTAGATCAAAGACTATCCCTGTATTGGCATGTTCACATTCACGAAGTCGGTACACGGTCTTCGATCCTATCATTTACGCCTGAAAGCGAGTCTGCAGGTTCAATATCAAGTTTTCTCCAAATTATAATCATGCTCTTTCCCTTTCAAGGACTCGTCAAAACGCGATTTTCCTGGATGTAGGATGCTGCGGTCGGGCTCCTCTTCTTCCTTGTCTTCCCAAATCGACCATTAAACTTGCTCTTCAACAGTCGGAAACGCCCTTAGAAAAATTGTTGCTGATGGATGGCCTGCACAGAACACGATTGGGACTGATTTGTACCGAGGTGCTGGACTCGACGTCTTTTTCACCAACTTTTAGCGATCTGATGTTCATGAATAGAATTTTGGGACGTTGGTCACGAACTTTTCAAATCCACACCAAATTCTTTTCCCGCACATTTCATTCCGGGAGATTTATTCGATGATGCAGTTTTAACTACTGCTCCGATCTCCAGTGATCCCCAAGAATCAGACCTGAAACTGGCGAAGCTACAAAACCTGACATCACTCACACCCCTCCGACATCGAGTCTCTGTCATCTATGCTTGCAATCTCTTTCATCTCTTTACTGCCGAAAGACAGGTGGAGCTCGCGAAACGACTTGCTTCTCTCTTGGAACCAAGCTCTGGCTCAATTATCTTTGGCTCCCACGGCGTTTCTCCATATCCTCGCCGTACCCAGCCTGACGGAGTCTCGTTTCATACTGCAGAAAGCTTTGCGGATATGTGGAAGGAAGTTTTCGAGCCTGGTACGGTTGAAATCAGTTGGAAGATCAAATCGAAACCCCAGCGGAAATTCAGTGCGTTTGGCCGATGGGATATAATTTGGTGGAGTATAACATATCTTTGAAAGGCGAGATGTGCCTTTCTTTTTTGCTACATGCAAAACAAGTCACGAAAATACCATTAGCCATACGCTCTACTTGCATGTCGCAGAAACTGGGACATACGTGCAATATAGACACATTTTCTTTTCTATTCTCAATAGAAAGGATCCTGACGTGATGAGTCAGAGGATACAGAGGATACAAGTCATTCAAGGTCGGCGTCCTGCTCTGGTAGAGCATACGAGCCATAGTCATAGCCAATTTCAGCTTGGTTATAACCTCCGAATGGGACCCCGGGCGAGACCTCATCGTAACAGTCAGCCTAAGCATGGAAGTGGCAAAATAAGTATGTGATGATCATGATGATTCTGTTCGAGAGTTAGAGTACGACGTTGATAAAACTACTCCTACTACTAACGGCTGCCTCCAGCTTATCGAACTCGGAGTGCGCCCGATGGCCATTTGCTTGCTGTACCATCAACAGACACGCAGAGCAGTGAGCAGGACTGTTTCGAATGGCTTTCGATGCCCCGTTCCAAACGTAGTCAAGAAATTTTCTACATATGTAATGCCTACTTTCAATGGCGGGCATGATCAGCGTTTGAGTTTCTGAAATGTTCCGGATTCAAGGAAGTGTGTACCAACACGTTTCATCCCTTGAAGATTGTGCAGGGGGTGTAATCTTCGCATACGCTAGTAGCCCTCGAGCTGACTCGATAGTTGTCTGTCTACTGAAAGCAACCGTCAACTTGGATGCTACTATGTATAGTAACCTGAGTGATATCGCAATCAAGGCAGCTCAAAAGGCCTCTAATGCTCCTAGCTCCACTAAATCAGCTTCTCTCTACGAGGTCAGAATACTGGTAGAAGAAGCTGTTAACGAATTTGCTGCAACCGGGTTGATATTTTGGCAGGCCGAGCCTGATTGTGGCTTCTTAAGTGACTGCCACAATTCTAGTAACGTCGGTTTATCTTAACTTGAGCCCTGGGTGGATACGCGGGCACGAAGGGTGAGATCGGACTTGAACAAAAGTGGTTTGCGCGGCAGTGCTGCCGAGTATCGGCAATCAGCGGAGTTTGATTTCAAAATTCACACCTTTGCTGCTTTACAACCAACAAGTTGCTCTTACCTCAGTTTTCTCTTATAACAAGTTGTCCCCTCCCCCCATATTACGACCCTCTCTCGCTGTTCTTGGTATTCTGCTTGAATTTCGTTAATATATCAATGGGTAGCGGTTCCGATACACGGCCAATCTCAATACCGTCTGGATCCGGCCTTCCTCCTCGTCCTTCATTTGACTATGAGGTATATCTTAAATTCTTTTCTTTAGTAGCTATCAGTGTTAACACTTTATTCAGAGGCCCATACCAACGTCTCCCTCTGAAACATGGCATGCAAATCATTCACCTTCTTATAACGACCCATACGCCCGTTATACGACCGGCAGATACTCTGACCCGTATCGCGATTATCAGAGGGCTCCTAGTCCAGGCGTATTTGAACGATATCGTGATGTCTCAGTGAACATAACATGGAATAAATCCACGACATGGTACCATCCTCGGGGCATCATGAACCAGGATCCTCAGGCCGAGACCACAGTAGAAGGGATTCGAATGGCAGTGCTACTTCAAGAACATTTGAACCCTCTGAAATTTGGAAAAGAGAGCGAGAGCGCAGAGATTCCAAAGAGTAGTATGTCTTTGTCTTGTCATGAAAAAATCTTGCTCTCTTTTAATTTTTCGCGAAGTTCCTCGGATCGGCCTTCAGGTGCTACATCTCCCGCAAGAAACCATGATAGAGACAGATATTTGGAAAAGGCGTCGTGGCCCCCAAACGGTCCTTCATATATGCAAGCTCGGTCAAGGGAACATCGTTCTCCTGAACGTTCAGGTCGACCACCGGACTCATACAGATCGCTCGCCTCTGACCCCCACGCGCGGAATACCCGCTCGCCTCCACGCTCACCAAAATGGCGCTATCGTTCTAGATCCCGCTCCCGAACTCGTTCACGGTCGCGCACTCACTCGCGATCTTCATCACGTTCTATCTCCCGTTCACCTCCTCGTAATATCTCCAGGCTACCTGCGCGCTCTGAGGCACCCGTCAATGGTTCTACTATGGGAAAGACTTACCGCTTTCAAGATGGCTCTTTTGCGAACAAACCGATCCCCACTGGTCCTCGACGAGCAACAGTGCGCTCTGCCATTCAACAAGGCGCCAGGTCACGGTCTTCTTCTCAGTCTTCTATTGCATCCTCCAGAGAATCATCTGTCAAGCCTTCTACGCATCAACTATCTGATCCGAACGGCGGCAAGAGCCCAGTCGTTGATGGACCAGATTCAGTGAATGAAACCGAATCTTCTCCTTCTCAGCTTCCTTCGGACTATTCACTTGGGTCTGCATCCAAACTTCTGAATGAGATACTTTGTTCTTCAAATCCGGAGACAACGCAAGGCGAGCAGGCGCCCCTCTTAGTATTCCTCGAACTCCAGCTCACATCAGTATACTTCATCTAGATACGACCTCAGATACCCCTGCGGAATCTGCTCACGTTGCAGAGAGTCCCCCGCTAGATACACTTCACACAGATACTTCATCGAAAGCGGAATCTGCCATTCAGGACATTGAAGTAGGAGGATCTGCTGTTCCAGAAGACCTCGTTTCACGGGAGCCAGCCAATGCAAAAACCGGCGCAGCTGCTTATGATCCCGTTGTGACAACTCCCCGCGATCCAATTGCTGCCCCGCCGGAGACTAAGTTTGATCCTATCATTCCACTCGACACGTTTGAACTTGAAATCGAGGATATTCCTGACATGTCGACTGCGTCAACGGTGCGCGACGCTGTTCGCATAGTGGTCATGCGACGCCTTCTTGTGGACAGGCAGTCTCGTCAGGAGCGGGTGGACCCCGTTCTTTTCAGCAACCTTACTCTCGCACCCCCGGCTGATCTGGAACTATCTTTCCAGGAGAGGACCATAAATATTCTCATGACTGAAATGACGCATCCGGAAAGCGAGAGATTCAAAGTTCGGAGAAACGGCTCTGAAAAGTTGAAGCAGTCTTTGGTGGAGAAATTTGAGGAACGGCAGGGCGATCTGAAAGCTAAAGTGCAGAAGTTGAAGGAGGAGTATATTTTTTTGCACGAGAAGTGGAAAGTTCATTGTGCAACGCTAGATCGGCAGGCAAAAGCTAAAAGTGATGCTCTTGAAGGCAAACCACCGTCAACCAACGTAGCTCCTCCGACCATGACGGGACGAACAACAAGACGCTCTGCTGCTAGTCTCGGTGATGCGGTTCGCTCAGACCTTGAAATGGAGCAGATAATTGCAAGCCTCGGTTCCAACGAAGCGACAGACCCGAATCAGTTGTGCCTTCGCAATGTGGCCGTCATCCCCGACATGGTTTCCGTTATAAAAGGCAAAATCGACTATGTGTATGATGACAACAACTTGCGCGTCGAAGACCCTCTATCTTACTACGCTCCCCAGACCGAGGATTGGACGGAGGAGGAGAAACAGATCTTTATCGATAAATTCGCCATCTTTCCGAAACAATTCGGCGCAATATCAAGATTTCTTCCAAATAAGACGACAGCGCAGTGCGTTGATTTCTACTACCTTCATAAGAATGTAGATATCGACTTCAAAAACGTGGTGGCCATGAAAGGGCCGGGACGCAAAGGCAAACGACGTACCGCTAAACGAAAAGCAAATGCATTGCTCGCTGATATCCGTAAGCACGACGCAGAGGTTTCCGCTTCCGGAACTACGGCCCGTGCTACTCCTGGAAAAGGACGCGCCAAACGAATGGCACCGCCTGTTCCTCTCGCAGTCGCAGTTGTACCAACTCCTATATTACCCCCAGAATCGTCACGCAGATCCTCGCTGCGCAGACCTACTGTACACTTGGAAAGTACCCCGACCTCTGCCACTGCAACTCCCACGCCCGAGCCTGAGGCTAGACCAAAAAGACGACGGGTAGCTACCGTTCGTGCGTCTCTCGGCGCTACTCAGAATGAATCCGAGGAGGTCGCCTCAGTGTCAATCTCGGTAAATATCATCCCGTTGTTTTAACGTCACACTCATTATATACATCTGGAAGCAGGAACCGGAGCCAGAACTGGAGCCTCGCCCGACAAAAAAACCAAGGCGTAATGGGCGCAGAGTCAAATCTGCAGCAATGGTGTCAGACGATTTTACTGAAGACTCTTCTACACCTCCTCCCGTTGATCCAGGCCTCACCGACCCAGCCTACATCGCCCGACAGAAAGTAAACAGCGAGTGGGGTGAGTTAGAGAAGGGTGAGCGATATTGCTTTCACATGCCGCTGCTTACTGATAATCTGTTCTCAGAATTATTTTTAAAGCTCCTCAGCGAACACGGTTTCGATGCACTCAAAATTGCTTCTGTGATTCCGACGAAGGTAGAATAGTTCCAGCTCTTCATAGATTTATAGTGCTCACGCATCTGTTCGAAGTCTGCATCTCAATGCTCCGATTATTATCATGCGAACGAAGCGCCACTTGGTTTTCGGAAGATGATCGAGAATCACAAGAAAGCACTTGAGGATGCGAAGAAATTTGGAAATGGAAAGGTTGGAAACAGAGCAACCCCGGGACATGCCTTCGCTCCCGGACCCTTTCCCGATATGGCGTCGTACTTTGCACATCCCCACTTTCCAAGATTTACCACAGGTGTGTCGCCTTACGGCGCTAATACTCCCGGTGTTCCGCCCCCATTCTCCCCAGCATATGGAGCTGCCTATTTTCATGCCCCGGTACCCCCAGGCTCTACCTCAGCATCTTATACCGGGAGACCGTATCTTCCGTATCCATTAGCTTTCCCGCCCGCTGGGTATCCTTCAATGGGAATGTCACCTGCGGCTACTACAGGCACAGCAGGTACCCAAGGCATTCCTGGACCTTTTCCTCCGAATACCTCCTATTACCCTGGATATAGTAGATAACCAAAGGAACCTTCCATAAAGCTCTTATACCATATGTTCTGCCTTGATGCTTGATGGGTTTCTATTACACGGTGGGGTAATGAACGGGCATTCTTAGGATAATTTTGTCTAGTTGTAGTACTACTAGTTCTCGGAGAGAGAACTTATAATCTCGTTCAATCCCCATTTGTTAGGATTGCACAGGTAAGCAGTATAAGGCGTTTACTTGAATAAATAAATTCAGAGATCTGGCCATGGGTGGAAAAGCCCGGGCGCCTGTCGTGGGCAACAAACCTCACGATGGCTCCGAAGAAACCAGCGAACAAGAAAGCGGACGATAAGAAGGGAAAGTCTGGAAAGAGTGCTGATGGAGACGATAGATTGTCGAAGGTGCCATTTTGTGTAAATGAGTGTTGTCTTTAGCTTAGCTCGGAGACGCCGTAGGGAAAGGGTGCTTTGAAAGCTGCAACCACTGTGAATGTGCGGCATATACTGTGTGAAAAGCGCTCTCGTATCGATGAAGCTTTGCAGAAGATACAGGTAAGTGGAACTAGTACTGCTGCCAATTGCGGCTCTAGTTACTCACCATCTTCAAAGGAAGGACAAGCATTCCATAAGGTGACAGCCCAGGCGCCCAGGAGTTGCCTTTCATTTCGAATTGACCTGCGTCTCGTATAAGGTTGCGCAAGAGTATTCTGAAGACAAAGCTAAAGGCAGGTTTCCTTTCAGCCTTCTTAAGCTCGTGTTTTTACAAATTGGTTGGCAGCTGGGGGAAGTTTGGGATGGATGTCCAGGGGAAGCATGGTCTATATTCCAATATCGGTCCTTTCGCATCGTCATAAACGACTGAGATCACTTTTTCGCAGGTGGAATCTTTCCAAAGCGCTGCTTTCGCTCTCACTCCATCGACTGTCGATAAACCTATCGTCTCACCTCTGGTTAAGACAAATTTCGGATACCACATTATCATGGTCGAAGGTCGAAGGTAGTAATTGTTAGACCAGAGTTCAAAAACTCAATAAAATTCGTGTTTTTCTTATATTGAGACTCGAAACAGGCCGGAAGAATATCCGAAATTGTTTGGCGTCTTGAGGAGGTTCTAATGCCAGGACAGCCCAACACTTGATGGCAATTGCAGAATATAGTATTAAAGGATGGCACAAAGATCATTTTGACGGGTCACCGTACAGTTCGTTAAGCATTGTGAAGTGTGGTCCGGCATGCCATCGTCAGCGATAAGTATTCCCTGAGACATCGAAGATATCTCGGCCTACCTTTTCGCATACAGAGAGGATTTCCCTTCGAATAAGGACTTTGCAGCTTCTGCTGAGTTGACGATCAGTATTCAGCATATCAGTTCCTATATGGTTATCTGAAGGTCCAGGGTACTTGTGATTTTCAGAAAACACCTTATTTGAAGAACTGAATGCACTCTGAGCCTTCACCACTTTGTGGGTACATTATTTAGATATCATTACACAGTTATCTCCCTTTACTTGTATACTTTCCTTCGAGGGATGCAAACGGGATACAAAAAACCGTTCCGAAAAAGGTGTGATTCTGTATAATTAGCCAGTACATTGCCCTACCTGGATGCATCACAAGAATAACATTCCAAGGAGTATTTTACCAGATTCCGGAGCGGATTAGAGAATATTTACAGCGTTGACGAAGGAAAGGCTAAAGCGTGACAAAAGCCCATGCCGTCGTTCGGCCAACGGACATGTCGCCATTTCGTCATCGTCCAATGCCAGAGTGACCCGAAAGTGAAAGAACCCAGTTTTTCTCGGGCATTGCCCGACACTCAAAGCTTGCCCTCTAAATTCTCAAGGAGCTAGGTTTAAGGGTTTTTGAACAATGTGAATCCAGCTGTGTTCTTAGAATTTTATCCGATGATTTTCGAGCCAGTATTAACGATTTTGACAAAAACACAAGATCCCTATCACCAATAGTACAGTCAGATGAGGTTCAAGTATATCTTCTATTACGACCTACCGTATTGTTTATTCCATTCTGCAAACGTTCATTGGTAAGGAGGGTACTGCAAGCGACGGAACCGCCGCAATGCCAAGAGCAACAGTGGCCCCATTAACTGAAATCGATTCAAAAACTCGAGAGGTCATGACATGGAAGGAGATTCATTGTCCTCTTTTATAACTTGGTCAGCGGATCATGAGGAGAGTTTGCGGCAATCGACGTATGAAACTGGCCAAGGCTAGTGCAAGTAAAATTATGCACTGAAACGAGGCAAAGGAATATCTTGATGGGCATCACAGCAGGCTCATTCTGACCAGATGGGTGGGTAGCAGCCTCATCTTGACGCGTCAATGGCAAATCATAGCTGTGATCTAGACACATTAAACTTATGGTCTAGGCAGGGAAAATCAAAGCCCTGTATAGAGAGAGTCTGCAAAGCTGCTGCCAGATCGTGAGCGTCTGGATACAACTCCATTGGAAGAGCCGGACTTTCGATGCGGCCGTCAATGTAACTATGAGCGTAATCATTTACGGTCTCGACCTCGTCTAGATGAGCTAGTTTTAACAACTCAAGGCTAATACCTGCACTCGCCGGAGTTTTGTACTACATGTTCAACTGCCTGTCCGCTCAATGGCCTCGGTTCCGCGAATTGGCGAAAGTCGGGTGGCGGCCATACCCATCATCATCACCTGCAAAAGAACATTTCTTCTAATCCTCAAGGAAGAAGTAGTTACCAGCGGCTGGAGAGAAGGATTAGGTGAGTATACGAGTGCAACGGTGATGGCACGAACCCTTCTGTTCTCGGTCTTTGATACTGTGCATTTTGTTGACTCGCGGTCGGAAATTGGTAGGGTCACGCCTGAATGTTATTTCCAGGGAGGCCAGGAAGCGATTCATCCCGGTTAGCAATGACTGAGGTCTGGGTGACAAAGTAAGTCAGCTCTTTTTCTCGGCACCAGCAATCAAGGATTAAACAAACTCGGTAGCGGTCGCAGCTCTGGCTGGCTGACCCTCAAACACGATGACACGATCTGCGAGATAGGTTGCCATAATGAAGTCGTGTTCGATAACGAACGCTGTCTTTTTGGCGTGAAGAATAAATCTTGAGCCATAGTAGTATACGGTGAATTAGCGCATCTTCCGTATTCAATGATACACGAACCTCTTGATGACTTTACTGGCGATGATACGCTGCTCCGAGTCAAGGAAAGAGCTTGGTTCGTCTAACAGGTAGACGTTGACGTTGGGCATTCCTATAAAACGAATATGAAAAAAACTCGGTTGGGATTACGGTAGAGAATATGCGTACCCAACGCCAAAACTATTGCCACTCTTTGCAGTTCTCCTCCAGAGAGCGTCTTAACATCCTGGTCTATGATGGGATCAAGATTCATAGGTTTTAAGACGTCAGTCTGGAACTGAGGATGCATGAAGGCTTGCTTTATTCGCTTCAGCAGAAGCATTCGAACGGTTCCAGGGAACTTGGGCGAGATCGTTTGAGGCTTGAGGGATACAGAGAGGGTCTGTTTGTCGGTCTCGACGTCGGGAGTGTCACCAGCCAGAAGACGAACAAACGTCGTCTTCCCTGTGCCGTTTTCTCCCAACATAACAATGATTTCGGAATCAGTGAAAGAACCAGGCTCCACTGTTAGTTTAAAACTTCCGAGGGTTTTGGTCATTGCGGGATATGTGTAGTGCCGAGTCTTGTCAGCGATAATTTCCTCTGCAGTCTCGACCATCTTGAAGGAAAGCGACTCCTCGCGGAAACGCAGATTTTCGGTAGGGATAAACCCATCCAAGAAGATGTTTATACCTAGGCATCCGTGAGCTCGATGAGACTGAGATATTAAGGGCAGAATGCGAACCTTCCCGGACGGAGGAAGGCATAGTTACCACACCGTACATGGACGGTTTGCCATACAGACAACAGACAAAGTCGGACAGATAGTCCAAAACAGAAAGATCGTGCTCGACGGCGACAACATAGCAATCGGGCGAGAGAAGCGATCGAATCACTTCGGCAGCCTGTAGACGCTGCTTAATATCGAGATAACTTGAAGGCTCGTCGAACATGTATCTATATGGTAGGTATGAGATCTTGCAAAGTCTGTATGAGAAACGATAAAACGCACACGTCGGCCTTTTGGATACAAGACATAGCAATGGCAAATCTCTGTAACTCTCCACCCGACAGCTGGGTAACTTCTCTCTCCAAAACATGGTTGAGTTCGAGATCGTCGCACATCTTCTGCTTGTTATCGAGCTCAAGCTTTGAATCGAGCATTTGACTGACGGTCATAGGGCCCTTGATCGCTCGAGGGATGTGATCAACATATTGAGGCTTGATGAGAGCTTTAAGGTTGTCCTCAAGGACTTTCGTAAAGTAGTTTTGCAGTTCCGATCCACGGAAATATTTGAGAATTTCTTGCCAATCAGGAGGATCCTAGAAAGAATAGCGAAGTGAAGGGCTGGAAAGACTAGATGTGCAAAGGTGGACACACGTCGTATCGCCCAAGATTTGGCTTCAACTTTCCTGCCAAAATTTTGAGTGCAGTACTCTTCCCAATACCGTTGGTCCCCACAAGACCGAGAACTTGACCGGGTCTGGGTATTGGTAATCGGTGGAGCTTGAAAGCATTGGCGGTGTATCGATGGGTAACTTCAGACTCCAGATTCGTTGGTAGATTGATGATTGCTATAGCTTCGAATGGACACCTACAAGATAATTGGGAAAAAGGACTGGATAATTAAATGGTATGGCACACACTTTTTTACACATATACCACAACCAATACAGAGAACTTCGGAAATAAAAGAAATTTTGTCGGTAGGCTTGACTTCAATACACAATTTGCCTGATTAATTTGGATCGATAAACTAGACCATTTTCGAGCGCAAAGAGGGCGTAACCGACCCATTCTGACTACAGGACATGACTGTGGCTCTTATCAGAATTTGCTTTTGAAAAAAGCACCGGAGTCCGTACTTTTTTACATTCTTGGGCGCATCTTTTTGGCTTGCAGCGATTAGCGTCTACAATGGCGATCCTAGTGATTTTATCGGAGGACATGTTGGAGGGCGAGCAAAAGATGATCAGACAGCAAAGATGATCAATTGGAGAAAATTTGTGATGATGTTCTCACGTGATTTCGGTAAACGGTAGCTTCTGATTCGCCGCCTGCATTTCTATTACTATACTCCCACTATCTACAATAACCTTAGCTCAGCTACTTCGCTCATCCACCAGTTCTGGATCTCAGCCCACTCATTCAGCTGATGCCGCCTTTTGGCCTGCCGCCTAAGGATTGCGGACTGTCTGTCGCGCTGTTGCCTGTTCAGTATCGAACCCAGAGGCTCACGACCAAGGAGAAGGTCCTCCGTTGACGAATTTCCGGGTTTGTAACGATCGATGACTTCTTTCCACACTTTTGAGTCTGCTGATTTAAACTTGTTGACCAATGCACCCATCTCGTCTCTGCAGTTTGAACTATCCCGGTCTTGTCTCCTACCACCGATATTATTCCAAGCCCACGTTGTCGAAGGAATCGACTCTTGGTCAACTTTCCACCTTTGGTCTGTCTCTGACACATCCGACAAATTGTCTTCATCCAACTCGAGTTGAACCTTTTCCTTCAAGAGTTCGCTCTCTTCCTCTTTACCGCGTATCTGTTCTATTTCTTCTCTCTCCTCTCTCTCCAGTGCCGCCTGCTCCATCTTCAGCTTAGCAAGCACCTTCTCTGCCTTGGTACGGTGCTCGCGCTGTTTTGCAAGCACCTCACCATCCGCAGCGTCGTCATTTTCATCGTCTATCCATTCGCTTCTCTGTGTGACAAACTTTTGCGCAATTTCAGAAAATGTGCTTCGTCGAACTACTGTTTGGTCGTTTCTGAGTACCGTGACGAGCTGCGATCCGACGACTCGCACGACAGAACTTTGACCCCCAGCTTTGACTGTACGCTGGATCTCTTGAATCGGGGTGGACGACTTGGGCACAGCAGCATAGGGGTGCATAATAAGGCCGTCATTTGATTGGATGCAGAGCTGGGAGAAGCTCAGATGCTGGGAAGTATAGAGAGTGAAGTTATCGTTCACGACATCGGATTGGGTTCGCGGTTCAAGGGTGTAATCGCGTCGAAGGGAACGAGCGCGAATGCTAGAGGTAGGCGATGCGGCCATGATATAGTGTCGAAGAAATCTTACTGCTATGAAGCGAGTGGTGCAAGACTGAGGCGGAGGATGATGCTGAACCCGAGATTCAAAGCTGGTAAGAGATTAGAACCCAAGCGCATTGTTGTGGGCCTTTTTATACAGGACAAATCCGGGACTTGCTCTTCGAGCCACAATCATCACGTTTCCATGCGCCTATTGGACCCCTTCCTCTTTAGGTTCGGACAATGGCCTTTTTGTGATGTGTGAATTCAAGGCGGTCAAACCGGTAAGCCGCACTTTCCCGACTAGAGAAGTATGAATGTTTACTTCACATTTTCACACTCGAAGAATGCATAGGATACTGTGATGAAAACGTCGGGAGGTCTGTTACGTTCCACTTTCGGCCGGACTCACCTTTGCTTTCTGGGGTGACGGTGCTACGCTGGCGATTTTCATGGGATACGGCGAAGAATTGTTTCTGGTTTTCATCCTCCGGATTGACCATTCTGTGGCTTTATATAGCGGTGCTTGCGAGATAGTGGTAGTTCATGTAGATGTGATAGCAAAGACCATTCCAGCATCGGCTCTAAAATTGTGTGTGAATTCAAAAGAACTGTAAGCGCCGAACCTTGCTTTGTCTTGTCAAAATGGCCAGTAAACTGGATTCAGAAGGCGTGCTGTTGTTCGAGCAACCGTTTGCCAAAGCAAGTCGTTACTTTGTTCATTCTCGATTATCGTCAAGCTGAAACGATCACCCGTCAGGTTCCCTATGAAAATTATAGAAAGGTCTTCCGAACGTCTCAGAAGCACATCGAGCGCGAGTATTCCGTGATACAATCCTCAGCCAGCGATATTTCGAGCTCTATCGCCTCCGGAAACTTTACGGCTATAGACTTGGCTGCTGATATCGACAACTTAATTGGTAGGGTAGACACTCTTAAACGAAAGGTGCGCTTCAACTTTTGATATTGTTAGTTCCTCACACTTAATGCAATCATAGCTCTCTGACCTGCACGAATCAGCCGGGAAGCCAACTCAGGATGTGATACGAGAACGTCTCCAGCATCTGGCCTCGATAGAGAGTCTGACTACCGCTTCGGACAATGAGTATGCCAAGTGGGCCGACAAGCGGTTGGACAGGTGGTTGGTGGACTGGTGTCTTCGTCATGGGAAGGAAAAGACGGCTCGTCAGATTGCAAGGGAGAAGGACATTGAGGTGCGTATATAATCACGAAACTCATGCTAATGCTCATTCCGCGCAGCCTCTCGTAGACCTCGACTTGTTCAGTGACATCCGGCGTGTCGAACATGCTCTTTCTGACCACAGCTGTACAGAAGCCCTGGCCTGGTGCAGCGAAAACAAGGCATCTCTTCGCAAAGTCAAGGCAAGCAATGCGACGCAAAGTGTTCGGCTAACCATCTCATACCCTTTTCACAGAATACTCTCGAATTTGACCTGAGACTGCAGGAATACATCGAACTTTGTCGAGACAACAGAAAACAGGAAGCAATTCAGTATATGCACAAACATCTCATATCCTGGCAGGAAACCCATCTTGTTCAGATTCAACACGCTTCAGGGCTGCTTGCGTTCCCATCGGACACAACTTGTCGTCCCTACGTGGTATGGCTGGTTCTATGACGCTAATTCTCGCTGCCTGGTAGCTTGACCTGATGACCTATCCTAGCGACTGTATGATCCCTCGAGATGGATTACCCTCATAAAATCATTCCGCCGTTCCATCTACGCACTCAACACCCTGCCTTCCGAACCTCTCTTGAATCTAGCTTTATACGCGGGCCTAGCCTCACTCAAACTCCCTGCATGTTATGACCACTCGACCAAAAATGTAGATTGCCCTGTCTGCGATGGCGAGTCAAGATCAGGATCCAAGATGCGGGGCCTTGGTCTAGGAAAGTTGGCCGAAGAAGTTCCGTCAAGCTATCACGCAAACTCGACCATTGTTTGTCATATCACCAAGAAGATTATGGACGCGGACAACATGCCCATGGCATTTCCTAATGGATATGTCTACTCTAGAGAGGTTAGTCATTTTACTTCTCTCATACCCTGCCGATCTCCTAACGATGCCGCGACAGGCGATGGAAGATATGGCAACAAAGCACGACGGTGTGGTAACATGCCCAAGGACAGGAGCATCTTGTCAGTTCTCAGAGCTGAGGAAAGTTTTCATCTCGTAATCCAACTGGTGTAACCTTTCCTTTTTTTTTTCTCTTTTTTTCTGGACTACCACCACATGTACTTGATCTGTATAGCGAGACATTTTACTATTCATAAATCTTCAGGGAAAGTGGTCACCGCAGATATCTTTGAAATCCAAAGCGACTAGCGTGACCTTGACGACATCTGCAACGGAGATTTATGTGAAGTGGGCGTGTAAAGAGAAGGAAAGGAGGCGTAACATGGTACGTAGTAACTCAGGCCCGTAACCAGGCTGCGTCGAGGACGCTTTGCTTCATCTATTGTTTGACAGTCCCTTCAAGGTGATGTGGCTGAATATTAGCGGAAAGATGAAGAGGGGAGTGTAATTGACATTTCTCGTGTCGTTGATGAGCGTCAAGGTCATTGATGAAAAAGCGATGAACGTTCTCCCCTTCAAGTCAACCATTGAAGAAGCGGGAGCGCCTGGACTATGTGTTACTAACACTGACCGCCAATTGCCATTTTTGTTCGTCCTGCTCGCTTTCAATCCTTGATATTTATGGGGTTCCTTTTCCGTAATTCTTCCTCAGTTTGTCGGAATATAATTTTGACAGACTGCTCGTACCCTCATTCTCCTCCCCCCTGTGTACGAGTTGCTCTGATTCATTGTTTGCAGGATGTCCCGTACAGGCGCCTCTTTGCCAGCGAGCGCCGCACCAGGAAACTTTTGTTACCATCTTGCATTGCATCTTGCCACTGTTTAGACTTTATTCTCAGGCCTAGGCCGCTTATTCGAGGCCCTAGCTTTCCGAGGTTATTTTCTGTACAATGTAGGGGAGGGATCCAAAGGATGTCAGTCCAGTCTCAGCATGCAAACTGAGAATGGCTGCACGGTCAGAAATTCTTACTTGGGGCTTGAAACTCGGCCCCTTCACTGAAGCAGCGAGGATGTCTTACACGAGGGGGCTCCCACAAACGCTGCTCAATAATTGATCTTTGATGATTTGTTATCCAGGGAAAAATATTTGAACTGGCTTTGGCCTGGATTTCGGCCATTAACAGCACAATTTGTTCCAGACGCGTTCCGCCTCCGAGGATAGCTCCTAAGTTTATTGGCCTACGGCCGACAGCTGTTGAACACCTGGTAAGCATGTGTCCGTACTACCGCTGAATATAGAGCATCCACGGAGGCAGTAAACATTACTCAAAATTGATGTCTGATTAGGACTAAGCTTTTTTATTCCTACCTTGCGTTTTTTGACATGAGCTAGAATCATTTATTTCAGGAATTTCCACTGGGTACGGGGCAATCAAAGCGCATGGCTTATTTATTTCAATGATAAGAGTAAAAGGGTTACTGTGGCAGGAAGGTAAGCAAAAATACATACAAGCATGCGTTCGATCCCATGTTATACTTGTCCGTTTCATCAAAGCTGATCTTTGGCCGGTATATTCTTACCGTATCAATGTTCGGGACCTCTCCTCGTTCAGCGGTGTCGTTCAATGATTATGATTTTAAGCAGACCCACTGTCTGACAGAAACGCTGAATATTTGCAGTGCCATCTACCGGGCATTGTGTCCTATTTTGGTTTTTTGGTTACTCAAGCATAGTGACGCAATGGTAAGATAAAAAATACTCTGAATCGGACCACCCTCGTTAGCCCTCGCGCACGGTCTCCAGGTCCTAGGGCTCGTGTTCCTGGTCGTGTGTTTCTATTCCCCGTTTACTTCAGCATTTATTAGTATGTCTGTGATGCCTTCAACTGCACCCACTGTATGCACGAATCTTCTAATTTCAAGCCGATCCGTTCGGGAGAGAGCCCCTGCAGACGCTTTGGCTATTGACGCCACACAACGCGAATCTAGCATGGAAGGACTGCATCATCACTACCACTATCCTTTTCCTGGCTCTTCTTTCGCATATTCATACATTGGGGGCGATGATTGGTGCAGGAGCACGGCCAATCTTATTCCTCGCCCCAGATCCGCTTTTATGAGGCAGACTCACTTGCCCCGAACATTGGCTCTTGATAGTTCCATGAGTTCCTGCTCTTCGTTTGTATGTCGAAGAAATCATCATGAATATTACTTTAAAGACCTTAATTCGTCAGTAAAAGTTGCTACATATCTCTCCATTAGTAGACGGTAGGGAAAATTTCCCAGAAAAAAAATACTGCGACGGGGAAGCAAAATAATGAAAGCCACAGAGGAACGGCTGCTTGAACCCTGGGTAACAAGGGGTTGATCTCGGAGAACTTCTCAGAATTCTGAAACATTGAAGGGATTTACGGGCGTTGGGTGCCTTGCACCCCTGGCGACTGCATCCAGGCCATGTAGTTTCATTGAAGTCCAATCACTGCGGGCGGATCTCAGTTGTATCAGCCTGAGGTACATTTCAAGTGACTGAGGACTGTCACGGGATCGAGACGCGTTAGCTACTGCACTGCTCTTTCCCACTCGCTAACGTACGCGACTGACTGCCAACGTACTTGAATCAGAATATGGCCTTCACGCTCCGGGAAAGAAGAAATCGCAACTTTGCTGTCACTGAACCTGATGATTTGGCCGTCAAGCACGACGCTCTACTGTTAATATGGTCAGAACTGCCGGAATGGATGAAAGACAACGAGTACATCCTTTCAGGCTATCGAAGGCAGGGGTTTTGCCAGCCTTCACTTATGTCTGCCTTCACTTATTTTCTGGTGGCTCATCCTTGGCAGAGAGCAGCGTAGCTGGAGAGGTTGTTTCCAGTCGGTTTATTCATGTGCGATTTTGGTTTTTCATAGAGAGCTTCTTCCCTGACATGCTTGCGAACCCTCAGATCTACATAACGAATCTGGTGGGACTCTCACAGAAAGAGAATGCTCTTCTTTCTGAATACATCCATAGTGAATATACACAGTCATCTGTGGGGCGGAGTTTTGTTTCTGTATCTCTTGGCCACAGTCAACTCTGCGTACTTATCTCGGTATCCAGTTTCCTGGGTCGATTCAGTAATGTTCGCGGTATTTCTGGCTTCAGCTGTATTCTGCCTTTGTTCAAGCGCCCTTTTTCACATTTCGACCTGTCACTCCAAGGAGGTAAAGAACTATCAATATCATCGACTGTATCTTGTCTTAATCTTACTTAATGTGTCCCTGCAGACATCGATTCGGTGCCATGCACTCGACTACTCTGGAATTGTTGTTTTGACAGTCGGCTCATTTTATCCTTGCCTCTACTATGGGTTCTTTTGCGAACCACATCTTCAGGCCTTCTACATTTCTTCGATAACCCTAGTTGGCACAGGTATTTGACCAACTGTTGCGATGAATGCGATGAATTACGGACTTGCTGACTCTCCATCATGATGTTGTAGGCGCAGCTTACATTGTATTGAACCCCGAATACGCTAAGCCTACCCACCGAGGTGCCCGAACAACCGTTTTCATTGCACTGGGTCTATGCGCGGTCTTTCCGGTCTCCCACTGGGTAATCGTACATGGATTTTACACTATGATCACCATGGGTTTGCACTGGCTTGCTATATCAGGCTGCTTCTATATCGTAGGGGCCTTGCTCTAGTGAGTGATTATCTTGAACCATCGTTCACATGCTGATATTCTCTGCTCTATCCTCCAAGTGCAAATCGCATCCCAGAACGATTTTCACCTGGAACATTCGATTACTGCTTCGCATCGCACCAAATCTTTCATTTTTTTGTAGTTTTCGCAGGATTGAGTCATTATCAATCGATCCGGGTATCTGTTGACTATGTTTATACGCAACTGCATTGTGTATAAGCGGAAATACTTGTTGAGTGTATTGTCTCCTTCGATCATAAATGGATATTTACTGACTCACTGTTGGCAAACAGATCGACGCGACGCAATACAGTCGGGGCCGTAAACTGGCCAGATTCAGCTCTTGCGAGAGCGGTAATTAGGAATCTGTATATACACATCTTGAATCCGGTCTTACGTTTCAGGGGATGAACTGCCCAACTGCTATTTTTGAAAAGGCCTTGTTCGAGGAGAACCTGCCATTGAGTCTTAGCTGTCGTGCTCAACACGTTGTATCAACTTGTGCTGTACGTCCGTAGTATTTGTAAACAGTAAATCATTATGGCAGTATGATCTCGGCCCCGACGGCCACCTCCCTTGCTTGACGTCTTGCACAAGTCTTCAAGCTATGCAAATTACTATGTATTAGATCCATTTTCTTGATGAGATGACTTCATCTCCAATCGAAGAACACCCTTCTTCCCGGGGCAATCTCCTGGAACCGGCCTCACGTTAGTACCACGCACAAACCTTCTTTTTCCCCCGATGACCAACATCTCGCCACAATACAGCACATTTGCTAAATCTGGGAGCCGCACATCTTTCGGCGTGGTATGGTGTAAACTATAAAATGAGGTTCAACTTGTTTGATAGCGTTGTCACTTTTTGCCTCTTTTCTATAAGTTGCCAGGATTTGAGCTCTCAAGTCTCATATAGCAATGCCTTATTCAGTCGGTATCCAGGCCGCTGGAGCTGCCCTTCTCTCTGCAGGTTTCCCAGCCATGTTCACGACGGCTATCGTGGTCCTTCTTGTGATAGTCTCCGTCATTTCTTCGTTACACAAGGATGCTGCCGACGCACCAGCCCGCCTTCCGATCTACTCTCTCTTCTCCATCGTTCCTTTCTTTCGCCGTCGCTTCGACTTTTTAAACTGGGGATTCCAAGTAACAGGCCAGTCTGCGTTTCAATTTGATTTATTACGAGTAAGTCTCGAGACCCACTCAAGTTCGATGATAAACAACTTGTGTTTTCCAGAATAATGTTATTGTTGTGTCTGGGGAGTCCGCGAGGGAAACGTTTTTTTCTGCAAAAGGTCTTGATCTAACTGAGGGATTCAAGATTCTTTCTGGCGCAGTAAGTAGCGGCTGCTGTTCGCCACATTTTCGTAGTACCGACTGTTGACTGCTTGTTCCTCGTAGATCCCGATGGTTCGAGGCGTAACCTCTGATCTACAAACCAAAAGGATAGCAACGATCCACAAACGATTAGCGAGCGTTCAGAGAAACGAGAGACTTAGCATGCGTGAGTGGTTCTCAAAATTTTCAATGATACAAGAACCAGAACTGATCTGATCTCTGTGTGTGTGCATATACCAGTCATCCGACCTATGCTCGAAGACTCTAGGAGAGCTATGGAGACCTGGGGAAACTCGGGTTCTTTTGACCCGTTCGACAACGTTTATGAAGTGAGCCCTTCATTTTTTTTTTTTTTTTTTTTTTTGCGCATCATTCTAATCTTTCCTGTCCGGCCCCGCCTTTTTAGTTAATATTTCAGCTCACCGTTCGCTCTTTATCATGTTCTGAAATCTCTGATGACCCTTGTGTTGTGGCACGCTTGAAAAAACTTTATGACACTCTTGATGTCGGTACCACCCCTGCGACTGTTCTCCTTCCGTGGCTTCCGACCCCCGCCATGTTGAAGAAACTGTGGGCTACGAAAGAGATATATGATATTGTTGTTGCAGCCATCGCTGCTCGAGAACAAAGCGGCGTATCAAGGGATGATACACTTCAGATGCTCCTGGATTCTGGAGATGAAAAACTGGTTGTTGTCGGGGTTAGTGACTTTGGACTCATTCACTCCTTGGCCCATACCTGATGCATGAGTCACAGTTCATAATGGGCCTCCTAATTGCAGGAGCCAGGGCAACGGGCACAACCGGTCAGTGAACTAATTTTTTCACGCCGGTCGAAAACTGCTTACGACCATTTACTTCACCAGCATGCTGGATGCTTACCTTCTTAGGAGGCCATCCCGAGTGGCGTGACAAAGCTAGGGCCGAAGTAGAAGGACTTGTGGCTTCTCAGTATCCTGCCGCAGCTTCTTCGAGCGACTCCTTATCGTCACAGCTAGCTGGGATCTCACTAGAGACGTGGGAAGCGGAGACCCCCGTTCTCGATTCGATCATCCGTGAAACTCTTCGTATTGCCCAACCTCATACCGCTATGCGTCGAAATCTCGGTGCCGAAATACACATCGAGGGTAAACTAATACCTTCTGGTGCATATGTGATGTATCCCTTCAGTGATGTCCACCTCAATCCCGATATTTATCCTGATCCATGGAAGTTTGATCCCACCCGGGAGCGAGAGACGAAGACGGCGTACAGCTATGTTGGATGGGGAGGAGGTTAGTGTGGCCAACCTATTCTTGACTTGAATCTGATGCCTCTTTTCGTCCTTAGGTAAGACTACCTGTCTTGGTCAGCGACTAGCCAGGGTTGAACTGAAGCTCGTCACGGCGCTATTCCTACTTGGATTCCAGCATCGCGTTGTTGACAGCTCTGGCAAAGTAGCTTCCGGACCGCCTCTACCCAACTGGAATGACATTCTCCTGTGTCGTCCTCCTCAGGGCTCATTCAAGCTGGCATATGAACGGTCAAAGACTACGTTGTGACCGCTACCTTCATTTACACTGTAATTTATCCACCCTGGACCTTTTTGGACTATTTTTTTGGTATCACATATTTACACATTTCGATCTTCGCAGCACCCAGGAGAACTTTTTTTGGAATTTTAGATATATAACCCCGTCCGTTGCCTTGCGCTCAATTATTTCATTAGATTGTTACATTATTTTTGTTGTTATATAGAGTAGTTATATGTACTGGTACAAATGAATCATGAAATTTCATTTTCACTCAAACTGCAGCTTATCCTTTTCGTTCAAGCCCAGGGTTCGGCCCCGCTTGGCCTGCAAAAATATCCTCAACTTCCTTCCTTTCTTGTATCCTAGACCGCAAACGAGTGAGCAGCATGTGCTGCCTGTCCTTCTCTGCCTCTTTCGCCTTCCTTTCCTTTGGTTGTTCCCACCTGCTCTTCAGTATCCGCCGTACCGCCTCTGGGCTGATTTTGAATTTCTCGGCGAGCACCGGGGTGCTGAACTTTTCCTTGTCAAAGTGATAAAGCTGCCTGAGACCTTCCATCGCCTCTCTAGATAGCTTTCGGGGTGGATTCCATCCGTCTGGGAACTTTTCCTGCAGGCTCTTTTTGTGAATTTTAAACGCGTCTGGTGTGGGGGATTTTTGGGGTTTCTGCCGATGGTATGGAACGGTAGAAGGGTTTCTGACGCGATTTACAGCATTGCTGTCTTCTGACAAGTCAACCGGGGATTTATCGTCAAAGATGGATGAACCAGAAGTGCGCCGCTGGTGGGTGGTCGAGTAGAATCTAGAGATTGATAGTCGCTGGCTGCTGAGCGTGAATTTCGGGGCTGCTGATCGCAGCAAGTGGGACATTTGAAGGTTGGAACAGGAGCAAAAGCGTTGCCAGATTATGTCAGAAATTACTTTCAGCCATCAACATCCATGGCAGACGTTACAGACTCGAAAATCAACGACGCATACCTAGACGTGTAAATGCTTTCACAGCCAATTATTTCGAGCATCCTGGTCCTCACATATTTCTCTGATTCTCAAAGACGAGACGATAAGAAGGAAACCAAATGGCTCCTGTTGGATTACAAGGTCCTCTGCATCTTTTGTCTTCTGTTGGCAGCGCATTAACCGTATCCATCGTGCAGTCTGACGACTCTGATAAGCTAACGCTCACCCAGACTGGGACTGGTGGGCTTGATGAGCTGCGCGAAGCTCTTGACGACGCCAGAGCTTCCTTTGCCTACATCCGTGTCTCCTACAATAACGATAAAGAGTCGGTTCGGGAGAAGTTTGTCCTAGTCGTACGCCGTCGTCCGCTCCTTTCGTCTTTCTCTCAGACTAACGGTGATCCCCTAAAATTTTACAGGTGGTTCGTCTCCATCCGCCGTTTTCGTCTTTTCTTTCAGATTAACCCTAATGTCCTTCAAGTGGATAGGTCCAAAGTGTAAAGCAGTGATGCGAAAGGCCAAGGTATTCCATTCCAGAGTAGATCCACTAGCGCCCTTG
This sequence comes from Collybiopsis confluens, assembly GCA_013368555.1. Lineage (NCBI taxonomy): Eukaryota > Fungi > Basidiomycota > Agaricomycetes > Agaricales > Omphalotaceae > Collybiopsis > Collybiopsis confluens. The sequence goes on from JAACJN010000021.1 coordinate 254,889, forward strand.
CTAACGTTTTACCTATCGCTTCCCAGATATCTGTGCATTCAGCTGATGTGAAGCAGGTACTACGGGTATACTCTATCGAAGTTGCTGCGCGAGAAAAGGACGATTTGAGCGAAGACCCTATCGTTAAACGTCTACGGAAGGTGCGGAAGCTCCAAGTTGGAAAAAAGGGTCTCTTTACTAACTATGGCGATCGTATTTCCTTTTATAGGCTGGCGGAGCCAGTTACGACGGAGTCTGATTGTCCTTCCTGCATGTACTTACGCGTTTTTTCTCTTTGGCAATGGAATGGAACGTGATGAGCTAAAACACGAACACGACGCTATCTACCTAGCACAAAGTGCTGGAGATTGTCGATCCCATCTTCCTCAAGCCTCATTCCCATCCATTCGGACATGGCTTTCGCGCCCAATCGCTTTTCATAAAAATCGATGGAAGGTTGGTTCCACTGCGTATCACGATGAATATAGTTGTCATATAAGCTTAACTTTCTTTGAACGTAAGTAACGTACCTTGAGGACAGACCAGTCCATCCGCGCGCAATTCTGGATCCAACACGAGGGAGCTTAGAGGTCATAGATCATCAGAAAACCGATAAAACCTTTACCGTTTCTTGAGCTACTTTTCCGAGCTCGCCAAAGAGAGCTTTTCCGAGACCCAGCAACCTATATTCCGGAGCGATAAAGAGGTCCTCAAGGTAGAGTCCAGGCCGGCCCGTCCAGGTCGAAAAATTGAAAAAGTAGAGGGCCAAACCCACGGGCTTGTCGTCGGCAATGGCAAGCAATGCATGCGCAAATTTCTTCTCGAAAAGATTACTTTTAAGCTTGAGCCAATCGTAAGATCGGGGAGAGAACAGGTAGAGTTTGGATTACCAATTCTGGGGTTGCCTTGACTGCGTCCGGTTCCTTTTCGTAGACCGCCTGCAGAGAGGGTTGTAAGTTGGTGGTCGTCCGTATTATGAGGTTTTTCCCCCCGATTTGGCCGATGTGCGTACCAAATCAATGATAAGCTGTAGTATACTGTCCTGTAAATGGTTGGCAAACTATATTTTGAAAATGATCTATGTATCTACCACATCGTCTGGAGTAGCAGGGCGTATATGAAACTTGGAAGCCATTGGCGTTGAAAGAAGTTGAACGGGTCGGCGCTAATATTAGACGCCTTCATTGTTTAAGCTTGTTTACTTTTTGTACACGGGCCTTTAGACACGGACCTCCTTACCGTCTACCCAAATCCATAAGAGGAAGAAATTCCGGATGTTTTCTTGAATAAAGGAAAGGGAGGAGGAATAAAGTGGCGCTGGAGGCCAAACACCAAGTTCATTAGAGCTTTGGTTGGTGTGCGCCTTGAAAGGCGCCCAAAAGAATTTATTTGCACTTGTTTGTTTATTTGTTCTCTCTACACAAAAAAAAATCTCCCCCCCCCACCCCCAAATTCATTCTATCACGAAATGGATCCCGCCAAACTGGCAAAGCTGCAGGCGCAGGCAGCAGCAAACAGGATCGGTTAGTCCTTTTTCCCCCCCTTCGATGGTGCCGTATACTAACTAGAAATGATTTCAGGTGGAAAGGGTACTGTGCGCAGAAAAGTTGTGAGGAAAGCGAAGCCAGCGGGCGCACAAGACGACAAAAAGCTGCAAGCTGCACTCAAAAAATTGAATGTGCAACCGATTGCTGGTGTTGAAGAGGTCAACATGTTCAAGGAAGATGGAACGGTTCTTCACTTCCAAGCACCCAAAGGCGCGTTCAGCTCTTTTTTTTTTTTTTTCGATTCTCGTCTATGCATCATTTATATTTATTTTTACTTTTCTTTTCTAACAGTACACGCTGCTGTATCAGCAAACACCTTTGCCATCTATGGCACAGGTCAATCCAAGGAACTCACTGAACTAGTTCCTGGTATTCTCAACCAACTCGGCCCCGACTCCCTCGCATCCCTACGAAAACTGGCCGAATCATACCAAGCCATCCAACAGGGCCAGAGACCAGCCACCGGCGTTGCAGAAGAAGACGACGACGAAGTTCCCGATCTAGTAGAGAATTTTGATGTGGAGGCAGATAAGTCAGCAGGTTTGGACTAGAGAGAAGACTCGGACGAACATGTCGGAAACACGAAAGAAAAAAAAACATAGCTTGATGGGCAGGGGGGGGGGGACGGTCGGCTAGCTGGACCGATGCATTGTGGACTTTCTAAGTGTCGCCTTCGCTGCTTTCATCCGCTCTCTCGTTGTATGGTAAATCATGATTGTATTCGTGCTTGCATTTGCTTTTCAAAATCAAGGCCTGGCGATCCCAAAGTTCAATCGCACATCACTTTGCTGTGCTTCGGAGCTAGTCTCCGAATCTGCTCTTGACACGTTTTTTTGCAGATCCTTCTTGTAATCTCGATCGGATGTTTGAGAGCAGTGTGTCGAGAACTGTGGCACTTCTCATTCCAGAGTATCCGCTCCAACGCAAGATGACAGTCCAGGAGGATCAGAGAGAATGGCAGATTCAGTCATTCGGATTCTTGTCCGGTCGTGCAGACTGCGATACAGAGTGCACACCGCAGATTCTCGTTTGCTTGGCAGAGAATGAGCCTCCAAAAGGGAATCGGAATCCTTCAACTCTCCATTTCCGCAAGCGAAGCTTGAAGAAGTACCGTGCTCGATCCTAGGCCAAATATACCTAATGAAGTCGGCGGCCAAGTCTTCTTCGAGCACTGGGTCAGTTTCTTGGACCACGTAAGTGAAAATGGTGGAACCGCACGATCGGAAGTTGGGACGTGGAAGTGGTTGTGGACTGGGTAAGCTCACTACGATTCTCCCAACCGGTTCTTGTTCATACCAAGACACTTTAACCGTGGGGATGGCGAATCGCGAATGAAAACACAGGGTTTTCCCTGGCCAAACTTTCGAGGATACTTCAGCGAGGCGAGTGCATTAGACTCGACCCATGGAGCGGTGGGGGGGGGGTCTTTCGCTTTCGTTCTCGTTTCTTTCGAGCCGAGTCTCGGATATTTATTCGTCTTGGCCCTTTGGTGGAGTATGTACGCAGCACCATAAAGCGAGCGAGTCGAGCTGTGGAAGTGGATTTCAGGTTCGGAGTTCAAAAGTTGCGTTGATGCTTTTTAACCAGCGATCCTGACTCAGTGCCACCCGCAGTGCTTCAGCTCTAGAGGGTGAGCGTCCCACTCTTCATTTCAGAAGTTGCTTCAGCCGCAGCTGGTATAGCCTCTTTTCATACGATCGAGAGATCCGTTGATACTCGAGCCGGTGAGGTTCAGGATCTAGCATTTGGAGTGGAGACCCCTTCGTGAGCGCTATCCGGACGCTTTTTTCACCAGAATGTCAGAATGATGTTTATCTTTCTGTTCGGCCCTATTCGACGCTATACTCTGATGACGGGCAGTCGGAACGGGTCCCTAGATCTGGTACGAGGGTGGTTGCGGCAGTGGTGGGAGACCGGACTGGACACGGAGCTCTTCAGTCGCCTGTTCCAATAACATATGCTCTCTTCCATTCATACAAGAATTTAATGTAGGATCTACTTAGCCAGCTTATTTCCACCGACAAAGAAAGGCCGCCCGTCAGTCTACATCCCAGCGGGACCGAGAAAGTGCGGGCGTCAAAATAAATGTTTTGATTTTCCATTCTTAAGCTTTGAGATGATTTTTGGATCGATCTCTTTCGGGATTGTAAGGTTGAACTGGCCATGTAGTACCGGGCCATATCCGGGAATTAAGTTTCCCTTTAGGGAATAAGTGACATCACCGATGCGCTTTATTGAGCTCCTCTACAAAGTGGCGGAATGTTGGCCTCATTCCTATACGTGTCACACAAATCAGCTCCATCAGGAAAGTAGTGGCTTTTCCAAAACGATGACATTGACCAAGTCGAATACCCTCCACCCCGACTGCTTTTTACCACAGCATCAACCACTTCCAGAGGAAACCTGGCTCGGTTTTCCACGGTCGTTACTGACGTCTTGAAAGATCGAGCAGATAGCCGTTTGCGCCGTGGATTCCAGCGCGCTCAACAGCATTTGTGGCCAGTGAGAACATTCCTTGTTCTCATCTTTCGCCAGAGGACGGTTCTTTTTTCGGATCGTCGAGAGGGTTGATGGGGAAACATGATCATAGGCTTCATAGCCTGGCTTTCCCGGAATAACAACTCGTCCGAGGGTCCAACTAGATGTACCATTGGCGGGAAGTGCATGGATCAAAAGTGAATTCACTTTTCGCTTCCCAATCGCATCCCGGCAATAGATAGAAAGCGAGATTCATCCACGATGCCTGAGGTAACCCAAGGGTACCAAGGTCCACCCGTAGTGAAGATACATTTGTGTAGGAGAGAGTAGACCTAGAGTATACATATCAGCCAGCCTGCTTGTACAGAGAGAGTAGGGGATCCAATTCTTTTGTATGCGGCCTCTACTCTACTCGCAAAATCACTTGTCCACAAACCGCATGGCCTCATATCGAGAAATGGGGATTTATTTTCCCCCCAAGTTCATCAATGACATACTCATCCATGGCATCGATCCGGCATTCTTTAGCTTTGGCAGGTGCAACCAATTTCTAAAGGGTGAATGCATTGCGAGGGGATGAAATTCCTAAAGTGTTTGTTGGCTTATTGGGCTGGCGACAAACACTCCAGTACTCGGTGAAGTCATCCTTGCAGAATCTTTGGCCACAGCCAGTTGAATAGATTACTAGAGTATAATACCATGAGTTACATGAATCATATTCATCATCATACAACATCCTGGGGTACCCCGGCTACAATATCGTTCACAGTCCTTATTTCATCTAAAGAACCACTGGTAGCACCGTCAAGGATACCTGACATATATTTCATTAGAAAAGTCACCTGGTCAATGTAAGGGTAATTTATACCTGCAGATGCAACATCAAGCCGGAGATGATAGAATTGCCATATTTGCTGTTTCGCAGCAGAAATATTTGGCGGGAGTCTGTATTCAGCATTTTTTGGCGTAACAAAAATGAAAAACCGGTTCCTAGGATCAACTTTGCAAGCATCCAGTCGTTTCTCTAGTGCCAAGAGGCCATCGGCATTCACATGGTGTTGACGGCCAACAGTCATTTGAAAACCTGCACCAAATACTTCACCGTCACTCTGCCAAACAGCAAATGCGTCCCATGCGGGGTTGTTGCTCTGTGATGGAACATATAATGTGGCCAAGACTCGGGTAGTATTGACATCATCCTTGTTAGAGAAGACGGTAATGGAATGCAAACCAAAGGGTATGGTCAACACTGGGTCCTGAGAGAATGGGAGCAGTGTCAGGCTCTCCGAATGGATCAGTTTGTCAAGGGCCATTGCCTCAAAAAGCCAGCCCAAAGAAGCGCCCATTGTCCATTCAAACATCCGAAAGAGCTCTTGGCGCCTCTGCAATGGTTGTGTCGCATGCACAGATACAATCATCCTTGAGATGGTGTTGGAACATATAGCAGATTCAAGTACAGCATGAGCTGAATCTGTTGAAGGGAAGGTGTGAATTATTCTATGGCTAAGACCCAATCCCGACTGAGGATTCATCAAGATCCTGTGCAAGTCATTGAACGGAGACTGCTGGATGAACTTCCAGGTTTTTTGGCGCACAGTGTCCAAATGATCGGCTCCCAATTCGATTATATCCAAACCAAGTCGGAAATCAACCCCGAAGTCTTCCCAGGCCTGGTAAAGGAGATCCAGATTGTTAGAGACTTCTTTGGCACCACAATGGACAGTCCAGCTTTATAAACTCAATGAGAACACAAATTGCTCACGAAAGGATGGAAGAGCACTTACACTGAGATAGCCTCTTCGAAAGATGGTAGACGAGGATAGAACACTCTAAGGCGTTTCTGCTTCACAAAGCACTCATAGCGTTCAGGTTTTGGAGAGGTAGAGAGGATGGGGTACAATGATACAGAGAGGTCCCAGAACATTTTGTCAGGCATAGCAGAGGTGGTGTTATCACTGTCAATCAATGCACATACACCTCACAAGGAGTGCATGAACATGAATGGGCTGTCATCGGAATTTTTTTTCACCACTTCGAAAACACCGTCGCCATCAAAGTACCAGCAGCGAGAGGTGGGCGCAAACATGACCCTCTCCTTTTGCAAAAGCTTTAAACAGAGCATGTAAGGCAGTAGCGTGGAATTTCCTAGGAGAATGATGAGGACGCGCTGGAGAACAAATGCAACACCATACGGACCTATACCCGGGTTTCCGACGATCACAGAGCCGTGAGGCGAACTACGATTTCTATCCGCCTCGATCAATCCTATGAGTCGCTCGTAGTTGTCCAAGAGGACCAGTCATTCTTTGGGAAATATTGCTGACCCTGGATAGATGTACACAGTTTTGTTTTGGATGTCCAAAGGCTGTCCCCAGTGGTGCTTCCAAAGTGCATGTAGCTCGTTCTCTGGATCAAGTTTATGAAACTGCTCAGGGAGGGAGCTCATCGTTGTGTGAATGAAAAGGCTTGTAAAAATTAAACCTAAACAAAAGATTTTCCACAATCACGACCCTCGACTGTGAGAGGAGGAAGCAGAAGAGATCGTAAATTGAACCCTTACCTTGTGATCAAGTTCAAGTTGTTTGAGACGACGACCGAATCTGTAGATGAATTCTGCGAGATGAATAGCGGTCCAGTGGTTCAAGGCTCGCGGAGTCGCACGTGACTATATTCGTCCTTTCCTTTCGATGGCGTACGACGCAAAATTCTGGGAGAATGCAAGGCGGAGAAGCGTTCAGCCTGGCGGGTTTGGAAAAGATAGAGCTGAACTCTGGTGAGCCCAGCTCAAAAGACATTAGTTTGGGCTTTCTTGAACTGATAATAGGGCCAAGCTGCTCAGTGTGGAGGACGCTTTGGAGGCGCCGGTGACGGATATCGACCTGTTGCCCAAACATCCTGATGAACACCAGATACGTCTCGACACTGATCGGAGTTTTGTGATGTACCCGGACGGCGATGTTCAAGGCCACCAAGAGAATCTCTACAACCTACTCGTATCCATCTTCCGTCGGCATCCAAAACTGTCTTACTTTCAGGGGTTCCACGACATAATTACGGTGCTATTCCTTACCCTTCCACCACACTTACGTCTGCCATGTGCAGAGAAAGTAAGCCTTCACAGGACCAGAGACGCTATGGGCGAAGGACTGGAGCCAGTCCTTGGTCTGTTGCGATTTCTTGCCAAGCTGCTCGCTGCTGTAGACGCAGACCTGGCACGGGTCATCAGACGCGCTTCTCCCCTTCCGTATTTTGCGTTGAGTCATCTGCTCACCATGTTCTCGCACGATGTTCCAACCTTGCCTCTCATACAGCATATCTTCGACTATCTTCTGTCCCGACCCCCCGTTGCTCTGGTCTATCTTGCTGCCGCCATAATTATCCAAAGGAAGGAAGAGTTGTTCAACCTAAACGAAGATGTTGATGGTGACCTCGGCATGCTTCACTCTCTGCTTGGAGCTCTACCTCAGATAAGCGATGACCCAGAATCACTGGAGGATGCTGTTGTAGACGAAAAGGGTGGTGCTACAATCGATGCACCCATCACTTCTGAATCGCTTTCACATCTCAGCGGAGGTCATCTAGACACAACAACCCAAAAGTTCCTCGACACAGATGTTATCGCCTCGCCTCCAGACGGTTCCGATAGTGACACCCTCGCTGACTCAGTGTACTACTCTGAAGACGACACAGAAACGGAATTTGGTGCTCAACAAGAAGCAGACGACACAAAACCATCATCTCGCTCTTCCGTACTTGCAATATCTTCATCTTCCCAATCATCATTAGGCATCTCCGAACTTCAGACGCATCTCTCCCGGTCTCCCTCCGCATCGCAGTCGCAGATGTTCGCGTCATCTCCTGACCTAACATTCTCTCAAAATCGTCCAAACTCTTCTTCCCCTTCTTCTAGCGTTCACTCCGAGGGATCCTCGGTCATAAGTCGCTCGAAAACCCACACAGGCGCCTCCGTTACATTAAGTTCTCTTCTGCGGGCTGCAGATGATCTGTTCGAGGCGTTTCCACCGTACCCTGACTATCCAGGTTCTTTAGATATGGCTCACACACCTCAGTTTCCAGGAAAGTCAGATGTCCCCTCTAACAATACTCTTGCACCCGTGCTGTCAGCCTTCATGGGTCTACATAGTGTTGTCTACACCTGGTCCGAGGATCCTGCATGTCTCCCCGGTGACCACTTTGCAGAAGAGATTGTGGGTGACTCGTCGAGTGTGGTCAAACCATGGGATCCCTCTCTCGAGGTGGATGATGGCGATGACGACGAGAAGGATGAAACACCAAATGGAGGTGAAGAGATGCCCAAACGCGAGCGAGTTGGAAAGACGAGACTACTACGTTCAGATATGATCCTCAGTGCTGGGGCAGGCGCGGTGTTGATCGTGGCAATTGCGCTGGCAATGTATCACAGTCGCGGCTCTCGGAGCGAACGGCTTCCACTTGACAAATTCTTGGGTTTCCTAGGGGCATGGGGAGCTTGGGGTTAAAGCTAAAAGCGGTGAATGCCGGTACGCACCTCTGCAACTGGCTCCAGAGAATTCAGCGGTGTAATATTGATATTTGGTCACCTTCTGCGAAGTCGGACCTTGGGACGAGAATTACAGCTCTGCTATGCGCAATATCCTCGGCCACTCTCGCTTTTGCGCTTTTGTTATGTACACCTGTAGGATTTTGCAGACTGCGGCCAACGGCGCCGATATCGGATACAGATATAATTGGTGCTACTGCTCGTGAATCTTTTGTTTTCGGGAATGACCTGCCTATAAATGGCGTGCTGCTTAAAACTTTGGCCCTGTTCGGCAAAACCGGGGTGGATACATAAGTACACAGGAAAGGCTGTTACCAAGGTGGAACCCCTGCAGATGGCAGATGGCAACGCCTAAGTATGTCGACCAGCCTAAAAGGGTTACCTCAGGGATGGTTGAACGCCCACCAAACGCTGAATCCACCCAGCGTCCCCGAAAAGATCATTTGTAGTGGTAAAAGTGGCTAAAATTTTCCCGGATTTTACAAGGAACCGTAATTATTCAACAAATACCAGATCAATTTTAATTTACACAAATTCTACCGCACACAACACCCCTCCTTCTAAACTATTCAACATGATATACAGTACCCCCAGTCGCTCGTCAAACTCCAAGCTCTTTATGTCATCGATCCACGAATAAGGCTGTTCGGGACGCGTTGTAGAAACGTCAGAAAATAAAGAAGGAATTTGCGGTCGATACAGAGTCGACGTGCGTGCAAAAGGATCGTAGTGCATCAAGAGGATCTCGACCTTTGCCAAAGCAGTGGCATGGGTAGTAGCGCCTGCACCAGCAGATAGAGCGGTGACCCCAACATCGACCTCAAAATCATGCCCTACACTTGTGGCACCAGTATTCACGTCGGTATCGCACACGAATACACCCCAAGTCCCGGATTCTGACCCGGAGCAGGGTACTTCAAAGAACTGGAGACCCGGAAGTCGAACCCGGTGCGCTAGCTCGGCTTCTGTCTGCTTGAGGTCCATGTCCCAAAAACAGCATTCGGTGTATTCCTGAGCTTGGGAATCTGTCGCGTAGTACGCGGTCATGGCGAAATTCCGGGCGCTCGAAGCATAAAACCCGCACCGCTCAAATGAATAATTGGTTGAAGTCAAGATTGGCGGGATTTTGGAGAGTTCCAGCTGTCGCCGTTGGTTTACAGGGCTTAAATTATAAGGGAGGTAATCTTTTGAGCATCGATACACCCACGATGCTCTGGGATTAGTAGCTGCGAGGAAAAGGTCCTGATTATTGAACGATACATCGACCGAGTCGATTTCGAGCTCCTGCGAAATAAACGTTTAGCTGCAGGAATGCATAATGGAATGGCTTTAGGGTGAATCACCGTTAGATCCGTGTCTACCACACATCTCGCACCATTAACCATGTTTATGCCAATGATATGAATCGTTGTAGCCATTTTGACAACCGCTAGAATGCCGTCGGCGTTGATTGCGCACGAAGGGTACATGGCAGGATAGGTACTGTCGAGCGGGGAACGGTGCCGGATTGACAGCTTTACATTGTGATAGGAAAAGGAAGATGGATGAGTCGAGTTGGGATCCAGTTCATATTCAACTTCTAAGCAGACTACTGAGTTTGCAACAAACTCTTGCAACGACTCTGCCACGAGCAGACAAACCAAGAATTTGCCAGTGGCTAGCGGTAGAGTGCTCTTTGCAAGAATATTTCTACCGACGTAAACCTCACCAAGGATTTTCCCCTTTGATAGATCCCAACACTTGGCCATTCCATCGTTTATGTCGCAGGTTAGGTACATTTCTGTGCCATCAACGGAGCATATGGAGTCGATAGAACGAGTCCATTGCAAGTACTTGTGAACGCGGATTGGACGAGGAGAAGAAGAAAGTAGAATTCTTTGACGATTTAGTGTACGCAGCACCAATGCTTGCAGATCGAGATTTGGGATGAGCTCGGAATGAGGTGGACAAGCGAGTGGTACTGAAGAAAGTTGGAGGGTGCGGACAAGGACGTGCCAGTAACTGGTGAGAGAACGAAGGCCGTAAAGTTTGTGGGAAACCAAGGATAGGGAGAGCGAATCGTATACGTCCAAGAGTGCCACTAACTCAAACAGGGTGTCCAGTGGAAGGTTCACCAATCCAGGCATGGAAGTTGCGGAAAGAGTCTTGCGAGCTCAAATTATTACTCAGCGTTCACTCAGGAGTCAATATCGTACCCAATTTGCCAATACATACGATTTACTTCTAAGTAATCTTCCATGTCTATGTGAGTACTGTAAAACCATATGAGAAAATAAGTTAAAGCAAGGGTCAATCATTAGCCTTAAGCGGAAAAGGAACAAAGAATAAAGAATATGGGTGTGTTTACATATATCTTCGTCAAGGGTCCATCTTGTTTCAATATTTAGCTGCCTTCGTGTATCTGCCACGCACTTCGTTTTTAATCCTCTTGAGGGTGTAGAGCAACAGAGGAAGGGGATTCGATGCCCAAAAGGCCTTCCACAGCACCAACGACCTCGGCTGGACTGGTCACATGCCAGCTCGCCAGAGTACGCTTCGAACTATGCCCAACAGCAACAGTGAAGACTGCCTCCGGTGCGAGGCGGATATGAACCGGCGGGAATTTGCTGGATGACCTGCCCGAACCGCGGGAGTCATCCTCATCCTCATCATCATCATCAACTAGCGTCACGCTCAAAGGAGCTTCCATCATGAATTCAACTTTATCTTCATTCCTTAGAGGGCCATCCTCGCGTGTCGCAGAAGCTGATTTTAACGGTCCTGGAGAAGGATGTTCAGAGAATTGCCTTAAAGCACGGAACATGTCTTCGTCCGTCTAAGCAGCAAACATGTCAACTATATACGATCACAGAAGAGCAGAAGAACGCACCTTATCGTCTCCAGCGCAAAAGATATATTCAACCTGTGGATTCTTGTACACAAGTCTCTTGACAATTTCACCCTTGTTCACCGCGATGGGGCGAACCTCGAGATTCTTCTTGCCGACCAGCACTGTAGAATAAGAAGTATTAGACTTCGAAAACACCATTGACACTTCGCAAAACCCACCCTCTATTGGCCTCTTATGTGCCAGATTATTTTCCAGCAAATCTTGACACTGTCGGCACTGGAACTGGCCCCATTCTGGATCTGCAGAGCGGTAATGCCACGTTATACTCGACTTTTTCACTTCAATCTGTGACCCTGTGGTGCGTTCGGTATAATATCTGAATTTAAAAGATTGACCTGATGTTTCAAGCAGCGTATGAGAAATGTACAAACTTGAACACCTCCAGCACTTCAGACATCCACGACATGTCCAGTTTCGATGTGAAATTACGCCAGGGAGAGGGACTGGAGGAACCTGGCTTCCTGGGCTCCCGAATGAATCCTCCATGTTCAGCGCTAAACCCGAGTCCCCGGCCTCCGTTCGCAGTTCCAACTGCTCCAAGATGTTCGTCAAGGAAGTCTGCATCTCGACCTATTTCAATGATAAAAAGAAGATTATGAGAAGTGATTCGATCGTGTCAATGTTTCCACTTACCGCTGATAATGTAAACCAAATTCCTCTCGTCTCTGCACAACTTATCTAAAGCCCGCACCGTCTGCTCATTCGGAACGGCAGCAGAGGGGTCCTTGACAATGGGGGCTAGGGTTCCATCGTAGTCAAAGAAAAAAAGCCGCGAGGGTTTTACTCGCGGTGAAGTAGGCGAACAGGGTATAGATCCCGCCAGGTCGAACCACCTTCGAATCTGCACTGAATTCAGATACGGTGTGTCCCTCTTGGTGCTATTGGAGATACCACCCTGCGTACCACGAGTGATAGCAGACATTTGCTGCAACAGCATCTCCACAAGTACACTAGCCCACATATGGCTCGTTCGTGTTGTGACGACATCGTACAGGTATTTATGCCGCGTAACCTTTTCAACTTCTGGCATAAGCAGGGCGCGATGCATCGCAGTTGCAACGCTGTGCAGATCCCAGGGGTTCACCCAAAGAGCTCCTTGTGTACTTTGAGAGGAGGCATTATCGGCATTATCGGGTTCAAAATGACCAGAGCCGAGTCCTGTTTTGGGATTTTGAATATTTTGGACATTGAAACGAGATGTTGAACGAAAAAGAAACCCAAAGACTGAGGAGAGAACATATGCAGGCAACCGAAAGGCGTAGAGAAGACGAACAAGGCCAATAGAATTGAGGAACCGGAACATACCATTTTGAGCGGAAATCCAATTGGATTTGCTTGCTGCAGCAAACGCGATGGGATCACCCCTGACCACAAGGTTGGGGGATGGCACGGTCGACGAGGATGATGAATCCCAGCCAAATCTACTTTTGGTCGTATCTGGAGTCAACAGTCAGTGAGGCGTCTGTCATAGAGAGGATTAATGTATATCCACCGGAAAAGCTCGCCAACATTTTGCCATTGACATTGAGCGTTCCAGGCCCGCCAGGAGATGTAGGCTCTTCTTCCCCTACGTCAAAGTGTCAACGAGTTGAATCAGAAACTGATAAAGTGAAAGGCACGTACCGGCCTCATCCGTGTCCCCTGGACCTTTGGGACCTAAAATTCCCATCACACCCATAAGCTCGGAAAGAACAGACGGAGATCGTTTGGTCCGTTCCTGCGCAATAACAAACTCCATACTTGTCGTATTCATGCCATCTCTGAGAGGGGTAATGACAGCAAGATCCGCTACGCTCAGCAGCGCGTAGAATTCGTCTTTCTTTAATGTTTGATGACTACATCAACTGGAGTTGTAGTCAAGTTGCAAAACAAGAAGGCTCAAGACTCACTAATGATGGCACGGGATGAAATCCAGTGAGCCATAAGTTCCGTTAATGTGAGCTACCAACTCGGATACTTGTCGTTCAAGTTTAGGTGAGTCGGATATGGAAGGAGAAGTGACCTGATCGAGTAACGCATGAGCACCGGCATCTGTCGATAGCAATAAACATACGTGCCTGAATCATTACAACCCTCCCTACCCATTCTGGGTACATCTGCAGCATCTTCTCGAATGCCCTCAACTTCTGCAATACACCTTTGACCACATCCAGCTTATCTCGGCCGACAATAATCTTCTTTCCCTGATATAGAGCCTTCAAGGCGTCAAATTTGGGTTTGATCCCGGGACGAAGAACATCTCCGGCCACTCGTGCTGCGTCAATTCCAACGGGACAGTAAGACACTGCGGTCAGGTGTGCTGAGGCGGGATTTTCGATTCCGCGGCCGTTCGAGTGAGATTCATAGCCGCACACACGAATGCAGGTAGAAACGAAGTGTCGGGAGTATGAATAATTCTGGAAACAGACCAGATTCGCGCCAAGCATGCCGTCAAGGATCTCTTTTCTCCTTGGAAGACACCTGAAAACTTCGCTGCTCGGGAAAGGCGTGTGGACAAACAGACCCACTACTGCATCGGGTAGAAGCTCCCTCAGCAGACTAGGCAGAAGGAGCAAGTGGTAATCGTGCACCCAAATCAAGTCGCCCGGTTGGTAGATTTGGGCTATCCGGCGCGCAAAAGCAGCATTTGCAGCTTCATAATGAGGATAGTGGGAATCAGCAGAGGCATATTCGGTTGCGACATCCTGCCAGAGAAGGTAGTGGAAGAGAGGCCAAAGGATTTGTTTACAGTAACCGTCGTAGTAGCCGTGAGCGACAGCGGATGGCATCCATACGGCCACGTAGCCAGTGTGATGATTCCCACTTGCGTGACCATCCTTGGCATCGTGCCCGTCGTCTACATCGCCTCCGCTCGCCAGCAGCTCTTCCAAACACTCCTTGTCTGTATCCGAAACGCCTCCTGCGCCTTCACCGCCTACAATATCTCCCATCCAGCCTACGATGATCTGATCATGAGTGGCACTGAGTGAGCGGATGCCAGAAATCATCGCTGCGTGACCGTATCTGGGCCCTAATGACCATCGCTTGGATGAAGCAGAGCTTGACGGTTCCTTATCGTCTAGAGTACATGTGACAGGAAGGGAATGGCAAACATGAAGTATTCGTCCAGTTAATGGAATACCGTTTCGCCTGTGTCGGTCTTCAAGCTGCGCTATTGAAGCTTGAATGTCGGACAACGATGGAAGGGTTGCAGCTGGGTTGGCCATGACGCTTATGCTGGCTGGATGCTATAAAAAAATAGCCGTACAAATGACTATACTGGGCCTGAAAAAGCGCGGGGAAATGCCTGAACAATTCAAGTATGCTCCGCTGCAAGTTCTGGTAGAGACTGGAGAAGACTGGAAGCAGTTGGTGGTGAGAGAGGAAAAGGCGGCTGATGTTAAAAAGCGTTTTTGCGACCCTTAGACGTGGGATTTCTACTAGGAATTCCTAAAATGGAAATAGCCCCTATTCTTTATCCGATAGAATGACGAGGGCGCAGGCGAATGGCTGGGAGACACGGTATCATTCCATCTTATGTGCTTCCTTTTTCGCTCGTTTTCGTATGTTTCCTTCGCCCTTGACCTGAGATCGTTTTTCCGTAGTCGTTCCGGATTGTAGCCGCACCACTTGCATCCAGAATTCTGAACGAGAATCGCCGCAATTCAATCGCATGTGCGTAGCGCAATCGACGTGTCTTCCGGCACTAGTAAGGACTGGAGTTCAAAATCGTAAGTAATTTCGGCTCCCTGGGAAAGGACCTTGAAGGCGCAACTGAGCTTTTACAAGTCCGTTCCGAGTCGCATAGACGTGGTCAAGAAAGGCGGATAGTAAACTAAAGAACTTGAAGTTCGAGTGCTCAAGCTTCGAGCTGGGTTTTTGGGTTTTTAGTTATGGTGATTTGCAAACTTTATCCTTTCTTGTTTGGTAGTCGGATCGATTCGCTTTCTCATGGGCACACGTATGTACATACGTTGATCAATCCAAACCTCCGACAACGGCTAATATCCGCATATATGCGGCACATTCGCTTAGATCGTCAAGCCTTTCAGGCTCCATGATTACCTACGCTTCCGTTCGACACTGTGATTCGACTGTGATCCACCCCGTTCGATGAGGTACACGACGGTGCCACACTATTCGACACCTTGATACCATGTGTTGCCATGACTGTTTCATGAACACAGTTCTCGTCCGCATTTACTATATTGTTGAATCAGAGTGGTAAATTAAAACTGTTTATTACACTGAAATGATGACCGCGTCCGACATCAATGTCAAAGCCTTCAACTTACTATCATCGGCGCCTCATATTTTGAAGCGATGTTCTTGAAGGTTCTGAAAAGGTCGTGACAGGCTCACGAAGTTACACATAGACTGCATCTTTCCTGTGTCGCAGTGTAGCATGCATACAATAACATAAGTACTTTCAAGCTTGTTCTCTAATTGTACGCTCGAACGACATTCGTCGCAATTCAAAAAAGCAAGTAGAGTCGAGCCGGCGGTCTGTGTGTGCGGTATCTTGTGTGTGGGTATGCGGAAGAATCATGTCGCTTCAAGTAAATCGGACCTTGGCTTTATCCTCTAGGCTCGACTGTCACTATTAGTAGTACAGCTCTGATCAACGTCACCAAAGCCGTACAATCGCGGCGGTCTCTACCAGCCTCGCACAGTACAGCTCTAAACCCGGAATATTCAGGCTTACAGGGGCGGCGAGAAACCTCCTAGAAGACCGAACATGGAAAATCAAAAGCATCAAAAGTATCCTATACTATACCAAATTTTCATCAAGCTCCAGTGCTTTTGGTCTTTTTTTACAGTTCCCGACGTAGATCCTGAGGCCAAATCAAGATAACAAGCGATGGCCTGAAGCAGCATCAATTGCAGTAGTCGAACTATGCCTTACGGAAATTGGCTTGGTCCGAGATACGCTGGTGACTCTAGCATGTGCAGGTGTGAGAGGATCTCTACTACAGATTTCAGGCGTTGAATTTTATTTGAACAGCCCCGCTGACCGTCCTAGACACTTTAAGATCAGCGAAAAGGACCGTGCAGGAGCTCCGGAGGATATCCTACTCGGTCGTTACATGTATTCACTTGCGCGCGAAGGAATTTCTGGAATTTCTCCTGATGCTGGCTTAATCCGGGATGCCGTTCTTCGCTGAAGCACTGCAGTGCCGGCTGGTGCATGCCGATAACCCCTCGGATTTATGCATTTACTTTGTTGAAGGTCTCTTTGGCCAGTTTTGGAGAGATAGGTTTGTTAAAACAAGTGAGAAAATAATCACGACTTTTCCTTGAACTTGAAATTGAAAAATAAAGTAATTCCCTGCTTTTTGCACGATGTTGAATGGTGCAAGTACTAGAAATGATTATCATTCTGGTTAACACGGTGCGCGATGCGGCATACCCTTCTCCTTGTGCAGTATATAGTCATCCTCACAAACGTGAACTTGAACAGCCATCCGTCCAAATTCTCCGAGTGGAGTTAACTTGAGCCAGTGGGAAGGAACTTGAAGGCGTCATGATCAAGCCGAACAGTCAGGCGAAAGGTTGGCCCGTCAATAAGTAAGTCAATAAGTAAGCAGGCGAATGGACAGGATTTCGCCTGGCTAAAAAACCTACAGATCTGAATTAAAAAAGAAACAACGAAAGGAGGATCTGGAATCAGTGAAGAACGAGGTCTACACAATAGGTGAGAGAGCGTCACGGTCGGATGCGCAGCTACGAATGTATATGTTATGTTACGAAATATTTTTTTGACTGATGAATTTTGATTTACTTTACCTGTTATAGGTCTTCCTTGGTCCAGAAACAGCGAAAGGTTTGTGCGCGTACTTTGTGCCTACTTGAAGCACCATCTTAGTATCATCAGCGCGTGGTGAGGTTATTGAAAGCTGTACTTGACTTACCAAAACAAAGTTCAAACTTTTGTGCCAGATCTGAGTGTGGCATGCTGCATGGAGATTTGACAATTTTGTTTGAGCTGTTTAGCCCATTCAGAAATCCCGACCCGACATTGAAATGGGCGGGCTGAATGGTCAAACACGTGTAAAATGTCTATTTCGGGCCTTTTCGGCGCAGGACCCGCTGACGAAGTAGGCATCTGGTGAAAGTGGGAAAAACTGCACTATATTGACTAGTGATAGGTACATTCATCTTTTGTTTCAGAAGTGGACTCATAAAAATACGAGTAACTTACTTTATATGGCGATTACCACAGAAACCCTAAAATATGTCGAAGAATCCATCACATCACATCAAAGGCGCCCAGCACTACGGTGAGATGATAGTATGTACGGCTTCTTGGTACCAGTGCAACTATCTTATGCGATCTTATACAAGACGCAAATTTACCGGCAGAGATTACCCGCTAGTTATGCCGATCTATGCGGTAGAGAATAGAATCGGAATTTCGAGCAGCTGCAACGAACGCAGTGTAAAAAGAGGAAGCGACGAGTGAGCCATTCCTGATATTGCAGAAAAGAGCCTAGCAGCGCCAGCATTGTTCCTCGCCATCGGCCAAGAATACTTTTGGAAGAGAGACAGATATTTTGAATAATATCGACAAGGCAGGAAGGGCTGAATATGCTGTCAATGACGGATATCTTTGCCATACGCGTGATATTTCCTCCTTGGTCTAAGTTGGCGATAGGACTTGGAGTGACGGACGCTCACCGTCTAGATTTGACCGTCTTATTAGGTAACTTTGCGATGTGCTGTTTCATTACTTATTCATGCCAACGAAGCTGCGAATCAAGCGGTACCGCCCATGAGACAGTAAAAAAAGGCGAACAGGCTCCACCTGTAGATACCAGCTTATCGATTCATTGAACCTAGAAAGCTGAAATCAAATGGAGATTGCGTCCTGCATTGTCTCGAGCTAGTCGACTGATGCCAGAAAAATGGGCTGGCATCCACGGAGAGCTCCCTGAGTTTTGACAGTGTCATGCCTCTGGAAGACTGGCATTGAAATCTAGGATTCAAACCTACAGGCACAGATTTGATTTACAAACTCCGCGACTCGCCGCCACCGTCGTGCCTTTCAATAGATAACAATTTCCCTGTGAGAGGTGCATTTGAAAGCGAAAGCTACCTTTTGCAAAAGGAGACTGGGGTGTATAGCACACACCTTGTGAGCGCTACTTGATGTGCTTGAGGACTGGATCCGGAACATCGAGATGGCGAAACCGCAGGCCGTATATACACAGACACATGAACGATGTTTCGAGTAATGATGGAAAACCAAAGATGGGGCCCTTGTGACATGATCCGTCAGTAAAATTGGACGTCAAAATAGCAAGGATGTTCAAATAATCGTAGTTAATAGCTACGAATGATGTGAGTTCTTCAAGCCTCGAGTCCGTGTTCACATCGCAGGGAAAATCGAGGACGCGGAGGCGGCTGCAGAGGTAGACATTAAACCCGGGCGCGCAATTGACGCTGTCGTCGAAGTAGAGCCGTTGTGGCTGATCAGCTCACCCATGAAAGTAGTGGCCAGTAACGCACGCATACGCCAGTGCGAAAACTAAGCTAGATGAGATCAGGCAGCTGCAACAAGGTTTAGATGGCTCTTGCGAGCCTTTATAGTAAAGGCAGTTTCACTCCAAGTTGAAGGAAGAAGGCAGCGTAGGAAGATGTCTGGCATTGAAATAGAGTTCAAATCCAAAGATTTCGGTGTTAAATTCACACGAGCAGCTCTTGTTCGCCTGTGTCGTTCACGTACTCGTTATTTGACCATATCTGCAGCGAGCCTCGATAATTTGGGTGGAAACAGTACCCAGGGCAGGTTGTGGAAGAGAGAAAAGGGACTTGGGTGGGCCTGTGAAAAGTCTGCTGAGCTTCAAAGCGGACTTGAAACCGGGCGGCGCTAGGATTTGAATCGGAGTGAGCAAACGCTGAACTTGCCCTTCTCCCACTACTAATCGCACTCCCATCGTCTCCACAATGGCTCCAGTATTTCCACACTTATTTTTTCGAGGTCTAGGATGACCACTGAACAGTCAAGACCGCCCATTCAGCCTCAACTCAATCCCTCAGAACAGTCACCTCCGCCTCTGCCTCAATTTTCCCAATTTCCCGCAGCTTTCGCGCCTGCTTTGCCCCCGGATATCCTCCATTTTTTGCATATCCTCCGCCGGCAGATGCCCAACACCCAGATGGAACTCAGCCTGCCATTCCGTACCCTCTTCTATATCCCCCAGGAATGATATATGCCTTTCCACCGCGTATGCCCTCCTCCAATGCTCATATCCCTTGTGGATTTTATAGTTGTTTTGTTTTCAGCCGTACCGGCTGCAGCGCCAGCCGCAGCATCTGCGGAGGCCTCACGCCCTAAACGAAGACAAGTCAAAATGGCGGTATGGCATTCAAGCTATAATTCGTTCGAGCTGACCTTGCTAAATCTGGCTCAGTGTACCAATTGTGCCACTGCTTGTAAACGCTGCGACGAGGCACGACCCTGCGAACGCTGCAAGAAATACGGTGTTGCAGATACCTGCGTGGACGGCCAACGAAAGGAACGAAAGAAGGGTATCAAAAGAGGACCTTACAAGCGCAAGAGCAAGCCATCAGCGGAGGATCAGTCTGGTTTGTCTCCTATGATATTTTTTTCGTCTGCATTGAAGGCTTACGGTCTTCACAAGATAACTTGCAAACGTCTGAAAGTGGAGATTGGACTCAAGGCTCCTCCGCAACCCCTCCGAGCCCCAGCGCCGCACCAGCGCCGTCAGCTGCATCACCATCTGCGCCAGCTCCTCCTCAGCTTCCTCCAGAAGGCTTTTATCCCATCTATTTTCCGCCTGGGTACCCTATGCAGGAACTCCAGGCCAACCCGGTTGGCTCTACTCCGGCAGCTGCTCCGACCTTTGTTCCCATCTTCATAGGTGGCTTTGCACCATACGGGTATCCTCCAGGAGCAATGTTTCAACTTCCTCCGCCAGGAACACACCCTCCTCCTACGCCAGCTTATCAGGCTACGACGACGGAGGCTGGGACTGTTCTTGCGGCTGACAAAAGCAGTGAAGCCGACACCGATGCCTCAGACAGAAGCCCGGTTGTGCGCAATGGGGCAGAGGATTCCACGAACGAGGACAGTCGGGACAAGTTGGGATCCGTTGAAAACGCCAATGACGCCTCGACGCCCACTACGAACAGCGAATCATCTGTCGCTGAATGACTTTCAGAAATTTGTTTTCGGTTTTTGTGTGAGATATATTTATATGTTTGGATCGTTGTTGTACAGCTTCTTTCTGTTTCTCTTTTTCATAGAATGGCGCTTAAATTGCCATTTGTTTTCTATCGCTGATGGCCATCGTCCCCTGTACTTTTCGACCTTAAACCAGGCCTATCCTTACAAGCTTCCAGACCTTGTGGTTGGTCTGAAAACTCTTGGTATGGTGGCGTCACTTTTTTTATCTATTATCACTGTTGCAGTGCGAAATATTTATGTTGTATGGTTTTTTAACTTTTTTCTCTAGCTATCATTTCCTAGCACTTTTAAACCTTGTATAGGGCCTGGTTGTGTCAAACTGGACCCTGTTATTGGTTCAAAAGCACTTGGTTATGCCGGCGCAAATCACGCTTTCAACCATTGTGTATTACTATTTCTAACCTTATCATTCCTGCGTCGTTGTCACCTGTGTTTCTTTTTCCCAAACACGACCTTGCAGCTCTTTTCGAATGTTCAAATTGTCGCTTTTAGTCCTCTTGCGGTCTTCCTGTTGCGTCTGGGAACAATGCGATGTACTGTATGCGTTTGACTGGAATGGATTTTTCGGAGTGATGATTTGGCAGGGCCGTTTTTTCGGTTTGCAGACTACGTTACTTGTCCGATGGTGTAACATGCAAGGCCGCGGTGCATAGAGTAGGTCACCCTGGCGAGGTATCGGGATTCGGCAATGTATCACATGACTCTGGTGTCAAGGCAACTGATGGCTCATAAATGTCTTGATGCGCCAGGATGCGCCTCGTCCAGATCTGATGGGGTAGGCCCGTCGAGACCGTGATTATCGTGGCTGAAATTACAAGTCCCAAAATACTCTCGTTTTCCCAGAGTCGAGCTGCGAGGCTGATGGTTACGACTTGCAATGAATAAACCAGATTTGTGCCAGCATCCGGTCGGCTTTCGACATCGGTATAAGGCACCGAAAAGACCCGGCATTCTAGGTGGTATGTACTGAGTGAATCGGAGCATCATACCTCCTCCCCCCCGCTCTGCATCCGGATTCAGGAATAAAGAATAAGGATTCCCAGAGCACGGCCGCTGATCCGATACTGGTTGAGCAAGATTTCGACTTGCAGGACTGCCCTTGATGGGTACTTGTAAGCATATGTACAGTCCACTGTTTCAAAATGATTGTGATTAATTCACCCACCCCCTCCTTATATAGCCATCGCGCAGGATATATGAAGGCGTGTGGGCGTCCACTTTAACTTTCTGTCCTCCCCAACCTACCCCCCTCATGCCTTCTCGTCAACAAAGCCCGTCGTCCTCCACCGCCAGCTCTTCCACCAAGAAGGCTGGTCATCAGAGGAATCCCATGGCATGCACAAATTGTCGCGCTCGGAAAATAAAGGTTCTTTCTTTTCTATACTTCCGTTCATCCCCGGCTAATCTGGGCTGAACGCAGTGTGATTCAAATAAGCGCTATCCCGACCATC
The DNA here is from genome assembly GCA_013368555.1 of Collybiopsis confluens. NCBI lineage: Eukaryota > Fungi > Basidiomycota > Agaricomycetes > Agaricales > Omphalotaceae > Collybiopsis > Collybiopsis confluens. The sequence continues at coordinate 276,964 of JAACJN010000021.1, forward strand.
CCTGCGTGCGATGCGTGAATAGAAAGTTGGTCTGCGAATACGTTGCAATAGCCCATACGCCGTCGACCGACACCAGGAGTCGATCCGGGTCCTTTAGCTCTCCCATGTATCCCTCTCCCTCCATTCATGATTCCAACGGCAAAGCCCACGCTGCGAGCACCATGGCGCCGAGATACTCACCCCTCTCTGCTACCTATCACCCCCGTCATTCCCGTTCAGATCTCTACGCTACCAATTCCTACGACTCCCCTCCCTATGCTTCCTCAAACAGCTCATACTCCGACTCCCCTGGGGTGGAGAACAACGTCCCATCCACATTATACAACTCCTATGATTCCACCAACGGGACGTATATGATCCACCCAGGTTCCCACCTAAGCCAGATGCCCAACCCATCCATGAACCACAGATCACCAACGCCCCAATACAGTGGCAGCTATGGCTCTGGAATGCCCGGTATGGGCTTGCCTGATCCTAATGCCTATTACAATCGAGATCCAAACTATGTCGGATGGCACGGCCTATCCATGAGCACGCCGACCTCAAGTCAGGGACACTATGGAGCAGGGTGTGTATTCGACTTTTTGATAAATCATTGAGACATGTCTATTGACATTTTTCATGACATTCGCCATCACAAGGGAATGTCTTTGCCCAGGGATGCAATGCACATGCGGAAATCGCAGGTATTATTGATCTCTGGCGCATCTCCTTGGGTTTCCGCACACTTTCTCAACAATGGAGCGCTGCTCTATTTAAAAAAAAAACGTTATTGGGGTCCTGGTCGCCAAGGAACCTGGGACAGCGTTCCCACTTCAACCTCCTCCCATTGAATGGGAATTTTACGCAGAACCCGTGATGACAGAACCAGTCCTGTAGGCCAAAATAACACCACATCAATGATCTCCCTCTGTTGGGCTTCTTCTCCGTTCAATCTTTATTCTTCTTTACATGCTTGGAAATACCCACATCAGCTGTCAGCGACCTGCATCAATCGCGCCTTCCTTCGCATCAAAGCTATGTTCTAGACAGCTGCCTCATTCTACTTGATCCTCCGCCAATGTCTTGAACATCTCGTATGTACAATGTTCAGATCTACCTATCGGACATTTGTGGCATGTGCCTTTCGGTCGTCTATCCCTCCCTCCCCCCCTATCCCGTTCACCCTTCCTGTTCCTCGACTATTAGCCTGCGCTCGCCGCGTGTGTGAACGCGTAACCCCCGCCCCCCTCGGCTATTCAATGCCTCCTCAAATCTGCTCCATAACTTTATGAATGGAACTAGACAGCTGTCAGGACATGGGAGGATGAGGACCTTTGAGGAATAAACGAGTTTTTTTTTTGTTTTTGTTTTGGTCTTTTGATTTGACACTAGGCAGCATAGCCATTTTCCGCGGATGCAGTCACCAAAGGATTTCGGAGCTCAAATCGGTCAAGCTACCCTGATGAAGTGGTTGACATTTTTGCCTATATACGTGACTCCCATGTAACTGTCGCTCGGTGATAGATTCCTAGTATTTATGATATAACCTTGTAACCCGTTTATAATTGTAGCTGCTACATAGATATCCCAGAACGATGTAATACTATTTAATTTTTTTTTATTCTTGGATTCTCTCGTTTTGGGCGCTGAATGCGGCTCTTAGCTCGGATACCGTTCTCGACCGACATCGGAAGATTGGCAGGAAACTTGCTCACGACACCCCAATCCATCCACGGTGACTCCGGTGACTCCTCCACGGTGAGTCATTGATCTAATTATCTGGAAGACGAAGATTGATACGGGCAGGTACAATTCTCGACTTAATCCTTTGACGGCAATGTACAACACTCCTTTATCTAGCTCGAATTTCTTATTCGCTTCCTTTCTAGTTGTTTCCCGGCTTTCAAACGCTAAAACAGCTTGATCGCTCGTGGACTTCGCGGGAGAAGAACTCGGTGGCTGTGAAGAGAGCTCTTGCCGAATGTGTGCCGCGGCATCATCGGCAACTTGGCCCGTCAGGCATGATTTTTAAATTTTTTTTTCTCAGCTGTCACTTGTTTTTCACCAACTCGTCCAAAAATGTCTTCCATTCGTGCCCTTCGTCAACTTTCTGCAGTCTCTTCACGCGCAGCTGTATCTCGTGCTGCTTGCTCTGCAGTTCGAGGCCGACTGGTCTCTTCACTCCCGGTGTCTGGAACGAGAGCTTTCTCCGTGTCTGCAAGAGCGTCCGGCCAAGGAACTGGTATGAACCCCCTCCTACTCTTTCTGCACGTACCTCTTGTTCACCAGGGCCATTAATAGCTGATGTAGCCCTCTCAAACAAACTGCACGAAGAGTTGAAGTATGAGAAGGAAACAATCGCAGAGCTTGCTTCAGAGCCAGATTTTCTTCGGGATTTCAAGGCTCAAGGGAAATGGCAGGTCAGTGCAAAAAACAAAAACAAAACAAACAAAAAAAAGCTGCTACGGTACTGAGGCCATCACAATTCATAGCTCGAAGATGTAACGTTCAACGACGAAGTCAACATGACGCGCAAGTTTGGCAATGAAAAGTACGTCGCGTCAAGTTCCGCATGTTCAACAGGCGAACTCAATAGTCACACAGTCTCCGTCTTACGTTCTCCATTGTTGACATTCGAGGAGAGCACGACGAGGCTTTTGACAACGAGTCTGCTCCTGAGGAAGGCGAGGAAGGTTCGAACGAAGAGGAAGTTTTGACGACATATCCTATTCGCGCGTCATTGACTGTCACCAAGGTTTGTCTACCCGTCGTGTTGCCATGTTTTTTTTTTTGCACCTCTCTAAAGCCGATGTTTTGCAGTCGGGCGTAACTGGAGCAATGTCTATTGACATGATGTGCCAAGAAGGGCAATTTGTTGTCGACAATATTGCATACTACAGAGAGGGAGGCCTAGTTACTGACTCGACGGCAGAAGGTGACTGGAGACGACGAGGGATTTATATGGGTCCTCAGGTTTGTCCTTTTCGTCGTCGTCCAACCACTGCTAACATCTCTCTCTTTGCTTTGCTTACCTAGTTTGACACCCTCGACGTTGGTCTTCAAGAAGAGTTTGACAAATTCTTGCAGGAGCGAGGGATAGACGGGAATCTGGCCTTGTTCATCCCAGAATTTGCCGAGTATAAGGAGCAAGCGGTCAGTGGACAACCCTACTTTTTTATTGTTGTTTGAATGTTGTTGACCCCCCACTCAGGAATACGTCCGATGGTTAGAAGGAGTAAAAGGTTTTGTTGATGCGTGAAAGACCATTGAGTATAGGACCCGATAAAAGGACCGGATGTTGTCCACGACTTCTAGCTGCTGCTAGCCATATTTTTACACGCACATTTAAATATCTTAATAATAATTGCACTACCCTACTCGATTACTCATGAATATGCGAGGTTGGGGCGGACACGACTGCTGGGGAGAAGGTCCGACCACCGGCTAGAACAAAGACCGAAGGCCGAATGTTCTGGGAAGGTCCAGAATTGAGCGCTGGAAAATGCCAGAAGGTTTCCGAATGATCGGCCAAAGGCCCATTACTATACGGCTATTGTTCAGCCAATTTAGCCACGTAGTGGTTTGCCCCAACGGAAAATATGTTATAAAAGGTCAACATTCGTTCATCCCATTCCCTACAATTCCACACTTCCAGCCACCTCAGAGTCTAACGTTCCAGAAATGTCTTCAGCTCCTGCTACCTTGTACATTCCCGTTCACAAACGGTCTACAACTCCTACCAGCGAGCATGAATCGAGTCCAGGTATGTCGTCATTCTTTCTTTGCAATGGCCATTAGGCAGAACCTTACTTAAATAATAGAGTCGCATCTGCCCATTTACTCGATTCAAGACCTTCTCAAACTCTCCAAATCTCCTCTGGCGGTCATATCCGCAGAGCACCGTGACCATATAAAGGAAACGGTCCCAGAGATCTCCATCAGTCGGAGGCAGAGAAAGGCTATCGAGCATCGTCAGCTTATCAAAGAACATGCTCGTGCGGCTCGTGCCAAAGAGCTCAGTTCCGCCTTGCCCAACCCCAAGGCAACAACAGTCCAAATCAGCGACGTCTGCCTCGCCAGGGACGGGTTCCGGACAGGAGGAGGAATGGGAAGATCGTGGATGACCTCAGCTCAGGCTGGAATATCCCCAAAGCGCTTCACAGGGCCATTCCCAACATGTACTCGCCGTTGTTGCTGCTCACCACTACCTCGGCTTGAAAGGTTATAACACGAAGGATCCTTTGCCGTCTAGAAGACGGTTGTATTACTAGCCACCCCCACCCCCTTACCTCTATACCGCACGACAACGTTGCAGTGTGCGCGTTCAGTCGATTAATTGGACTTTATGATTGGAAATGACGCATTTTACGAATAAAACACACCTCTTGCTTGAATTACTTCTTTGTGAATAAGTTACAGTCCGAGGATTAGAATATCAGGCGATAACCGGCTTTTGAGTTTAAAAAACAGTCTATGAAATTTCTCGAGGTGAACGACGATGACTCTCCTCCGCATGCTTTACGATAACGAGGCCCGTCGCAATAGCAGAAAGCCCCAGCATACAGGAGCTACTCGAAAGAACGGCGTATCTTGCTGAAGAGACTCCAGTGAGGATAGAGACAACGACAAACATGTTCAGAGGAACACGGAAGAGCGATGATAGCTTCACAATACAACGTAAGAAGAAGCCAAATAAAGACAAGGTATACCACTCACCGTTGCTCGATGCTCATTTGCAATTAAACGTCCCCGAAGCATGCCCTGGACAGGGTAATACATTCCTACACAGGCTTCAAACGCACAGAAACACCAAAAGCGAATTCTTTCGTCCCGAGTGGAAATACTGGCAGCAAGAGCGAATCCGCTTGTCGCACATACCAAACTGCTTAATTTGGCGTGTAGCAGCAGTGAATCATCACCAGTGCTGGTATTCGAACCATGGAGCACATACGACGTGATGGCCGTGTAAAGCAGGGAACCAAGCATCATACTGATCATGAAACTCGAAAAGATGTATCCAAGTGGAAGGGGGAGGATGTTTGATGAATGAGATGCTTCTTGCAGAGAAGGGACCCAGATAAACACGAACAAGTACATACTCCCTGGTCAGAACAGTCGGTAAACATGGAGAAATGAGAAATGATGATCATGCAGCACCTTCGAAGCAAGTTTGAGTCAACCCAAGGACCAGCAAGATCTTGTCTACAGCACACAATTAGTATGCAGCTGTCGACCAGTGTAACGCGCCGCACCTCGACGAACTATCCCCCAAGCTTCTGACAAACGCTTCAACTTGAAGATACCTTCATTCTGGGCACTCGAATCCGATCCTATGGAACCATAGTTCTCGGACCAAGATCCTGCGATCACAAACCATGCCAGAACGAGAATCGCACCACTCAAGATGAATGGAGAGCCAAAGTTATGGGAGAAAGATACAAGCTGATTGCTGACAACTCCTGCGCCTGCGGCAACAAAACCATTGACCAGAGATGCTCGACCCATAATCCGAGACAAGTCAGAGTCTAGCAGTCCGGCGGTATTTGAGGAAGATACGAGCCACGATTCGAATGCAGAGAAGAGGATTGAGGTTGAGATTCCTCCAAGAGACCTTCCGACGAGGAGAATGGGGAGAAATGGAATGAAGATGCAGATGCAGGACAGTGTGTAAGTGATGCAAAACATCATACAGAGCCTTTTCCGTCCGCTATCATATTCCGTTGAGCCAGATTCATCTCCTCTCGTGAACAAATTCCTTACTGCGTGTCCGCCCAGGCACCGACGAGGGGCGCCGTTATGGCACCGCTAGAAAATCCAGTGACGAAGAGAAGGGCGACAATCCGCTCCGGAAATTGGTATTGTCCCGATACAGCGAATAGATATATGGCCCTTGTAACCAATCAGCAGCTGCAGAATGGTGCCGTGAGCAAATGAAAGTTCCTGGAAGCTCTGAGGTTGCCTCACCCATGACCAGAGCATAAACAACGAGATATTGGCGGGTCAATCTGCCCAGCAGATTCGTACTGGAGGCTGGCCCACCACTTTCCATGCGCGCTTCCACTGCATCTAATCTTGAAGCCTTTCGTCGAACAAGATGTTCAAAAAGTAGGAAAAAGAAACAACAAAATATGAGGACGACGTGGCTCTTCTCGTAAAATTCTTGCATGAGGGGGTGAGGAAGATCAGAGGCGGTCCGATCACGTTGGCGAACTCATAACGTACCCGAGAATACAACCTTACAACAGGGCACTCAGAGATTGGAATGGCACTGATACAGTGATTTACAGCCTGAGGAACATGGTATAATCTATCAATATATCGCCGTATGGATCCATTCTCGGTCATCATCTTTCAGAACGAGCCCCCCAAGAACCCTAACGGCGGTGTTTATGAGAGACTTTATGGGAAGAAAAATGAAAGATTGTGTACTGACAGTATAGAGACGTATATTTGACATGGATTTCAGCAGATCCGGGCACGCACTGTAACCATCAAGATCAGTAAATATAGCTCGAATATGACAGGAGGTTCGCACCGAAGCGGGTGGCTGGCCACCTCGAGTGTCGATACGATAGACTTCATTCGCGAGAAGGCCAGTCAAGTTTGTGAGCGTAAGCCAGTCGATGTCCGAGCTCCCAGTAGGAGCAGGGACGTCGGCGATTTTAGACCCAACTACGAATGCTTCAGGGTATCCAGCGAAAGCATGAGATGTAAAATCCCATTTCGGAGAAAGACCAGACCCAGTGACGGGGTTGGTTATAAAGTAGTGCTCTCCTAGAATGAACGAAGGATCGAACGTCTCTCCCAGCGCAATTAAATCCGCCGGGGAAACGGAGGCCTGATTCCAAAAATCATATACGTAGGAGGGTAAATTCTGGAACTCCGGAGAGCCATATAAACAGGAAACGTCAAATAACTCTGCAAGTGCACCGACATTTCTGAGAATAAAGCCTGGATCAGCAAGAAACCGAAAAAATATAGTGAGCCATCCCTACGTGTAGGTACCAGCGGAAGTGCAGGTGTAGTTTTGAGTTCCAACACCAAGTCCTAGGAGCGTGGGGTTATATGCTGGAGCGGGCAAACCAACACCGGACGGTATGTCGATGTTAGCCGTAGAGAGACCACAGCGCTTAGAGGCACGGGAAGCAGGAGCTGCTACACAGGCGCAAGCAAGACAGGCAAGGGCCGTGATCATCTTGATATTAGTGTAAAGCATTGTGGAAAGGAAACTAGGTTAACAAGCAACTTGGGCAGAAGATGTTAAGAAGAGGACCAGATGAGAGACGAGGATCGATCGAAAAGTCTTCTTATATACGACTGGTAGCGGAAGCATAGTATAGGCTGAACCAAAGAGGCTGAACGAAGAGGACTGTGGGGGGACCCCAGACCAATGACCAATTATCTTCCTCGACAGAAGAGAGAGAATATGATATTGCGGCGTTTAGTTACAAAGGGTTGCCGACAGGGAGGAGACCAATAACGGCGGTTCCCTTTGCAAAACCACTTTTGAACAAGTTGGGAAATTTTAGAACTCCGGTCGTCGAAGTAATCAACGAACGACAGCAGAACAGTCCCAGTGACTCCCAAGACGCCATTGATGGTAGACTGTCAATAGTAAGATCTCTGGGCCTTTGTCATTCTAGAAGTGTTCGTCCAAGACTCTGGTCAAAAAAACACCATTAAATCAAATGCTATGTGAAGACGGACACATAGATGGGATGAAGAAGCAGGATATGCGCGTGCATGCACGTACCTCTTCTAACAGAGATTGTGAAGACACCTAGTTCTAGCCTTCGGAAGCCACCGTCTGCTATTCAGAAGACTGTGCTCAGGGCGCCCGAGGGCTTGGACTCCTGATACTCACCTACGGCTAGACCATAGCAGCGAACTTTTGCTCGATGCTGTTCCTCCGCTTCTACCATGCGTGCATCCCTCAAGACGTTTCCCCTTTATTTCAACAAGAGAAAGAGTAAACTGTTAACGGCAAAACTCGAGAGATTGACTAGGCAGTTTGATTGCCAATTCACAGAGCACCCAAGCCTTTCCACCGCATCAGTTCTCTTCGCCTTATCCCACACTTACCTTCCTTAACTCCCTGCCAAGAAGGAAGAAGGACCGTGGAACTTCAAAAGTGCCGAATGTGCAACGCGTACCCCGGCATATACTTCCTCTCCTACAGATCGGAAGCACGTAAAAATCATCCTCGTTGTCACGAGCTCCATCCTTGAGACAGGCAACCACTCGGACGAACTAGGAGCGGGGCTTCATTACGAAGGGAAAGATCGAAGACTCTTGATGTGTTAGCGTTACTCCATGCAGTAGAGCGTAAAGCCATTCGGAGGACTAAGCGCTCATCGAGGATTGGCGGGGACGTCGGAACCTCGGTTCCGCGGAAGCCATATAGATGTTGATGGGCCCGCGAGCCTGGCCATTCATGCCGTGCATTTACTACGCTTCGATGAAGACCTTCAAAGATGAAATTCAATTACACGCAAGCAAGTATGGATACCGCGAAACACGGCAGAACGACGTTCAGTAAGATAATTCTATCGGAAAAGTGCTTCTTTAAAACGAGCCACCCATGAACCCTGTTGACTGTAAGGATACGTTTAAGAAAATTAGAGATTTTCTACTCACAGTACAGGGCCACGTATTTGACATATATCCCGGCAGAACCAGGCACGCACTAAACATGTTAAAGCTGATTAGTAGTAGTAGATTAGACATAACAGTTGATTCATACCGAAGCGGGCGGTTGGCCACCTCGAGTGTCAACGCGATAGACCTCGTTTGCGAGATCGCCAGTGGCGTTCGAGAACTTGAGCCAATCGACGTCCAACTTCCCAGTAGGGGCAGGAACATCAGCGAGTTTAGACCCAACTACGAATGCTTCAGGGTTCCCGGGGAATGTACGAGATGTAAAGTCCCATTTCGGGCTGATACCAGACCCAGTGATAGGGTTGGTCACAAAGTAGTGTTGGCCCAGAACCATAGAAGAATCAAATATGTCTCCGAGGCTGATCAGCTCGGAGGGTGACACAGAGGCAGGGGTGTGATTCCAGAAAGAGTATGTGAATGCAGGCAAATCTTCGAAGGCTGGGGAGCCGTACATGCAAGAGACGTCATAAAGCTCTGCGAGGGCGCCAGCAGATCTATACAGTCAAGGTTAGTGGCAGGATGATAAAAGACAAAAGCTGGGTCTATGCACGTGTATGTTCCAGCAGAAGTGCAAGTATAGTTTTGAGTTCCAACACCAAGTCCTAGGAACGTGGGTTTATATGTTGGCACGGGCAAGGCGACGCCGGACGGTATGTCCATGCTAGCCGTAGAGAGATTGCAGCGCTTCGAGCTACGAGAAGCAGGAGCTGCCACACAAGCGCAAGCCAGAGAGGCAAGTACTGTGATCGTCTTGATACTGTGAAGCATCATGTAGAAAGAGCGAAATAAGGGAGCGAGAGTGAAAAAAAGAGGGGTAGGTGAACGAGTGACCTGACCTATTTGGAGCGAACCTATTCTCATTTTATACTACGGCGTTCGAAATGACATTGACTTCCAGGCAGTCAAAACTATTGCTCGACGAGTCCTAGAGCATTGTCACACCTCGTTTGCTTCTCAGAAGTAATTGATCAACATCCAACAGAACAGTTCCGGATATTGATGGCAGCGATGGACAGTAAAAGTCGCAAGGTCCCTGTCATTTTCGGTATGGACCTGGCAAAGACTGAGGTCGAAAGAGGTTGATTGAAAGCAGTCGCCGTGATGAACGTACCAGCTGAAACCAACCAGACTTGTTGGATCCCAGAATATCAGCCCGGGAACGCGTCTGTGGCAGCCTTAGACAGCTGAAACGACACAACTGGAGCACCTCGTAGATGTCCCTTGTATTATTGACTTGAGTTGCCCGTCCAGGGATGAATAAATCCTGTAATTGTGTAGAAAAAAATGATGAGAAGGTAGTATTAGCTTCAAAGTACAGCCTGAGGCCTGAGTACTGGGTCTTGATTGCCCAGTGGTCATTGGTTCATGGGCTCTACAGCCATTAGCAGTTCGTTCAGCTGAAATCGATAGTATCAAAAAAGAAGACTGAGAAGATGGAACAAAAGATCTGAAAATTTCCCAGGCAGTCCAGCTCATCTGTCCATCAACCATTCACTGATTCAGAGCCAGACTCGCTTCGCGTTTCTCAGAACTTCAAAAATACTTCGTGCTGATGATATATGGGACTTGCCCAACGAGCCATGCCGCCGACGTCTAGATGGATTTGCGCTGCTGCTCTGGCTGTAGGATCCAATTTTCGTTCGAATTATTTCACCTCCTTGTGACTCGCGGCCAAGTCCTGTCCAACAACGACAATCAACAAAAATTCAGAACAAGAACGACAGCGCAACAGCAGACTGGATCTCTGTCTAATATGGCGTTATATGGCATTACGGCCTGCCTCTGTCTCTGTGTCCTCGGAAATACAACTGGGTAATGCCTGATCAACAGTGCTTTTAACAGCTTGAGGACAACGGGCTTTACATCCAAATAAAGTAGCTACGAAAAATGTGTTGCGGCCACACTCTGTACGAATGAATTGATTGTTTTGAATAGCTCAACTTGCATAATGATTATGACCTGAACTCCTCCGAGGTCAGTCCGACGTATGGCTCCCAGTGCTATTTGTTAAACTCTATAATAGTATGATACTGGTACGGAGAGAGGAACGATAGATAAGTACATAATAATGAGATAGAAAATATATAAATAAGAACATACCTGGTACGGAGAGAGGAACGATAGGGGCTCTCTCTCCGACCAGGTCATTACACTACTGGATCGATCGTCCAGTCACAATCTAACACCCCCCCTTGACTGGCGTCGAGGCTTAACAGCTTGATCCATCGTGTATGTAGAGTCCGATGCAGAGGTTTTGTAAACAGGTCCGCGATGTTGTGTTTATTCGGAATATAGATCACGTCGATGAGACGCTTCATGACACAATCCCGAATAAAGTGTTCGCGCGTCGATATGTGTTTCATCTTGCTATGGGCGTGAGGATCATGGGTACAAGCAATTGTTCCCTGATTGTCGCAGAACATCGTCGTCGGCGAAGTTTGGGGGTAGCCCAGTTCCGTGAAGAGATTTCTAAACCATAAGACTTCCCGCGCGCAATGAGTAGTTGCTAAATACTCCGCCTCGCACGACGACAATGCAATAACAGCTTGTTGTTTGGAGCTCCATGAAAGTGGCGAGTTTCCCATCGTCACAAGGAACCCCGAAACCGACTTCCTTCCATCGCCCATTGCCCAGTCAGAGTCTGTAAGGGCCTTGAGAGTCGGGTATATTCCATCCTTCCTCCCTAGCCATATCCCATATGAACTCGTTCCTTTGAGGTAGCGTAGGAGGTGCTTGGCGGCCGCAACATGAGTTGAACCATAATTCGACATGAACCGAGCAAGTTCATGGACGGTGTAGGCGATATCTGGTCGGGAACAGGTACTGAGATACATGGCCTTTCCGACCACTGTAGCGTAAGGGAAGGCGACTATTTTGTCCTTTTCGTCTTGGTTCAGAGATTCGGTAGTGGTAAACAGTCTCAATCCAGAGTCCATTGGTGTGTGTACAGAGTTGCATTTGTCGAAATGGAAATCCCGTAGAATCGATTCTGTATAACTTGTTTGACTGAGTTTAATGGTTCGATTTTCCCTATCACGTTCGATACGACAACCCAGATGAAGTTTTGGTTCGCCATTGTCTGTAATTTCAAAACGAACGGCCAAACCATTGACAACGTTGTCGGACTCGACTGTGGAAGAGGATGCGATGAGCATATCGTCAACACTCGTAGTGATGAATGAAGTCTGGGTCCCGTCGACGCGTCGGTATACACTCCAGTCGGATTCCGTTCGTCTGAAACCAATGGATTCGAGCTTCTCGTTCAATTCCAGGTACCACTGTCGACCAGCCTGTTTCAGTCCATATAGTCCTTTCTTCAGCCTCCAGATGCCTGAACCGACGATCGAGGGCTTTTGCATATAGATTTCTTCTTCGAGGGGACCATTGAGGAATGCGGTCTTCACGTCGATTTGTCGTAACTCCATGTCGTGTTCGGCAGCTAGCGTGAGTATTGTTCTGAGTGATTCCCATCGTGCAGTTGGGGCGAATGTGTAGTTATAGTCCTGCCCAGGGATCTGGGTGAATCCTTTCGCAACTAGTCGAGCTTTGAACCGAGAGATGAGGCCATCGCGATCGCGCTTGATGTGTAGAACCCATTTCGAACCAACAGCTTTCCTCCCCGGAGGTAGTTCCTCTATCTCCTCATACACGCCCTTCGCCTTAAGTGACTCCAGCTCCTCGTAAATCGCCGCGAGCCAGTACGACCAGTAAATGGTTGATCTAGCTTCTTGAACTGTCCGGGGATCTTTTGAGTCTTTGTCGTCAATGGGGTCGTGAAGAGCGGCGCCTACGAAGGCAGCTTCAGCTTTAATGAGGGTTTGCGCGAGAATAGGAAACTCTTCAGAGTCACACTCGACTTCGATGCCGTTGTCGTTGTGTTCATCAGAGTTGAGGATGTTTGCCAAAATACAGTTCCTCCCCCCCTCATCCGAACACTCCGTGATCGAGTTGACCTGATAGCGAGCAGGAAGTCGTATAGGCCGGCGAGGCCGTCGATTTGCCAGCGGGGCGTCCATCTCCATTTCTATATCCCCTTCTATGCCGCTTCTGTTTACTGGTTGCGATTTGGCATACTCAGGAACATTAATCGCCTCGATGGGCACACTGCATAAAATACACAGGTAAGCATAATCGGTTCAGTGACCAGAGTATAGGTACGTGGAACGTACTCAGTAGTAATCGGTTCAGTGACCGCAGGAGCAGGTCCTGGACGCTGTTCCATCGGTTCTGAGACCGGAATATCAAACTCGATATGACTGTTGTTTCCGCGGAAACGAGGTTCGATGTCGAAAATAATGTCGTCCCAAAGACACTCAGAGATAGGGGGAGAAGGAAGAAAGTCTGGGAAACCGTGAAAAATGACATCCCGACGTGGTCGAACCGTCCTCGAATCAGGAAACCAGATAAGGTATCCTTTTGAGTCAGGCGCATATCCCACAAATCGTCCTTCTTCCCCGCGAGGCGTCGTCTTGGGTAAACTATCTGAATTCGACTTTCTCGAGGTGGTAAGGGCACCAAAAGGACGAAGATGTGAAAGATCTGGTTTTCGTTTGAACCAGAGTAGAAAAGGAGTAGCGGCAGGTTCGAGAGAGGCATGAGGAACTCTGTTCTTGATGTGAACCCCTGCTTGCGTGCTAAATGGCCAGAACCAAACAGTGAGACCGGCATCAACCAGCATTGAGCGGGACATCCGCTCAATGATTTGGTTGGCGCGTTCGGCAACACCATTTTGTTGTGAAGCATCCGGAACTGTCTTTTCGTAGGTGATTCCTTCATTTCCACAGTACTCCCGAAACTGGCCCTCTACCAATTCTCCCGCGTTGTCGATACGAAGGTAGGTGATGATGTAGCCAAGCTGTTTTTCAACAGCGGTGCGAAAAATGATGAATGCTGCAAGCGCGTCGGACTTCTGTTTTAGGCAAAAGAGTGCAATAAATCTTGAGTAATCGTCGATGAAAGTGATGAAATAGCGAAAACCACCGTATCCAACGGGGAGCGCGCCGCATATGTCAGTGTGAATGCGAAAGAGAGGGCGTCCAGCGCGGTTTGAAGCCTTCTTCGGGAATTTGAGTCGTTTGATGTTTGCAAGAGCGCAGATACGACAATTCTCTACATGGACATTGTCAACAGGCAAGCCAGTAGTCGCACTCTTCAGCCCTTTTACGTCTATGTGGCCTACTAGACGATGGTAAAACCCTGGGTAGACGTCTCGGCGGATTTAGCCTCGGGGAAAAGTGAAGTGATGGACGGAAGCATCGCGGCCATCAAATCTGATTGCGGCGATGTCGAATTCTTCGTGTCACATGCCACAACTGGTTCTACATCCATTCGGTAGAGGTCGTTGACAATGGAACCACCAGCAAACGGGAAATTTTCGGGGGAAAAGTAAGTGATCCTTCCATTTCCGGTCGCAGTGCTGACTCCTTTCTTGTCTAGCCTGGAACCGGAGATGAGGTTGCACCGTGCAGAAGGAATGTGAAGAGCATTGGATACAGAGAATAGGCGAGTTTCTCCGTCAAACCTGGCACGCATAGAAACCGTTCCCTTTCCTATAGCAGCAGCAGTCAGATTCGAACCAAAACCATGCACGGCAAGAGGAATATCGAATTTTGTGTAATTCGCGAAAAATTGCTCGTCATGGAATATATGCCTGGAAGCGCCAGTGTCATGATTAACTCCACCATCCTTCGCCACTTCCGTATTCAGTGCCACAGCATTCACATGCACCACTTCTCCAATCCTAACTTCATCACCGTCATCATCATCACGGCTACCACAATCTCCCGGGAAGAAGGACATGAACGCTAGTCCATTTAGTACGTCCTCAACTTCTTCTTCGGTATTGTTCGTATACTGTGCCATGCCAGCAAAGCGATTCCCCGCATCTTCCTGCATCTGACGAGATTTGTGACGGGCAATCAGCCTCTCGGCTGGTGCGAGATGTACATCTCGCTTTCCTTTGTAGGTTGGGGGATACTGACCCTGTTTGCCTCCTCCATAGGCATAACAGTCCGCTTTTGTGTGTCCCCTGGATGATTCACAGAAGTGATTCTCGCACATTACTCGTGTTGCACGCTGTCTGGCATTGTATGGAGCAGGGCGTCGGTCCTGTCGAGGGTTGTTCGTCCGAGAAGGACCAGGTGCAGTCGTAAGGCGCTGCTCGAGGGGTACAGCGGTGTACACTCCGGTTACAGCTCCACGCTCCGTATTCTTCCCAAACTTCCTTTGTCTGCCTGCCATCAGATTGTTGATGGAAATCATCCCCGGGGAGATTTTGAGACTAATCTCCTCAGACTTCAATCGCTCTATTACCTGCTTGGACGATAAGGGCATGTTCCGAGAGGCATGGTTCCGGAGTTTGGTGAGTAACTCGTTTCGGCAATACTTCCAATCGCTATCCTCTGTCATTAGTGTGACGAGATGACTAGCGAATTCGGAGTCGGGCATGATGTTCTGATCAGCGTCCCGCAACTTCGCATACAGCTGAATCATAAGATCCAACCAAACGACGGGGTCATCTCCAGGTCGACAGACATTCCCAATGATTTGTTGCTTTATTGTTACTGCAGTGAGGGCATTGGAGGGTTCGTATTCGTTCTTCAGAGCGATCCATGCCTCATGGGCAGTGACACAGTCTCTAACAACGTATAGCTTCTCTGATGGAACCGCTCTGACAATTATTGCCAGAACTCTCTTGTCGACTTTCGACCACCCCTCGGCTGCTTGTTCAGCGGTGGCCACAACGTCCTCATTCCCTCGGATCGTGATAGTGACAAGATTTCCGGTAGGATCAACACCGGTCTCTTTGCGAGTGGGGATGAGAGTGGGAATTCTGGGAGGATCGTACTTGGGACCGTCGCAATGCTCATAGTAACCGTGAGCATCGAGTTCGAGCATAGATTTCTGTCGGAATTCGCTATAATTGTTTGTACCATCTTCTTTGGCCTCGATAGGGGTCAATTTCAACGTTTTCATATTCTTGTCTTCTGTGGTCTGCGCCATGATGTTTAGAAATGGATTGTAGATTGTCGAAGATCGTTGAAGATGAGTTTAGTATTTCGAGTACGATATTGCAGTAGAGTTTTCGTTGCACAGTAATTTGGTGAATTTAGATGGCAACGGGGCCCATAACCTGTTAAACTCTATAATAGTATGATACTGGTACGGAGAGAGGAACGATAGATAAGTACATAATAATGAGATAGAAAATATATAAATAAGAACATACCTGGTACGGAGAGAGGAACGATAGGGGCTCTCTCTCCGACCAGGTCATTACACTACTGGATCGATCGTCCAGTCACAATCTAACACTATTGCCGAAAAGACGCGTCCACCGCAATGCGTGGGCCTCTCCCTATAGCGAGTAATGTAGCGATATTTTTATAGTAGTTCGGAAAATATTCAATGCCAGGTTATAAAAGCTACGCTACAAATCCCTCCAGCTCACCAGAAACGAATTAAACTGGAGAACAATTCCGACAGACGTATCAACAATGTCCATTTTCACACTCGCACCTGAACCTTCCACCAAGCTCGGTGTACTTCGAAACCTCTCCCCCAATGCCAGTGTTCACGTTTCCCCTTTCTGTCTTGGAGGTATGAACATCGGCGACAAGTGGAATGGTGTTATGGGTTCCATGAACAAAGAGTCGAGCTTCAAGCTCCTCGATGCCTACCTTGACATGGGTGGCAATTTCATTGGTATGTATTTCGAAATATGATGGCGATTTCACTTCTCATTCTTGCTGTTTAGATACCGCCAATAACTAGTATGTCCGGATCGTTGTATAAATCTCCTAACTCTGACAAAATTGCATTAGCCAAGACGAAACTTCGGAAGAATACATTGGTGAATGGCTTGAAAAGCGAGGTATACGAGATCAAGTGGTCCTCGCGACCAAGGCAAACTTTCTTCCTCGGTTTTGTATCCCTTTTTCTGACATTCGTATTTCACAGTACTCCACCAACTTCAAGCGGGGTAACGACTCCATAGCCCAAAAAGCAAATTATGCAGGGAATAATCTCAAATCCTTGCACGTCAGTGTTGAAGCTAGTCTAAAAAAACTCCGCACATCGTACATTGACTTGCTTTATGTCCACTGGTGGGACTACAACACTTCTGTTAAAGAAGTAATGGACGGTCTGCATGCCCTTGTCATGCAAGGTAAAGTCCTCTACCTGGTAGGCTAGGCTTCTTGATATGCAATGATATTTGATGAATCATTCTGCTTCGCAGGGAATATCTGATACTCCCGCGTGGATCGTGTCCCAAGCAAACGAATATGCCCGACTCATGGGAAAAACTCCGTTTTCGGTTTATCAAGGACGATGGAGCATTCTCGACCGTTCGTTTGAGCGGGAAATCATCCCAATGGCTCGTTCCCTTGGTATGTAGTACCTCCCTGATGACAGCTGTAATTGAAATCAACCTCCGCTTCAAGGCTTAGCTCTGGCTCCTTGGGGTGTCCTTGGCCAGGGAAAATTACGAACTGATGCCGAAGAGCAGCGACGCAAAGAGTCTGGGGAAAATGGTCGCACAATGCTCGGAGACTGGCAGAGAAGCGAAGAGGAAATCAGGATATCCCGAGCTCTAGAGAAGGTCGCAGGCGAAGTTGGTCTAGGTGATAACATTGGTGCAGGTAATTTCTCTCTTCTTTTCATGCCCTGGAAGAGACACCCACGAACTCTGCAGTTGCAATCGCGTATGTGATGCAGAAAACACCCTATGTCTTCCCTATTGTTGGTGGAAGGAAAATTGAGCAACTTGAAGCAAACATCAAAGCGCTAGATGTCACGCTCAGTGAGGAGCAGATTCAATTCCTGGAGGGTGTCATTTCCTTCAATCCAGGATTCCCCCACGACTTGATCGTACGCATTTCCTTTTACCGATACTTGACAAAACTGACTTGTGTTCCTTAGGGTGATGGATCGAAGATCTTCATTGGTCTGTTGAATGCAGTCGTCTTGAAGAAGGTCCCTCTTCAACAGCCGATCAAGCCTAGCGACTGACAGACGATAGATGTAAATATCTAGATATTTACATTTGATGTAATTTTATGCAGTACCTCGACTCGGGCCCAAAACAAAGCTGTCATTTCTGTCAAGAGTGAGTCATCCAAAGTCACATGGCACTTGAATGGGTCAAATTTCCTTTCGCCTCTCCTTGCCTTCTCGCTACTCGCACAGACCGATAAACACCGTATATCATTCGCATTTTTCATCAATCTATTGTTTTATCAATATTCTGTGCGGTTTGGCCTCTTGGCCCGCAGGCGTTTGAGGTTTTTACTCAGTTCGTGTTTGGACAATTCCAATGGCAACCGCGGAAGAACAGGATATTCTTCGGCTTCTTGTCCAACATGTCGCTCGAGGTTTTTATGAACCAAAATACACGATTATCATGGACCAGCTGGCACGGCATCCTGTGTAAGTTATCCAGTGCAGTACAGGACTTTCAGCCCCCAGAGCCGAAAGGAGATTATGGCTTATCTGCCCTTTTCTAGCCTCAAGGATGACGACCTTGCGGGGAGAATGGGCTGGCAGCCAAAGGAGCTGAACAAGGTCATCGCTGTGCTTGCCAATGATTCTTTGGTCAAAATGTGAGTTTTCAGTAGTGTCCTGTTTTCTTGTCATGACGAACAGAGGGGCCTTCTAGCTATCGGCAGAACGAATTGAAAGAAGGCGCTCAACGTGCTGTCGGCAAGCAGTACTACTACATCGATTATGCCCATTTCTGTAATGTGGTCAAATGGCGCATTGCAAAAATGCGGCACAAAATCGACTCTACTCTTCGTAATGTGCGTGCCTTTAGATGTTCTTAAACATGTCAATCCTCATATTCTATTAGGAACTGGATAATAAAGGCTACATCTGTCCCCAATGCAAAGCATCATACACACCCTTGGATGTCGATAAGCTGATGGACTTTGCTCGTGGTTGTTTTGTGTGTGAAATATGCCAAAGTGAACTGGTAGACAATGAGAACCCAGAGACAGTTCAAGGGGGGAAGGACCGTATGTCGCGCTTTAATAATCAGATGCGCTTCGTCCGTGCAGGTTTGCAGAAGAGCGAGTCGATGGTATTACCTCCGTGTGTGTTTCCATAATCCAGCAAGGAATGTCAACTAATTGCTGGCTTAGATTTGATGTTGCAGCGTGGATTCGAACGAATCTGACCGGCGGAGATGACAGAAACTCAGATACCCCAGGTGCTGGCCTCAAGATAGCTGGGTCGGATCCAAATAAACCAGAGGACGATGGTGTTGGTGTTGTCATTGCGTCAGACAAAGATGAAGCCACAAGGAAACTTGAGAGAGATGCTCAGGCTGAGCTCAAGCGCCAGCAGAACGCCCTCCCATCGTGGCACTTGAAGAGTACGATCTCTGGAGATCTAACTGCGCTGGGTATCAAAGAAAATGCCCGAGCCGAAGCTGCCGCCGCCAATGGTGCTGCGCCAAGCTCTAATGATGATCTTCTTCGTGGGCTTGGTGTCGTTGGACAGAGACCCAATCAAGCTCCCGCTCTAATATTCGAGACCACCAGAGAACGTGAAATAAAGCCTATAACGAATCCTGAAGCTGACTGTTTGTCTCCGTACTTCTTCATCACTATTTCATTCATCGCTGAGTTTGGCATGTCAGATTACGAGCAATATTATGCATCTCTAGCTGCGTCTGCTGCTGCCTCAGCACAGGCCACTCCATCTGGAAGCATCCCTGGAAGCTCAGATTTGGATGATTTTGGAGACGAAGAAGAGGACAGGAAACCTTCTATCGAGTATCTCAATTCATTAAACGATTATCGAAAACGCTCTCGATCCCAAGAAGATGAAGGTACTGGAGGTAGAAACAAGATCGCAAAAACCGAAAACCTGGTCAAAAATGATGCTCAACTGAGCATTCCTATGAATGTCGACGTCAATATTGATGTTAGCGTCGAAGTCAATGGTGAAGATCCTACGCCCAAGGAGGACCCTATTATTTATGGTTTGTTTTCACTCCAGTCTCTTCTACGCGTACTTGACTAACTTCATTTTCAGTAAACGGACGTCCTGTGACATTCTCGAAGGTGACAGAGGAAG
This sequence comes from Collybiopsis confluens, assembly GCA_013368555.1. Classification (NCBI taxonomy): domain Eukaryota; kingdom Fungi; phylum Basidiomycota; class Agaricomycetes; order Agaricales; family Omphalotaceae; genus Collybiopsis; species Collybiopsis confluens. The sequence continues at coordinate 296,686 of JAACJN010000021.1, forward strand.
ATCATGAATTGATGACTCCAGAAGAGTATACCGCTTACTTTGATGTAATGCAATCTCTGGAGATGTAGATTTGGTATCCTTTTCTTTTTAAAAAGACCAAATAAGACTGCTTTGCATAGCTTGTTTCTGCTGTTATTCTCGGCAAACTCATTGGCCCCACGTAGGAATTCGTCCGCAGGGCTCGATGGAAGTATGTTATCTAAGCAAGGAGCGTAGACCATGTGGTGAAATACGCATGGGATTCGAGTTGGAGGTACGTGAGCTAAATGTTCCTTATGGTCTGGTACGTGCTTCAACTTCGGCGGCTCAGCTCACAGAAGTGATCCGATATCTTTCCGTAGGCGTCGTCTGACGGGCAGGTAAACCAATGGGAATCACACTTAATTAGACGTGCCTAAATTAGGTTCAGCGTCTGGAAAACTTGAGCTGAAGACTTCCCATTGTGTTGCCCCTGCAACGTATTTTGGAAAGTTTTGTTAGCCTCGCCCTCGGAAAGTTTTGGAGACACCCGAGCCGCGGGCCGCCCTACACTTAACACACGTATAAAGACGTACATTTTCGTGGCATCGGTCGACCATTGCAACGTCACGATGCGTTTCGTTCAGGCGTGCTTACTAGCCATACTACCGCTCGCAAATTGCCTTCAATATCATGGAGCGGACTACTCTTCATTGGTAAATCTTGAGAACGCGGGCAGAACGTATAAGGACGGAGGAACCAGTAAGTACGACGATTAGTATCTTACGATTTGTATTCTAAGATGGATACGCATTTTAAGCCGCCAAGCTCGATCAGATTCTGCATAACCACGGTGTCAACTTGGCGCGTATCCGAGTGTGGACCAGCACGAATAATGCAGACTACAGCCTAACATATGGCCTAGCGCTGGCCAAGCGAGCCGTCGCTCTCGGAATGTCGCTTTTGATTGATTTACACTATAGGTGCGTGTGTTTGATTTGTGGATTTCAGATATTGTATGAATTTTTACATTCAGCGACACATGTAAGTAATCATTTAACAACCCATTTCACACCGGTTTTGCCTTACTAGAATCGCAGGGGCGGATCCCGGTCACCAAGCCATACCCTCTGGATGGCCGACGACACTGTCTGGTCTAAACACCCAGATTTATGAGTATGCCAATCATAATGAAAAGACCTGTATTCAATTGTTGACTCGAACCGCTTGCAGGTACACAAACAATCTGGTGGCTGCTTTCTCTGCTCAGGGAACACCAATTACCTTTTTGGAGGTGTGTAAATTCAGACGTGCTCCAATCTCATTAAAAACCCGACCTTGGATCATAGATTGGAAACGAAATCAACAACGGCATACTCTGGCCAGTTGGCGAAATTTCTGCTGCTGGATACTCCCCTCTTTCACAACTCTTGCATTCAGCCGCTAATGGCGCCCACGATGCCAATGCGAACGTCCAGGTTATGGTTCATCTGGCAAACGGCTGGGACTCTGCTTCTGTCGCGTCTTTCTATCAACAGATCTTTATTGCCGGAGAATTCGCGCTTACTGATATTGACGTTATGGGCTTCTCGTTCTATCCGTTCTACGACAGTCGTGCAACGTACGCTAGCTTGCTATCCAGCTTGAATAATGTGGTTGCAAAATACGGAAAGGTTAGGCTTCCTGGTTAAATGCTAACGAGGGGACCTGTTCATCTTTTGTTTAGGGGGTCATGGTTGTAGAAACTGATTGGCCGTCTTCTGGCTCGTGCCCGGGGGTTACCTTGGTGCGTCTTTCTGTACGGGACTGGGGCGTCAGACGTTTGACGATATTTCATTCTTCAGTCTCAGTCCGGAAGCATTTCTCCGGCCGGTCAACAAACTTGGGTCAGTTGCATTTTTTCAATAATTTTGTTTCGTCTGCCCATACCGGTATAGGTAAACGGTATCAAGAATGTACTTTCGGAGGTGTCCGGAGGAAAAGGCCTTGGAATTGTGTATTGGGAACCTGGTTGGATAGGTAACGATGGTAAGTCTCCCAGATATATCTTGATCATCTCAATGGCTGAATTTGTTAACTACAGGACTGGGTTCTGCATGCACGGTTTGTCGGTGATGCCGATATCATAATATTAAACTGATTTAATTCTAGACCAACCTCGTCGTCGATGACTCTGGAAACACTCTATCTTCGATAGCTTTATTCTCTGCGGACATGTAATTTTTTGTGTACGGTAGTCTATATTCGGGGCGATATCCCCAGCTTTGACACGGTGAATCACGCGAGAGCCTGTAGCTTTTTTTTTACGTCATTATGCATTACCACTCAAGTACTCATCGACATCCCCCAAGCTTTTGCGTCTTGCCACGAAAATCTTGAATTTACAATGGCTGCTTCTCGAAGTCCTGGTCTCGTACGTGCTGAAAAAATGTTCTGCAGTAATAGTATTCAATGAGGGGTGCATAGGCTATTGCTGTCGCGGCGAGTATCACTCTAGCCGTTGGTAGCATGTACGCTATGAACAAAGATGTGAAAAGAAATGAAGGCCAGGCGTCCATCTTCCGCAAGTGTCATTTTGGCTCATCCGATAATGATTGACTAAAAGCCCACTGGCATTAGAATCTAAAGATCCAAGCAAAACCAGCGGTACCAGGACCAGCGACGAGCACCTGAGCTCTTCCGAAGTGAACGATGTGATTTCGCACAGCTCTTCAAGGGTGAAGCCGAATGCCACTGCAGGGAACGGTAGCACCAAGTGAAGGGAAGACAATAATAAAATCAAGAATTTGTACTGGAGTATTAGTGTAATATTGAAGCCGAGCTCGGCTTTTCGGTCTTGCTCTCTTCCAACCAAGCCCACCCGACCGCCTGGCCCTCGAAATCCATTTCCCATCCGACGCCGAAATGCTTCAAGATAAGCCCAGCTATGCTCATTTTCGGGTAATATCCCAGCATTCTCTCCTCCTTACCTTCAATGGCTTCAGAACCAGCAGAAGCGACATTCGCCAGGCCCCCAGACCTTTCTCCAAGTCAAGAAGAAGTGTACCGTGTTTTGGACAGAGAGCACGGTCAGCTTTCGCGTGCTACCACCGCCGTCGTCGGAGAAACCTCTTCTGTTGTTGCCTTGGAGGAATCATGCACCAACCAAGGCATTCATGTCGTTACTTTCGATAAGGGAAAGGACGAAGGTCCTAGAGAATGGCCCAAGGCACGTAAATGGTATGTGGCACTTGCCTTTGAACCAACTCGTATCGTCTGAATCCATTCAAAGGCTTGTAACATTCACTACCGCGTCTCTCTGTACGGCTGCAGCAGCATTTGGGTCTTCCATTGTCCCGGGAGAGTGAGCATTCGCGGATGCCCCGTATCTGACGCGTATCTAACCTGAGCTCGACAATATAACTGGACCTGTCGCGGACAACACCAGTCAAGAGATCGTCAATCTAACAGTGACATGCTTCGTCAGCACGTCGGAGACTCAGTTGCTGATTGTTTCGCGGTCGAGGTATGAAATACCATATAGAGTATATGAAAACGGTTTGCTGATACTTTCGCTCTAGGAACACGGGCTATCTATGGCTACATTCTCTTTCGCTATATTCTGTGTTGTTGACCCGCTCACTATTAAAATCATCTCATTCAAATTCATGTAGTATCGGTCCTTGCTTGGGACCTCTTGTTGGGTCGTGGATTGGCCAAGAGGTTGGATGGCGGTGGATCTGTGAGTACAAAAACTACATCTGCTTCAAAGGGGCTTATCCATGTCATAGATTGGGTTCTGTTCATATTCACAGGATGCTCATTCGCGTTGACATTATTTATTCCCGAGACACTACGGCGTCTCAGGAAAGAAACCGGGGACCAAAATTACAAGGCCCTGGAAGAGCTCGAAACTCGGTCATTCTCGCAAATCATAACGACTGCGCTATGTAGACCGATGGTCATGCTTTTCACTGAACCAATTTTGGCTTTTATGACATTGTGTACGTATCTCTTGATATGATTTTTTTTTCTCGCTAATTTCTTGATTTTAGACCTATCCTGTTATGTCAGTAGCTTTAATCGAGATACGGAATTTCTCCGCTGGTATGTCTGGAGCGACTTTTGTCAGCATCATGGTAAGAATCAGCCGCTACGTACAGTTTTTACATTTTAATAGCTGCCTCATGTTTAGCTTGGTGTTTGTGCTGCAATGGCCATGATGGCACTACAGGAATGGTACCCGCTACGGTGCCTATCCCGAAGCAAGGCTATATCCGATGATGTTGGGTGCGGTGTAAGTAATATGCTATACCTTGCGGGGTAAATACTCTAAAGTCCGATATAGCGTGCTGCCATCAGCTCTGTTCATATTTGCCTTCACAGGGGCCTATCCTTGGGTCCACTGGATGGGCGTCTGCGTCTCTGGATTTATGTTTGGCTTTGCCTTGCTGATCATATACATCTCGGGCAATTCGTATATCGTGGATACCTACAGTGATTACGCAGCGATCGCTGGGATTAGCGCGATGGTCCCGCTATACGTAATCCAGATGTTCAATAACATGGGCTTCCAATGTTCGGGTTTGTTGCTGGCGTTGATCGCCGTCGCGATTGCGCCAATACCATTCATTCTCTATCGGTACGGGGAACAGTGCGAGAGCCACGCAATCAAAGAAGAATGACGTTGCTGACAGTTGGGGGAGAGGTAGAAAGCGCTCAGTTGGAGCAAGCTTTTGAATCAGATCAAGCTAGATCCAAATGCATGCAAAAAAGCCAGAAGAGATTCACCAAATTTACATCGCATATAGACCTAGACGTAAAACTAGGAACCTTTAATCATTTCTTCATTTATCAAAACCGTCACGGTCAAAGCTGGAACATGAATATACAATTCATATCTAGATTTCTTTTTCGCTATGGATGTTCTCCTACTCAAGGCGCGAAAGGAGGGATAATTGAGATGGTGTACATGTACTGTAGCAAGTACGAAAAAAAGATGTTTTCAAGCAGTATGTGGATGAGCAAGTGAAAAAAGGGTTTTAACATCATTGTTACACATACCATTTATGAACAAGTTAAATGAGTTTTACTCTGGCCAGCCAAACATAAGACTGTGGTGCTCCAAAAAATTCTGACAACAGCTACATGGAAATCTGAATGTAAAAATGGTTGACAAACCGATATATAATTTAATATCCTGGACCTCGTCACTAAATGGAGGGTTCAACGTTCAAGGGTCTTCAGTTTTTAAACCCGAGCTGCTGGCGGCGCTATTGGCTTCAGCAGCGTCAACCGCTTCTAAAATATCCAATTCTGCATCACCGTCGACACTGGAAGGACTAAGTCTCGAATGGACATCTAGAGCAGACTTGTTCGATCCATTACCAACCCTCGTCGTACTTTGCTGCTTCTTCAACGCATTTGTCGTCGCAGGTGAATCATAATCGTCTGGATCATCATCTACAGTGGCGAGCACTGCACTGTCCACATCTGCATCTTCTTCGTCTTCGTTGTTATTGTTCCCTCGATGTTTGGGACCTACTCGTGATATCGGAGGCGAAGATGCCGCTTGATCGACGAGAGCCGCGATATCTCCTTCAACTTCTGCTTCTGGATCGTCAAGATCGCCATCTGCGTCTCCGTCAGCGTCGGCGTCGATATCCGCCGTGCTTCCGGAACCGTTCGACTGCACAGAAGAAGTTGAAGCGGCGTGAGCGCGAGAAGGGTTCAGTACTGGGACGGAGGAACTGAGGGTTAATCTGGATGAAGGTAAGGGGGAGGAACGGCGAGATCCTTTAGAGCCGTCGACGATAGACCCGGCCCTACTCGCTGCCTTGCTCGTCGGACGCGAGCCGGAGCTGAGCTTGTTTGATTTAGCAAACGGAGGAGAGGTAACGGTTCGAGAGTTGGATGTGGACCGTATGGAAGAAACGGCGGTTTCATCGAAATGTCTCCCTGAGCTATCGACAAGCACGGTATCGGTACGCGACAGTTTGGCCGAACTTCCCTCGCGGGGGACACCAGAGAATGTAAACGAGCCACCATTTCCAATGCTAGGTTGAGAGCGATTCGAAGCTTGCTGAGCAGCGAGCATTTGTGCTTGCTCGATTGTGCCTCTGCGTTCAACTCTTTTCATTTTTTTGCGGCATCTGAAAAAGCAATATATTAGATTCCTTAACCGACGGCTTGATGTTTTCTGAAAAGACAACTTGCCGATCACAAACTGTTCCAGGGCCCATAGGTCCAGGACCCCACTTTTCCACACATTTACCTTCCTTATACCTTCCGGGCATACCACACTGTCTGCAGATTCTTTGACCTTGCTCATTTGTTGGAGGATACGGTGAAGTGGCAGGTGCGAGATTGACGGAGGTAAGCGGTAACGAACTGGTGGAATTAGTAGCAGCGACAGGAGCGGGGTTATTTGCAGGCGGATTTGAGTAATTTTCTAAAGTTTTTTTTTTGTTGATTTAGTACAACAGATATCAGAAAAGAGAAATTTGAAAGAGATCACGATAAGAAAAACAATAGAAAGAGAAAGAAAAACTCACCTTCGGCGACGTTCGTATGGCTAGCATTCCCACCGGTGTTATTGAATTTTCCTTTTTTCACGGGGGCTCCGGTCTGGACCGGGGCAAAGACATGCGTTTGGTATTGGACTTGGCCAGCAGCAGCGATGAGACCTGAACCATCTGGAGCTCGGCTATCTCGTCGGTCACCGACGAGGTCATCGCGTAAGGGAGGGTCTGTTCTAAGTTGTTCCCGACCTCGACGAGATGAGCCCGGCCGTGAAGCAGGGTTGACGGCGGGAGAAAGGCGCCCAGAGACGGGTCCAGGAGAAGGTTGGGGATAGCGAGGGGGAGGTGGGCCTCCCAGATGGTGCGATGAAGGGTTAGTGGTGAGATGTTGTTGATGTGGAGAAACACTAGGAGGCGGTACTTGATGAACGAATTGAGAGCCCTCTCGAGGGTCGTACACAATGCCGGGACGGCCAGAGATAACCAATTGGGGTGATGGTCCTAGTCCGTTAGGTTGAGGATGCTGCTCATCGCCTGTGGCGGTGGCTAGGAGCATTTCATCCACGTCCATACTCGCCTCACTACCCCGACTAGGACTTCTGCCGCGACTATAGGATCGTGATCGTCGCCGCCGCTTTCTGTCATCGCGGTACTCTTGGGACCGATAAGGATGTTCATATCCCGGGGGAGGATATAAATGGTGGTCAGGAGGGTGCATCGCGGCAGTGTCTCCGTGGCGTCGGTCACGATGCCTCGATCCTGAACCCGAACTGGAGGACGGTGCGGCAAGTGGAGCGCTTTGGGGCTGACCTTGCGCAAACGGCATGCTTTGGAGGATGTTATTCTGATGCTGTTGGACGTGGTTTGTTGCTGTTGTTGGGGAAAGAGAATTGCTACCAGGTGGCGGGGGGTGCGGCGGATGGGAAGGTGGATAGTACGTCGGTGACATGCCGCTTGCTGACTGATGATGATGTCCGGGCTGAATAGAATGTTGAATGGAAAGAAGAAAAAAATAGAACGGTGCTCACTTCTTCTTGATACCTGACTCGTTTGCTGTTGGGACCTAGGCCATAGCCATAGGCGTCCATGCTGCCACTTCGAGGTCTTCTTGTCCCATGCCTGGGGTAGTCGTGTTTCCGGCTTGAATAAGGGAGCAAAGGTTGAAGGATGCCATCTACGTTGTAAGTTCTATCGACGCGCATGAGGTCGCCTTCGGAAAGTTGGGGAATGTCTCTGAACATGGCAGTATGGTCGCGCATGACGCCACCGTCGTGTTTGACGATGCGATCGAATCCGGCGCGAACATCTCTACCTGCGAGTTCAAGACGGTCGAGGTATTGGTTGAGTTGAGCCCAGAGATCAGTGATTGCGATTCTTCGAGCCATTTCTTCATCGCGGACTTGTTCCGCCGCCGAGACCAACTCGCGCAAGTGTTTAATTTGTTCAGTGGCTTTGGCGAGCTGATTTGATATGGAGGGGTCTGTCACTGGACGAGAGTCTTCCCCGGTCTTTTCTTCAGAATCCTTCTTGTCCGGAGACGTTTGACCCAAGAGATCTTTGTAGTCTGAAGCGAGAACCTCGAAATGATCAGCACGTTTCTTTTCCCTCTTCAACTTGTCTTTGAGAGATTCGACCTGGGCGAGAGCGGTAGAAAGGAGAGAGGCGAGTGCGGAGGAGGTGGTTGGGGGCGGGGACGGCGAGGGGGGTTTGCCGTTGACGGGGGGCGGGTCGAGATCCATGTCCAACTGGGACGTCGTCGCGATGAATGTTGGAGAAAGAAGAAGAGAAAGAAAGAAGACGGACCTTGGAAGCCATCTAGACGCGAAGGGGGGGAGGGGGGAGGGGGGGAGGGGGCGCGAAGAGGGCGGCAGGGACACAGATATTTATTGGGCACGCTGCCAAAAGTTCCCATCGGCACTTTTTTCTCCAAGACCTTGTCCCGAACGAGAAATTTCCATCGAGAACTCTTGAATGCCATAACGGCGGTGCCGCCTTCCGTTCAGAACATGAGGCGACGCAGGCACAGACCCCGGCCACCCTTCCATTTCAGTCACGTGGATCCCCGGTATATTCCCTCGATGCGCCGTTTCAGCCACTTCCACTGGCAAATCACACCCTCTACTGTTCTTTCAGCTTTCGCACCATCCACTCTCTGAACCGAAATACGTAGATCAGTATCAGATATATTCCAGCGCTCCGTGGCTGGCGCTCCGCATTCGGGGGTATTGAGCCTGGTGCCTGCGCCTGTGGGGGCAATACCATTCAGGGAACACGGCATGTATGGCAAGTCCACTAAAAAAAACGCTTTTCTATAGCTTACGACACTTCATCCGACCCACCACGAACTAGAAGCTTCAACTGCGCGCTGCACGTTGCACACAGACGTCCGACGACATCGCAGCAGGAAGAAGAAGAAAAAACCAAAACATTCATTCAACCTAAGCTTCCAACATCTCAACCTGCTCACATTCTTCCAGCCTCGGCCTCCAACACTAAGCAACTCCCAACAAAGGGGAAAGGCGGGCGCCCTGCTGATAATGAACATCAATTAAAACGTGGTTGCGGGAGAACCAGCCCTCGATTGCGATGCCGCGATGCCCAATGACAACTCTCGCTGGATGGCCGCCTCTGATGTGGTTTTGCACTCGTGATCTTCCTTCTTCGCTCTCGAGCCCGGTCTATGCAGAAAAAAGTAATGTCGGGCATATGCATTCTCGAATAGGAAATGTAGTGAGAAAAAAAAAAAACCAGCTATCGGGCCAAGTCAAGAACAAAGGGAAGCTACCGAAATAGAAACTCTTCTCGGAATTCTTATCGAGGCTGTGTTCACGACATACATGAACCAAGATATATGTCCTTTTCGAGGCTGTGGGGGTCCACAACCGCAATGTTCGTCGTCGCTCTCCAACCCAGTTAGCAAGGTGTGCAACTTTGGACGGGAGAATCGCACCCACTTTCGACCGCCGTTCAGCAGCAAGTATGGAAGCCTACCGTTTGCCATCGCTTCTGGAATGAGACGTAGCACTCTTTCTCTTGAAATCCCGAGTGTGATGTTGATTTTTTTGGGCAAGTCGTACGGTTAATTTGACAATTTACTGGTCCACACTAAAACTCACGTAGGTGCCGTTTTTTGGCTTCTTTCCTATCGAGCCATCAGCGCGTATGTTGATTTTTTTTTGAATGACTCAACCCTAATTTGGTATAATAGATTACTGAGCGAAGTGAACCGCGTTTTTCAGGCGTGATCATTCTATCGTTCGTCGTTTGTACATGACCATGGACCATGTTCCCCCGTGCGTTCAAAATCTTCCTTCTATAATGTTCAAGACGACGCCAGAAATAGCATTATTGAAACTCGTAAACGGAAAAGCGGATGCTCAAGAAGCATTTCAGTTGTCAACTTCCGATTTTTTTCTTGATCTCATGTGGCCACTGGCGAACCCAGGCTCGTACTATGAAGATCTCAAATGACCTTGGTTTCCTATAACCCGCAAGCAGCTATGTACGTGAAAACCGTTGCCAAAACTTAAAACTCTCCGCGCCTCTCCAGCAAAGTTTCAACTCTAATTTTCTCTTTTCGCCTCATGTTCACCCTCTATCGAAACCCAACGCCAAACGCGCTGTTCGTGCAAGTTTGAACCACTGCAAGACTGGACTAGACCGATTCTGGTACATCGGTGATTAACGTGACCGGTTCAGACCTCCTTACTCCGCCACCCCCGTATCAGAAACACGCGCGAGCGTGGACTGGCAGTGGGAAGCCACAAGAGATATACAGGGTATGTTGCGGATGATTTCGGTGCGGGCCATCAGCTGCCGCGGGGGACGATCCCCAATACTTATTTACTCTCGCGCGGGGAGTCGCTCCAAGTATGAACCGGTCGAGCGCGAAGCTGATGACCTTCCATATTGGAAATTCTGAGAATGTGACTCAGGCCGTCTACGAATTTGTTGCATCCTTCATTTTTCTACTCAAACCTTTTTGTTCGCTGGAGAGGATTCGACCGGAAAAAAAATGATTACTTTTTCGTTCTTGCAAGCAGTGTACACATCAGGTTTGCTATTCCGTCTGTCCATATCTCTATCAAACCTCTAGCCAGTGTGTGTTGCTTGACGCTCAATAGTGCCATAACATCAACCTCGTTATTCGCGGTATCGTTTGGTTATTCTTCATACTCGCTGTTTGGAATGTTCAACTGGCATCTGGGCGCTCTGATCACTTCTTTCATTTATCCAGACTTCATGATGGCAGTGGGACATTACCATAATTTTTGCTCGGTTTCCTGTGGCTGTTGTATCCCTGGCATTTTCTGATTTGTGACGAAGTGAGTTCTTCGGAGTGTCTTATTCTGTCTTGTCCACAAATAATTGAGCCATTCAAGTTTTGGCATGCACAACATCTACCCGGCATCTTTTTAACGAGACAAGTCCCGAGGCGCGAAGGTGGGATCCACTACGACGCCTGATCTCAAAGTGCGACTTGATGGCGTATTTACGCCTATGCTTCGCCGGAGTATACATGATACGATGTAAGTGTAACTATCAGCCAACGCGAAATCTCATGCAACTTTTGTTTGAATTATGATAACTCGTGTATGGCGCATGTTTCTGTTAGTGTGAGCGGGCCATAAAAAATGGTAAAGTAAGCGCTTGCGCATGTGCCGTCCGGGCAGGAGATATGATCATAAGATATTTAGCGAGTTGTGATGCTCTCGAGATACGAATTGTTCGACCTCTGAAATGAGAGAAATTTTCACCACTGAACTACGCGCACGTCCTCTCTCATTTACTTACTTTGTCCAGCCATCCAAAATAGACTTATCTTGAAACTGCAGATTGAGTCGCCACGCTCCTGCGGTGTGTTTCTACGGCGTTTGCCCCCCCCCCCCTCCCCACCGGAACTCCTCCTCCAAGAAAAATCACACCCTCAGACGCCGGTCCGAGGTTCTCTCCCAGACCATTTCAAGCCGAATGGTCGCGGCGGATAGTTTCCCGTTCTAAACCGTTTGCCTCCTCAGAGAGCCAATACATACCAACAGAACCGAATAGAATGCGAGTGGGAGCGGCCTCGGGTTGTACGATACCCTAAGCATCATTTAGTGCGATTTCGGAACACTGTATTCCTCTCGGATGGCACTCCGAATATTATGTTTTTGTGTTCTTACCGCAGATATCATGGTAGGTACGATCCTGTCAAGTAAAGCTCCTCAGCTGACAGTGAAATCACCGCATCTATGACCAAAGTAGCCTCTCGCAACTTATCACCGGAGGAAGCGAAATTGTTTATTCAAAAATCTTTCACACAGGGTTTAGTCTTGTATGTACATAGTAACATACACAAACAATTGACCTCCGCCAGGCTGTGGCCTTCTTTGATCATGATCGGTCCGATTATTTTCATAGGTAGCTTGCTTCCAATATACTTTACTTTCCAAAGCGATCACTTTTGGGCTATACATTAGATAGTATAGCCAAAAGAGCTTGAAAGAGATTTCGGCCGTGCTAAACATATTACATTTCTCTGTAGACACCTTCCCTCAACTTCACACGATTTATGTCGTCTACAAACGAGTTCCTGGGGTCGTTCCACCCCCACCACACACCCGCGAAAGCGCTGTATACTTACTTGAGGAAATTGGTTCGATGAGGCTGTTCGTCCTTCGAGTTGAAGTTTGGTTCCCCCTCTCCTCGGACATTTTGTGGGATACTATCCGAATATTTGAAACTAGAGACAAATCTTGAGACGTATTTTGATTGAACCATGCCTGGGATGACTCGCTGCTGAACGTAGATCGACCCTATTGGACCGGCTCCTAGGGATTACTATGTGCTCGGTATCGGGATCATACGACCACTCGTGCGCGTGATCCCTGCGATGCTACGACAGAACTGTTGCATCCATCTAGACCCTTTTTCGTCTGTCGTACGCGTATTAGTAGTATACTAATGGCTCTGCTCATTGGTGATCGTCTTTAGTTCACCCTCTCCGCGGACAACGTCCACGCCACAGTAGCGCCGACTGAGAACTGAGCCAGTCGCGAATAGGGAGAAATTGCTGAAAAAGAAAGAAAGAAAGAGCGGGACGATGAATTTGACTGGTGCGTGAGTTGATAATACTGTCGCAACAGGTGTGGTCGAATAGGACTCGCCACCGGGTAAAGGTAGGAAGGCCTTGACGCAGATAAAGTTCCACACCAATGGCTTGCTCTTATTGGTTTAAAGTCACCGAGCTCTGGTGTAAATTTGAGTATGGAGAGTATCAAGGTGAACCTGCGGAGACTGTAGAGAACTTGAGACTTACGTAGTAGGTGGCTGAAGTTAATTCATACAGGGGCAAACGACCGTACTACATACCTTTAGTATGATAAGTAACCACCGCTGCCTTCATTAGAGTTGGTTTGTCAGACAATAGAAAAGTGATGGTCATGGCGAGTCGCGACAATCGAAGCTCTATCGAATGTAAAACTCGGGATAAGAAGATATTAGTATTTTTTTATCCCGAGCTCTAAAAATTTAAACTACATAACGTGGTTCACCCTAGATCATATTAATCAAATTCAAGCGGGTAGATACCAGCAAAATCCGCCATGTACCTCCTCGACGTAGGAAAAGTAATCACATGAACTTGCCCAGCTTAGCCCGCTGCTAGGTCGGTGGCAAGTCGTGGCGGTGAGATGACGAGGAGTTGACTGCTTTGACCTCGTGGGAGAATTGCCGCTCTCGCCGGCGTCGGCGTCAGCGTCTCCTGAGACTGGAACAGAACACCCCCAACATCATGAAGGACCATCTATTAGGCTCGGGCTCTCAATTTTCTCCCATATTTATCTCTGATGATGATGACGAGGTTGACGTATCACAGTTGTTATTTGACGACGAAGAACGCTTCTCGTCAGCGACCTTGGTCTCTCAACAACCAGCTAACAAAAAAATTATGAAACCCAGTCCACAGCGGAGGTCAGCAGCGAAGTCTCAGAAACCTATCCCAGAAAGTGCGCATCCTGTTTTGACTTTGATTCATGCTCGCTAATTACTCCTATCAGTATCGAAGAAGCGAAAACGCAAACGCGAACCCTCGAATGCGTCTCAGAATGTCGCGGGTCCTAGCTGGCTGCCTCCTGCTTCAATCTTGAACAAGAAACGTGCTCGACACCATGACCGACCCGACCATTGGGACCGAAGTGAAGCACCGATCTTTGACGAGTCTGCCTTTGAGCCAGACCACCGTGCTTTCGCAGGTTCTTTCTCGGGCTACTCCCCAGACGACTTTTCGACTATGCCTGATGAATCACAATATGACCTTTCCGCTTTTTCGTCTTCGGATTGGGTCAATTCAATGGCTCAAGCTGCAGACCCACCCGATCCTCTACAAAACCTTTTTCCTATCCCACTGGATTTTCTTGTTCCTCCACAAACCTGGAATGCGCAGCCATTTATTTCAGATCACCCTCGGCCGCAAACTAGGTCAAACTCTTCCATACCTCCCCCTCCCAAGACTCTCCCGGAAAAGCCTGCGCACATCTCCAAAGCCTCGTCATCCTCCAACAAGACTACCCTCGATAGCTCCAAAAGATCTCCTGCTACAAACATTATTGGGATGCCGTCCACTAAAGACTCCCTCGGCAAGCGTGCTGGATTCAAGCTGTCGCTCTCCACAGTCCTCGAAGCGGAGCCCCAAATCACCTTCCCCCACTCACCAGATCCCGCCCGTTCCGTCATCATTGATCAATTACCAAAACTTTGCCGGACCTTCAAGTGGCTCAAATCTTGGAGTCAGAAAGTTTGCGGAGCCCATCCAGTCTTTTTGGCTATAGATTCTACTTTTGCAAAGGCATTGTTAGAGTTTGGGACCGCAGATGAGGCAGAAAGAGCTTGGGGTAGCCCGAGGCTGGGAAAAAAACTAGGCTCGGCTCAGCTCAAGGGCGTGCCGAGAGAGGATTTAATTAGAGTATGGTGGTATCGCCCATCTTTGCCAGGAGCCGTTTTTAGTCGAAAGGAGCTTGAGGATGGCGAAATAGAAGACGACGAAGATATCGTGGATGGTCGGAAAGAGTCGAAGAAAGAAAAGAAACAGAGGTTGGCAAAACTAGTCAAGGAGGAGATGGAGAAGGATTCTGCAGAGTCTCGTCTCCGACCTCTTGGTTTGTCGAGTTCCACCTCGTCTTCAACCTCGGCAATCCAGGAACAAATTCTTCCAACCTCCACCATTCACGCGCAGAAACTGAGTCCACCAACGCTACCTACTCTTCCTCCCGTTCCGGCGCCCGCACCGTCCTTATCGTGGCCATTAACCACCGCATATCTTTCTTCCGTGCTACCCTCTCAATCCCATCCGTCGCTATCATCTCCTGCCCAATCTGAGGTGTCTAAAATTACTCCACCAGTGCGGACCAATCCGCATGTGTTGTTTAATTCCTCTTCCGTAAATGCATTTACTGGACCTCTTGCTTCTCATCGAGTCTCTCAGTCTATCGTTGTTGATTCTACATCGGATGATGATATCGACATGGATTTGTCTTCTACCATTTCTATCTCACCTCTCGCGACTTCCAATTCAGAAACAGACTTGTCTGGTGAATTGGTTGAGGAACAAACTGTGGATACACCATCGACTCAGAACTCTGATTCAATCTCCAGTATTCCAACCCCTACCTCAGCCTCTCCGGTATTAAGCTCAAGTCGAGCTGATACTCCGCTGATATTGCAGTCTTCTCCTAGGGTCGCGAAGACTGCGCCTCTGGGGCCATCTTATGTCAAACGCTCTCTTTTGGCCCGACAGAGAGAGCTCGAGGAGCGCATAGCGAGTACCAAGTTAGCTCTTCAGCAGAGCAGAAACTTGGCGGGAAAGGTAGAAGCAAACGGCAATGAGTTGCCAACTCAGTTACCAGGGCGGATGCCTTCCCCCGCATCTTTCATTCTCGTGTCCCAGGCTTTATCGCCATCATCTAGCCCTATTTTTGAAAAGAAAGCCTTGCCAAGCCCACCGCCCTCTGTCGTCGAATCACAGGAATCAGCTCCCGACAAACAGGCAATGGAAGAGAATTTACGCCGTTTGGTTCTGGCTAGTCAAAGAAAGAAGCAAAGAAGCAGTGCTTCTGCGGCTACCCAGCCCAACTCGGGCGTTCCTGGTAATAGCGCCGGTATAGATGAGGCTGTGACTGCAAGCCCCGGAAACCATTCCCCAGTCGCTTTGAAAGCTGTGGATTCTACGTTGGATGATCTTGCTGTTTCATTCATTCAGGAAAGTCTTCGAGCAATAGCCCCTGATTATTCTCTACCGACTCCTACGGCCCATGCTGCAGTCAATTCTCAGATAAGTAGTTCATCAGCTGGCTTAGTAGCAAGACGGGAGCAGCTTGAATTCCAGATTGCAGAGACAAAGAGGCTTATGGGGTTACTATCGCAAACAATGTCGAAGCCAGAAAGGGACAGCATTATGGTCCAGATACGCACATTAAGCCGGTGCGTCCGCGTCAATAGTCTTCTGTTTCATTCCCGCCGACTTGTTTCGCGATGACTTGACACCTGAGCTGGATTCACTAAGGAAGCCATTTTTACAGGATTCAAGAGCAAACATCTGCACCCTCTTCCACGTTCAACACCGCTCGTACATCGTATCCTTCGTTCCTCGTGAAACCCATTGAGCCCCTAAAACGTCTTTGGCCTGAAAGCGTCCCTAGCGATAGTGTCTTCACTGTCAGCGATGACGAGGATAACGACGAGGACGAGTACTCGGAGTAAATCTCTTTCTCATTTTCATTTATTGTTTCGTATGATATCACGGTGAGTATTAGTCAAGGGAATGGTTGAATGGCTTGCATGGAGACAGCTTATAGTGTTCAGGGCCTAGCTTCGATTAGCATGAGAAAGGTAAGTGTGCATTACTTTTTCCTTGACACTCCAGATTGATTTTTGTAGTCCCCGCACTCCTATTGCCTAAGATGCTCGCGCGACGCCAGGTTTGTATGACTGACAAACGCACTTTTACTTGGATACACTAGTGGGTATTGTGTCTACATCGCTCAGACCTAGTGTGCATAGAATGTCTATGCATGCAAGTTTGGGTGAATCTTGGCCTTTAGCATATACTATCTGTTTCTATGTCGTTTTGAAATTCATCAAAGTTATTGCTCTGTAACGTCCGATACTTATTCCGGAGTTCTATCATGTTCTACGACGTTCGTTGTGGGCTGTCATCCACATTGTCAGCGATTACAACCAAGAACGCTGAGCCTCTCAGCGCCTGCAGCCCCTAGTTTGAATTCATCTGATTGAAGAGTACAAGTGCTTGGGAGAGAAGAGGGAAAATGTGAATGCCTTATAAAGAAAACCGTGGTAGGTAAGCACTGTTCCCGTGCATGACTAAACGCCGAACGGCAATAACAAGGCCAACGGCACCCGCAACAGCTTATCCCCTCACCACCACCAGGTGTTTCCTCAAACAGCTCTCCTCTTTTCTTTTGCGTTGTGGGTATTGTCTACGTTCCTTGGCTTCTTTATCGCTCACTGTTCTGGTCATTCCACTCATTTCATCGATTTGCTTACGCATCGTCATCCACGCTGATCTCGACGATATTCAATTCGATTGCGACAGTCTGTACCCAGTATCAGGTTAATATACAATGGCCCTTAAACGCATCAACAAAGTGAGCATTCGATTCTGACGATTTTGACGTCCAGGAAGTGTGGTCGTCTGCGGCGGACCTCGTCTTTGCGTTTTTTTCTTTACTCATAATACCCGCAGGAACTCGTTGATCTTGGTCGGGATCCACCCTCATCCTGCAGCGCTGGTCCTAACGACCCCGCTAATAACATGTTTCAATGGCAAGCTACAATCATGGGACCGGTACGCCGTCCTTGTCGCAGTCTGACTTGACTTGAAAAGTTAATTTTCGGCTTCAAAAAATAGAGTGACTCACCCTACGCTGGCGGCGTATTCTTCCTCTCCATAAGTTTCCCTACCGATTATCCCTTCAAACCACCGAAGGTCAGCTTCACCACTAAGATCTACCATCCCAACATCAACGCCAATGGCTCCATTTGTCTCGACATTCTACGAGACCAATGGTCCCCAGCATTGACGATTTCGAAAGGTATGTCATGAATTTACCCGGATTTTATGAATGCTGACGCTGTCATTCCAGTGTTACTTTCCATCTGTTCGATGTTGACTGATCCCAATCCTGATGATCCTTTGGTTCCTGATATCGCGCACCTGTACAAGACAGACCGAGCGCGGTATGAGGCGACTGCTAGGGAGTGGACTCGAAAGTGCGTTTGGTTGATTTTACTATGTTTTTGTTAGATTGCTAACTTGGATCTTAATATGTCAGATATGCTATGTAGTACAGGGCATCTTGCTGGAGCCTCGACCTGTTAAGCGCCGCGCCGAGGTATAGTAGTGTACTTTATATACATGGAGTCGTCTGTTCTGTCCCATTTGTGTCTAGTTGTAGTATCATTCCTCTCCAATTCATCACTTCTTACCATTTTTTGGGTTACTTTGGGTACTGGACCGACAATCACACAAATGACGAGCTGGCCCTAGGCGATAGATCATAGCTGTAAAACATCGTGCATAGCCCCTTGGAGGCGATGAACACCGCCTAATTCTGAGGTTTAACGCTCTAATAGCTAATGGTGAGTGCAATCCACATCGACCCAATGTACCCAGACCGCAAGTTTGTTCTCAACATCCCATAGAGCTTCAGCAAAGCATGAATCATTATTTATCACTGGGTATGGTTGCACTTTTCTATCGGTTACTCAGCTTTTTCGCTTCCGTGACATTCTTCCAATTCTTTGTCTGCAAGAATCCAGGGTAATAATCTCAACCTCTCAATTGGTACAGCCAATGGTCGTCGCCATACTCTCTTATACTATTGCGCACTTAACATGTACGCACTTCAAGGCTAGGCCCACCGGGTCTGCATGCGACGGCGTTCCGGAGCAGCTTCATTTTTGGACGTCCTCCGCTGGCTGACAAGCCCCTCCGTCGGCGGTGTCCTTGGTTATTTTTCAATATAGAAGGCCCATTGGAATGCATTGGATTCCACTTTTCGACTATCCTTTGACGCCGTTTCGACACTTAGAGACTTGTCCGACATTCGCGTGTTTTTCTCCTGCCTCATGAGTGGCTCTCCTCAATGCATTCGTCTCCCGCCTATGTACAGTGCACAACTTGAGGACAGCCCACTTCGCTAGCTAGTTGACTCATGCGCAGACGAGTTATCTGCTGCGTTCCCTGTATATGAGGTGAAGCTAGAACGATATTTCTCACTCGTTTTTCTCTGCAATGGATTACTCTTATAACCCCTTCTCTGGGTGGTCCCAGGTGGGTCAAAGATCGAGTTCGATATTCTGGGATAACAATGGCTACACGCCGTCGACCTTTGGTGCTCTTCCTTACGCTCATCCTCCTCCTCCGCCCGACCTTGTTACTTTCTATATCACATCTTTCAATCCCGATATATTGAACAGCACCGTCATCGGGCCCAATCAACAGAGGTACCTTCGCATCGTGACGGACCCACAGAATCCGGCGTATACGATCTTTCAGAACCCTCAGGGTCGGAGCATCGCCCTTGTAGAATGGCAGTCCGAGCGTCCTCTATTAGAAATACGCGGCGTGATGTCGAAGGGCCTGATTAGAGATTGGCTGCGGCTGACTTCGGACCAAAGGTAGAGCACATATCAATTGAAAGCATCGTCACTCACTAAACTTTCAAATTTTAGAGCTCGGACTATGCAATACCAGGGCCGAGAATTTACTTGGGCTCCCCAAGACAAATATATCGCCGTAAGTGCTAGTTCGTATCTGTTGTTTAGGCAGGCTATGAGGACTGATTCTCCCAAGTTGTATTCTACAGGATCTAATCCCGTGCTTTTGGCTAGGATTTCTCGGGGCTTCGGGACAATAACTCTCGACTTGACCAATCGCGCGCTTCAACATGATCTGCTTGATGCCTGTATTATAGCCAGTGTGATATTGCAGTGCGGTCGCAGCATTGATTGACCGTTTGATTTGACCTCTGTAGACGAAAGACCTTACCATTGGAATTTGAGGATTTCTCGTTCAACTAATTTTTTTTAATGAATTGAAGACTGCATCGAGCATTAGTTTTTGCTACTTACTTATTCATTATTTTTATTCGTTTCCTTTTCGTTTGCTACGGACGATTGGCAAGATTATCACTAGATGTAGCAGCTCCTACGGAGAAAGTGTACATCAATGCTTTCAACTTGATTTCCACTTGAAAATTTTCTGTGGGCCTCGTGCCCTCCATCTGCATGCAGCCCCATGTCATCAGGTTGTTGGTGGTACAAACCTAATATTTTGATTGCATATGGAAGAGGAGGAGTGCATAAGGTACTCGTTTCGCGGTCTTCGTCAAAAAAGGACAAGCCCGTGTCTTCCCACGGATCATTTTGTTTTTCGTGCTACCATCCCACTCGTGAACAAAAAGCGCAAGAGTGAGGGAAGGGGCAATGTGGTTTGCGACCACGCTACCTTCCCAGAGAATGATTTTCATTCCCAACATGAATTCACGATTCACCGTTATTGTTTAGCTCCAGCACGAGCACCTCCGATTGTCCGAGGAAATCACGACGTAAACGTAGCTTTCGAGAGCGAGTTACGAGGCTTTGTCTGCCTTTCGTACAGCAAGATCATTTGAGCAGTGTTAACTTTCATTAATGTCGAATCTTCCTAGGTCGAACAGAATACTAACTTGAAGGTAAGCATAAATTTGCCGTCATTTATCGTAATCCACTCACATCCAGGTACCGCTGTGTCTGGAAGTCGTTTCTCCGAATCTATCATATGCGCATATGCCAATGTCTTCTCTACATGCGACCGAATTGAGCAACGATTTCAATCAACATCTTCCGCAAGCAAATATAGCATTCAAAATTACTAGTTTTGTCAGGTTCCCGTCAAAAATCGCACTGTGTATCCATATCCACATAGCGATATTATTCTCTCCCATTCGCGAATATGGACATATTGGACTCGTATAAAAAGATCTGGCCTGCTCGAGCTTTGTTTCTCAAGTCTCCATGGCACCCTCTAGCTGGTCCCTCGTCTTTGGTCTGACCTTCGCATCGGTTGCACTTGCTGCAACCTATAGCGTTGCAGACACGTACATTGGCCAAGCCTTCTTGAACGATTTTTCTCTTCAAGCCATCGCTGACCCAACTCATGGAAGAGTGTAGGTGCCAAGTCGCCACCATTGCTTACTCGGCGCTCATTAATTGATCTCAGCAACTACGTTAACGCGGCTACTGCGGCGAAGGCTAACCTCACCTTTGCCTCATCGACCAACTTCATCGCGCGCGCTGATTTTACCACAACTTTGAGCGCCAGCGGACCGGGAAGAAACTCTGTCCGATTGATGTCGAACAAGCAATATGAACTTGGTACCGTCTTGGTGTAAGTAGCTCCGTGATTGCGTTTTTATATTGGGTATCGAATCTGAACGCGTTCAATAGGGCAAATCTCAACCACATGCCTGAAGGTTGCGGGTGAGCAAGAAATCACAAGATTCGTTGTACTCCCATCGATTACGCTAATATCGCCGAATAGTACATGGCCTGGTAAAGAAGATATCATATTTGCGTGAAGTTTTTCTCATGCTTTATAGCCTTTTGGACCGTAGGGGCCAACTGGCCAAACAATGTAAGTTTTTCGAAGACTCACATAGTAATATATCAACTCACTCCCCGTCACAGGGAGAGATAGACATCATAGGTTCGGTCACTGTTTGCCCTACTTTTGTTCGCAGCGCTCACAAATTTACGAAATAGAGGGAGTGAACAATGTTGGCAATAATCAAGGGTAAGTCATTTACTGGTGTGGCTAAAAACTTCGTTCTGACGTGGAGAATCATGGCACAGAACCCTACACACCAGCCCTGGTTGCACAATGCCCAGTTCTCGTTCCCAGACAGGAACTGCGTTTCAGAATGATTGTAACACCGCAGTCAACGGCAATGCAGGCTGCGGGGTGGGTTTCGGCTCCAACTCCTTCGGGCCCTCGTTCAATGCCAACGGTGGCGGATGGTATGTAAGAATCGGTGGCTCGATGCCGTTCAATACTAATAAGTGTAGGTACGCCATGGAAATGACTGCGGATTTCGTCAAGATATGGTTTTGGGCGCGTGGATCATCCGTTCCTTCCGACGTCAGTGGTGGTAGCTCTAGCGTCAACACCAGCAACTGGGTGGGTCATCTATCCGATACATGTCTCGGATCGTCGCTGACCATTTCCACAGGGCACTCCGGTAGCATTTTTCCCCAACACGTCCTGCAGTCTGAGCTCACATTTTGGACCCCAAAACATCATAATCAATCGTAAGTCTTAATTCTACTCGCCAGTCGATTGCCGAAACTCATCCCCTCATCCCCTCCACTTAGTCACATTCTGTAAGTGCTCCGACGACGTTAGCTTTCCAGGTAGTCTAATGCTTTGTGATCTGCAGGTGGGGACTGGGCTGGCTCAGTCTATGGATCTGACAACTGTCCATCGACCTGCACTGGTGAGCATGCTTATCAATTGTCAATGGCTGAGGTACTCAAAGCCGCTTGAGACTTTGTCAACAACAACCCGAGTGCCTTCAAGAATGCCTACTTTGACTTCGTTTCTCTAAGGGCTTATACTTGATAATTCGAATAATATGTGTGTCGAAAGGATGTACGATAAATTATTGCTCTTTGTATCTGATCTTTGTATCTGATCTTGTCGTGCTTGTGACTGGGTGTGATACCGATACCGATCAAGTCGAGGCTGGGCCATCTGGTTGATAAGAGAAATTTTGAGTTAGCCTGTATCACACGGAACATCTTCCATCTTTCCGTCTGGAATACCATGCAGATGATCATGAAATTGAGGAGCTCACGTCCACTTGTTCGGATGCCTGCATGTAGCATTTTCATCAGCCCGAAAATATCGCGAAATTTTCCTGCCGTCTTGGCCAAGATGACCAGGACTAAGTAGATGGCCGGGAGAATGACTGGGTACAAGTTTAATACCGCGAAACTTCGTGGAATTTTCTGCGACTTTGGGGTAGACTCGTCTGTACATGTGCTGCTCACGAGATCGCTTTTCTTTCGAAGATGATAACCTCCAGTAACAGAAAAAAAGACTTTACATAACGTAGCATATCGAGGAGGCAATAGCGAAATTTCTCGCACGGAGCCACGTGAGACAAGGACTTTCTTCAACTTCGCTCAGGCTCACTGAGATAATATGGCCCGGTTTCGCGCCTTCGACAGCGACAGCGGCGGTAGTGATGATGGTAGCGACTCCAACTCCGAGCATGAGGTCGAGCGCATGCAACCTGTAGCACAAAATAGACACGGCACACAAATTTCGCACCATGTAACCTACAAGGACGAAAAACCGGCTTTCCACAGCGAAGAAGAAGATCGTGAGGAAGAAGAATATGAAGAAGAAGAAGAAGAGGAGGACGATGGGGATGAAGAGGAAAGTGACGGGGAAGACCGGGAAGAAGACGAAGAAAGCGACGGAGAAGAAACAGATTCTGGATCTTCACGAATGCACGAAGATGAGCTGGAGCTTTCACGGAGTAAAACAGTGCCTCAAAGAGCTAATGTGGCCAGGGTGGACTCGCAAAGAATGCATGTTATGCAGACGTCTTTGTTCAGGATGCCAGAGGAAGCAGCAGCGTTAAAAGCGATGAACGAGATAGCCGACGCGTCCTTGCGGGGGCCCGCGCTAACTCTTCGAAAACATGGTCGTGAATCAGACGGGGATATTCAGAGTCGGGACTCTCGACCTTCGTTTGCCAAAGATGTTCAACCTACTTTGGCGCGCCCGACGCGAAAATACACTCGAGTGGATAGTGCCATGTCAGTTACAAACGGCGCAGAGAATGCAATTGGTGACGCAGGACTTTCATTCGGTAGATCATTCCGTGTCGGATGGGGACCCGGGGGCGTTCTTGTCCGCGCCTCGTCTACTGGGACTACCGTACTCCTTTCTAAAACTCCAATACCCCCCATCAATACACTTTCACCCAAACTTCTCCAGCACCAATTGTCCCATTCACCTATCTCCCCTGACGAAGCTGGTGTGCCGTTTGCTAGCCCATCCGCTGACTTGCTTCACTTTACTTCATTTGTTATCCTGTTTTCTGCTACCGATGCTTCCCCAGAGGCATCTCTGTTCCGACTGGGATCAGCTCTATTTGACCCAATTCCGTCGAACCTTTCACCTAAATCACTATCACCGGATGTTCGCAACCGAGTTCTACATCTCATTCGTAAATCCTCCTTGTCTTCATGGCTGCAAACTGCCGTCGCTCCGTCCGTTCAAGAATACATTCAATCTCACCCAGCCGCCAGTCCTACCGCACTGGCACTCGCACACCTTACAGGAAACCAGCTTGAGAGCGCTTGCGAGGTTGCAATGGACAACGGATATCCCACTCTCGCTACGCTCATAGCACAGGCCGGTGGTGACACCAACTTCCGTGCTGATTTGCGAGCGCAGCTGGGTATCTGGTCCGAGGAAAAGGTCGATGCACTCATCGACCGCGAGTTGCGCAAAATATATGCGCTACTAGCTGGAGAGCTTGGAGGAGACGTTGCTCAAGGTCTCGATTGGAAGCGTGTATTTGGCCTTTACCTCTGGTTCTCCGAACCGATGGATGTTCCTATAGCCCAGGTCTATGAATCATTCATAGCATCAACCAAGGATGGCGCAGAAGACTTACTCTTATCCTTGCTCAGACTGTATTCTGATCAGGCCTGCTCCCTCTCTGAGATTCTACAACCTCGGAACTCTTCCGGTCAACTCGACTATACGATTCCTTGGCACCTTTACATTATACTGTCGAGGTGCATGCGCATAAGAGATTTTCCTGATCGAGGGGATATCCGCGTTCACGATAATGGACATCTTGACCAACCCGAACCCGAACCCGAATTCGAAGGCCATAGCCCTACGGCAGATCTCCTGACTAGTTCGTATGCTTCGCAACTTGAGCAACTAGGCATGATTCAAGAAGCAGCTTTTGTTTTACTGCATCTGGAGGCATCATTTGGGTTTGTCAATTTCTTTAACGATTCGTGTATTTGCACTAAAAAGACAATGACTTTACAGGCGACGTAAGGCCATTCAAGATTTATTAATTCGCTTTGCACCCGTATTGGATGAGTGGAATATCCGTGGCCTAGTCGGAAGCTTGAAAATTCCTTTGAGATGGGTCAAGGAAGCTCAAGTGCGTAAATATCGACCGCTGACCGGAGCTTATTATCTTATGCTACTCCTGCAGGCTATCTATGCTCTCAACTCGTCCAATCAACTGCCATCTCCAATATTATCAATTGACCACCCATCCTCATCCTCCCATCCTCCTCACACAGCCTATGAATTATTCCTGGCTGCTGGTAATCTCAACCGAGCGCATGACATTGCCGTTCTCTCTCTGGCCCCGGATGCAGTCCTTCGTGACGACTTTGTACTTTTGAAGGAGCTATTCTCACCATTTGTGCCGCATTCTGGAGATGTAGATCGTGGACGGGTAGAGGGTTGGTATGCCCGAGGAAAGGTATGATGTCAATTCAAATGACAGGCCTTTTCTAAAATCATCTTGTCAGGCATATCTCGACTACGCAGATATCATGACTCGAATACCCGCTCTGATACCTTCAGAGTCAAACCCGGTAGTAGGAGGGCTAGAAGTCGACCCAATACCTAACGCTGATCGGAGCAAGGAGTTGGAAGACCTTGTCCGAGGCATACCCCGGCTCATTTCCCTCTTGCCGGATGTTCTCTCTCTTGCCCATATTGGCGGCAAAGGGAGACATAGAAGTGACCCTACACAATTGAAGCTGAAGCATCAGGTTGCTCTGCACGAAATGACTGCTCGCTTGGTAAGGATAGTCGACAGGGTTCGACCTAACATCCTGGTGAGTTCATTATGTACGCGTTTGACGAGTACCACCAATATTTGTCTGTTTCAGGAGCAGGTACAGCCTCAACTCCTCGATGAAGCCACGAAATTGCAGCATATTCGTGCTGCGGCAGTGTCCAGCTTTATGAAAAGTATACATATGTAAGATAACGTAATATTGTGATATTGTCTTATTATCTGTGACAAGCTTCATAGCCCGTGACTTTGTCACGGGCAAGGGCTTGGTCGGCGCCTTGCGCCTCCATATATATTAAAAAATTAAAACTTCATTCATTAAACATGAGAATATATATTTATGGAGCTTGCAATAATACTTCGGGATATACAATATTTAAGGTGGAACAGTCTTCATTTTCTAAGGAGAAAGATAAATAGGTAAAGAAATGAAATCAACTTGGGTAATGATTTTGTTCAAATGCAATTTTGAAACAGGAAGACCTGATCCATTGATACTATTCATTGTTCAAATACTCTACAGGATATTCAAACTGTTCATCCTGAGCTGCACCATCTGGAATTGCTTCATCTGCACTATGATACACTTGAGCATTCCCTTGCATATGATTAATGCATAAAAAGTTCAAATCATCCACTGCATCATTTTTAGCACAAAGGATTGTACGTTCCATGAACCACTCATCATTGTTGTTGTCTGATTGGATCAAATTAAGCCCAGGATAGATTGCCTGAACTAATGATTCAACTGTATCTCCACATTGCATAGCAGGATCAAGTTGAACTGTGTTTTCTGGGCCATTGATAGAACCTTGACCAATATCCAGAAGCCATTGTGCATATTCTCTATCCTCAGCTGTTCCACTACTCAATTGTTTGTTCTCTGTTAAATATAAAACTGAAATTTTACTCCAGAGGCAAGAACGCTGAATGCATTGACCTACAATCTGCTCACGGCAACCCTTTCGCACTACAGGCAAGATTTGTTGAAAGTCACTACCAAAGACAACATTGATACCACCAAAGGGAACACCATCATTTGATTTTATATCTTGTAAGGTCATATCAACTGCTTCATGGCAAAATTTATCTTGCATAGGGACTTCATCCCAAATAATCGAAGTCACCTCCTTTAACAATTTAGCCAGATCTGAATTTTTGCCAATAGCACATGTCTTTCCCTTAAAAATCTCTATAGGAATCTTAAATGCGGAATGTGCAGTTCGTCCTTTTGGAAGCAAAAGTGCAGCTAAACCTGATGAAGCACAGCATAAAACAATCTTTCGCTCAGAGCGCAGCTTGTAGTAGCACAGTGTATTATAAGTAAATGTTTTTCCAGTCCCAGCAGGACCATGTAAAAAGAACAACTTTGACTGATTTTGAGTAACAGCAGACATTATAGCATCATAGGCTTCTCTTTGCTTGACATTAAGCTTTGCAATGTTTTCTTCAGCTTTGATACGCTGCTCTTCAACATCAAAAGCCAATTGTTTTGCAATTAACCGGTTTCCCTGTATTGCATTCCAAAAGTCAAAATCAGGCAAAGGCATTCCAGTAAAATGCTTGAGACCATTGTGCACTCCAGCATGAAATAATATCTTATCTATCAAGTATAGTTCATAGTCTTCAATCTTTTCTTGAGAGGGATTTTGTAGAATTCCAGTCTGCAGTAAGTGTCCAATATCATCACATATATATTCTTTAAATTCATCCCATAGCTTTTTAGGCTCTGATGGATGACAATCCTTTAAAATGGTAGCAAAAAGAGACCAGAGACTATATCCAGTCTGCATATGTCGAGCATCTTCTAGACATTCTTTCCATTCAGAGTCATCTTGTAAAAGGCCTCGAGCTAGACATGTTTCTTGAAAAGTCTTGTAAATGACACCCTCAACTGTGCGCAAATCCTTAAAAGATTTAGCACCACAGATAATAGTCAATAATAGCCGGAGATAGAATCTTTCTCCCCGGAGTTTGATTTAAAAAAAAAAGGAATTGGAGGACCTCTGTGCTGATGTTGAGGGGTCCTGCGCAGCTCTGGACTACCCAGAACTCTTTCTGATTGTTGGCGTCTGCACTCAGCATTCCTATCATGCTCAGGGGTAGTGGGAGGAGACTCCCTACAGTTTCATAAAAGAAAAAATAAATATTATTGAAATGGACTCGGAGTAGCATTCAAAAGACCTTACATAGCAAGGAATGATGAAGACAGTAGAGAATAATGGGGGGTATGCTTTTAAATACAGCGGAAAGGCATTTATATGGAAGTATTAACGCATGGAATCCTCATTGCAAAGCAGGAAGAGGACCGAAAAGAGGACCGACGTTGCCGGCCCAAAATGTAATGCTTGAATGATTGGTAATGATTGGTAATGCTGACAAATTAACCAAAAGGGGACTACGGGCGCCTCATGCTAACTTCATATATAGGATGTGACAATGCGAGAGTGAAGATTATCTCAACCATCATCTCAAGGTCAGTTCTTGCTTGGGAATGAATTATTCTCTTCTGACCGGCAGATTTTGCCTACATCTTACCCGACCGGTTCCAAAACTATATAAGGCTCGTTCTTGGGCGGTCCTCTTGGCTCAATCCCAGACTCGGCGAACCATGTCTACAAAAGATGTCTCACACCAATCAGATATTGCTAAGATGAAAGTGCAGCCAGATGGTTCTTTTAAACGTCTGGATTCCACCTTTAGGAACACCATCGAGAAGGGAGGCCAATTTGAACCAGAGAAAGATCGGTACCATCTTTACGTTTCTCTGGCGTGCCCTTGGGCCACTCGTACTCTGATGTTAGTGGACTATACTCCGTCTCAGGCTCTTGGTGGTCTAAATGCCAGACTGTAGTGTGCGCAAACTTAAAGGCTTGGAAGATATCATTTGTGGGTTTTCAGAGGTTCTTCAATACATACTTGTTTTTCTCAAGTAGTTCTCTACAGCTGTGTCTGTTGTCTCACCGCGCATGGGGACAAATGGATGGCCATTCGCCTCCGCGGATTCCTTCCCTGGTGCAGATTCCGATTCGCTGAACAACGCTCAACATATCAAAGACCTTTATCTCTCTGTGGACCCTGCTTATGGTGGAAGATTCACCGTTCCTGTTTTCTGGGACAAAAAGGGGAAGACGATCGTGAACAACGAAAGCTCGGAAATTATTCGAATTCTCAATACTGCTTTTAATCATCTCCTGCCCAAAGAGTATGCCCAAGTGGATTTGTATCCAGAACACCTTCGGGCCAAGATTGACGATTTGAATGAATGGATCTATCCCTACATTAACAGTGGGCTTCAACTATCATTTTGCTCCCTTCACAGCCATGAATGACGTGTTCCCATTTCATAGATGGCGTCTATCGCACAGGATTTGCCACTAGTCAGGAAGCTTACTCCACGGCTCTGAAACAACTTTTTGAAGCTCTCGACAAGGTGGAAGCCATCCTAGCTGGGGATAAGAAGTATATCGTTGGAAACCAACTGACAGAGTGCGATGTCCGACTCTGGGTGACCATGGTGGGCCCTCCTTTCCCATGGTCTCGATAAATTCTGACTTGGGCTCGAAGATTCGCTTTGACCCAGTGTATGTTGGTCATTTCAAATGCAATGTGAGGGATATTCGTAGCGGCTACCCTAACATCAACAAGTATGTGATTCTAGTCCGGAGATAACACTGTACATTGATTGAGCGCGACAGATGGATGAAGAATCTGTATTGGAATGATCCCGCATTCAAGGAATCTACCGACTTTGACCATATCAAAACGCACTACTACTGGTCGCATCCTTTGGTGAGTGTCTCCTGACGGGAAAGCGTATGTTTTCTGACTGACAGCCTGGATTTTAGATTAACCCGACGAGGATTGTACCCGTTGGACCGATTCCTATGATTCAATCGTTCTGAATTTTTTCGGGGATTATCGTAAAATATTTTACGACGAACGTGTGTACGGTATCGTGGATGTATCTGAGCCTAAGTTTTAATACCAAGTTATCTTGGCCGGTAATCTCGTAATATGAAAATTTTTTTGCCGGCGCTGCTGAGTGGCCAAACTGCGAAGCAGATAGAGGTCTGGGCTGGTCCCTGACTTTTAAAAGTACAGCTTCTGTCTCAAGCTCCCGTCTTGCCACTCTGCCAATGTTCAATACCGCACTCGCAGCACGCCCCCCAATCAACGTTGGTGCCCTATTGATTACCGTCTTTGCCGTGTGTACAACTTTTTCTGTATATATACTAGCTGACCTTGTTTCGCTCCCTAGTCTATTCTCGAAGTCTTTGTGCTATGTCTGGCTGGCTACATACTGGCATGGAAAGGAATTCTTGATAAAAAGACTCAGAAGCAGCTCAACAGAATTAACGTGTCCCTCTTCACCCCGTGCCTCCTCTTTTCAAAAGTCGCCTTTTTCTTGTCTCCAGGTGGGCATAGACGCCAAATATCTCCTTTCGCCATCTCATCCAGCTTCAAACAGAAAAACTTCGCGAATTATGGGTCATACCAATCTTCTTCGTTATTGTAACAACCCTTTCAATGCTCGTCGCCTGGTTTCTCGGCGTATCGGCTAGACTCAGTAGATCGCAGAGGTGCGTCTTTTTCTTTTTCGCTCAATCCTTTCTCAATGCTCGCGCAGGAGCTTTGCCATTGCAGCTTCAATGTTCATGAACTCAAACTCTCTTCCTGTCGCCCTCATGCAATCTCTTGTCTTCACCGTCAATGGACTCAAATGGACATCGGACGATAACACCAACGCTATGCTCGGTCGCGCTCTCACATATCTCGTTCTCTATAGTACATTTGGCATGATTGTGAGCTTTTTTTCAGTACTCATGAGTCGCTTTTCCTCAACCTTGTCTTTTGATAGCTGCGCTGGAGCTACGGCGTTCGCCTTCTCGCACAGGCCGATGATCCTATCGACTCTCCTATTCGACTTCCAGATGACGAAGACGAGACTAGCCAAAGACGTATTCGGGATCTTGAACAGGCTGTGCGAACTTCCACATCTACTGCTACAATGGTCGACCCCACTGCCACCGAGTATCGGCCAAAGACGCCACCGAGCATCGTCATCGATGATTCACATACTCAGCACAGTTCTGCCCCGTCATCGGATGACGGTGAAAGAGAAGCAAATTTGCGCGCCCCACCTGCACCGTTCAGGCATCCTCATCGTAAAAATTCCTACTTTTACCGCTCGTTCCCAAATTCCCCCAACCAGTCTAGGGTATCCCTCGGTGAAGGGGCTTTGGTATATAATGACGATGAAGAGGAGGAGGATGGAGCTCGTAATGCGGAAACATTTACCAGACCGCCACCTCGCAGGCAGTCTACCCTTCAACATCATCACTCTGTCGAGGTTTACGAGCCTCCCTCTGCTTTACAAAGATATCTGGTTCAACCTTTGATCAAATTTTGGAACGGCTTCACAGAATTTATGACGGTACCTCTCTACGCCGCTGCCTTGTCCATCATTGTCGCAATGCTTCCGGCCATGCAGCATGCCCTGGAGGTGCATCTTTATCCTGTCAAAGGAGCTTTGGAAAGTTCCGGGTCCTGTTCCATCCCTGTGACGCTGGTCGTCTTGGGAGCATACTTTTACAAGGAGAGTGATGCCTCAAATGAGGTTGTGCCAACGAGGATAGAAAGCGCTCAACAAGCTGGTGTCGTCCCCAACGGATCACGGGAACCATCCGCTCTCGAACATGCAAGGGGTCTATTATCGAAATTGAACCCGAATCGTCGACGGCCTGCACCTCTGTCAGAACCAGGACTCGAGACTTTCCCTGGAGAGACGAAGACGGTGATTATCTCCGTGATGTCGAGGATGGTTTTGACGCCGATGATCTTGATGCCCCTGATTGCTTTTGCGGCAAAGGAAGATTGGCATAACGTTTTTGAAGAGTGAGCTTAGTCTGTTCTAGGTTTTTATCTTGTCTGACAGTTATTTTTTTTCTAGTCCTGTTTTCGTCGTGTCTAATGTATTACTGGTCGCGTCTCCACCAGCCTTGACGTTGGCTCAGGTATGTGTCTTTCTTAAATACCATTGTCAGAAGGGTCACTCATTGTGTGCCAACAGATAACCCAAGCTGCGTCGGGAGATGCGTTCGAGCGACTCATTTCTCGAACCATTTTCTGGAGTTACTGTGTCGCGACTCCGCCGCTGATGATATTCTACGTTGTAGTTGGGTTGATTTTCGCGGGGTTCTAAAACTACGTTTGCGATTTACAAGTGCTTGGATTTGGTTGCGGATATGTATATGTGTGTGTGTTTGATTAACATTACCTCTCTGCTCTTCTTCCTCAAGCTCTTGCTCGAAAGCTTTTTGTGTCTCCCGTATTTTACAAATTTTGTTAGTAGTGTTTACCTAACGTATTTGGGTATATACCGAGTCGAGCTATAGACGTTTATTCTATTGCTAGATGCGTACAGTATTGTTCAGCGCCGTTGAGCTCAGTTGAGCCCATGAAAATATGAAACAGGCTGATTCATGAGCCGACGGGATTTCCGAAGGACGTTTCCGACGGGTAACACGGTAGGTCTACGTGTACAGGCATTGGTCGCCGAAACGACGCGTCCCCTAGGAAAAAAGGTATATAAA
This sequence comes from Collybiopsis confluens, assembly GCA_013368555.1. Lineage (NCBI taxonomy): Eukaryota > Fungi > Basidiomycota > Agaricomycetes > Agaricales > Omphalotaceae > Collybiopsis > Collybiopsis confluens. The sequence goes on from JAACJN010000021.1 coordinate 328,630, forward strand.
CGTAGATCACGCTATCAGTTTTCGCTATCACCCTTTCAAATAATTCTCTACTGACATGTCTACGACTATGTTCGCTGTTCCCGACGGGTAAGCCACAACTTCGTGCACCGAGAGTCAAAATAAAATCCATACACATCCAGACTACCTTATGTTGGAGCCTCTTTGCTCTCGTCTGCTTTTCTCATCGCTGGACAACTGATGATTGTCAGCCGACGACGTGTGGCGGCTGGGATCAAGTACCCGCAGTTGTACGCAGAAAGAGACCAAATGGAAAAATCTATTGACGCGCTTAGGTTTAATTGTGCACAACGTACGGAAACACTGTCTTTTTTCCCCTCGATACTCACTCGTTCCGTTTCCAGGCGCACATTTAAACACGCTAGAGTATCTCCCCCTTTTGTACCTGACGTGAGTCTTTTTTCGGTCTGCCTTATTCTGAGAAGACTTGAGCCCTTGGTAGGACTTGCCTTTCCGCAACCACATACCCAATTTTTGCGGCGTCTTTGTGTGGAACGTGGGTGTTTGCAAGGGTCCTGTATACTCGAGGATATGTATCCAGTAATCCCGACAAGGTATTGTGTCTATTTCTAAGTATATCTTCATAACTTCATCTGAACGGCGACGATATTAGAGATGGCTCGGAGCAGAGACGAGTGTCGCAGCTTTGCTAGGTACCAGGCTTGCCTACAGTTTTTGAGCGTATATGGCTGATGAGTTTTTCAAGGTCTTTTGGGATTGACGACATATACTGTCGGTAGAGCGGTTCTGGCGCAGTGGGTTTGATTGCAATCGTTTGTTTCCAGTGGTTCCTAGTGTAAAGTACAGTACCTGTCGGAGAGTGTATCTCAGATCACTTTAATGTTAAAAACGCATCATTTGTGGTGATGTTTGACCACTGGGGAGCGGAGAATCTGCGACACAAATTAACATTTTACCAGCACCCCTTCGAAGTATTCCTTCAAATGCCTGGCACCGTCAAGGGGCACAATAGTTCCTACCCAGCCATCTGGTCTAAAGACAATAATGGCGCCCTGCTTAGTGTCAACCCCATATATCTCGTGCGCCTTTGCGTCCGCATCTAGGTATACCTTGCCAAAAGGCTGACAACCAAGGATGTCTTGTCCTCCGTTACCAAAAGCGGCTGGGAAGGTGAACCATTGAAACAGTTGCTTGGAAGTAGTGCTGGCCCAAGAATCGGAGGCGGAGATGGTCGTTCGAAGTCGAAGAATCGCTGGTCGAGTATGTTCAGGATTACCAGTAAAAATGGCTATGCTACGTAGCAATTAAGATATGACGAAGGGAATGGGTCCTACGCAACATACGAAAATTTAGCCCGATTTATCAGTATTCTTTGTAGCCGAATTGGATCACCGGTTCTTAGAGCAAGCTTAAATTGCTGCAGTACGAGTGGTGATTTAAACGGAATATTTCATACCCGAGGGTTGACAGGTATACATCTGGACCCCGTTCTCCGGGGTCAGCGGTAGCTTGAGATACGTCGGTGGCATTTAAATTGAGGAAACTAGTGCCTACAGAGAGTGGTCGTCCGAGAAGGCGAAAATATGGATCAGCTCAACTTACGATACGATATCCCTGTTTAGTTAGACAGATTCAGCCGCTGTCAGAGTGCCGTGGATGTCTGCTGCAAAGACCGGCGGAGCTCACCGAGTCCCAGGGTGAAATGCTGCATATTGATGTCATTGAACCACTCCGTAAGAATCTCCCTGAGCGATTTGTGAATATTTCCCAGGGCGAGTAAAAGGGTAAGCAATGCCTTGTGGGTTCGCTCCTCCCCTGGAATCTAGGTGGGTACAGGCCCGATATCAGAGTCGAAATGACCTTGTCGTTGTCGATAACCTAAAAGCGCTAAGGTCAGCAATTATTTCTTTCAAGCTGTACGAAATGCAAACCGTTTGAACTATATCTTTCCTTTCGGAATTGTAAGACTCAAGCAGTTCTTTCTTTGCAAAGCCGTGAATACAGAGCTGCATTCCTTATCAGAGACAAAGTCTGTCAGTCGCGATTCGAGAATCTTACGGCGAGTTTCCAGGCCAAGTTTACGGCACTAATCATCCGCAGACGTCAGCTAGTTCTTCTAAGATTTGGGAAACAAAGAAGTAACTCATGTACTCCAGTATTTAGGCCCTGAGCAGAACCAGAACTGTGAGTGTGGCAGGCGTCCCCAGCGAGAAAAATGCGGTCGTCAGCATAAAAAGTGTTGGCGATGCGTTGTCCAATACCCTACAGACGTTACTTACTTGTTGATATCCCAATTTCTTCTCAGATCAAGTCAACTCAAATCACTCACGTAAATCGTGAACCATTCTACGCTCAAGAACTCCAGCTCAAAAGGGTGTAAAGCTCGCTTTGCTTCTGCCTTCGCAACTTCTTGGGTGACACCTTCTACGCCACCATACTTTTCGAGAAGTGCGGCGGAAAAGACATAGCCAATGCGGACCATGCCGTTATCGATAGGACACCAGAGAATTTGTCCATGAGATGTAGAATCTATGCTGTTGAGGCAGCGAGGATTGGGCATGTTAGTCTTGACCAAAGCGTCCATACGAATCCATCGACTTGTAGTATGTTCTCCGTCAAAAGAGATATCTGCGAGCCTTCGAACAGTTGATTTTCCGCCCTAGGTGAGACTTGAGAACGAGTACGTGGAAGTTTGAGAGAGGTACACTTGCATCCGCACCAATCAAATATTTACTAGAAGCTTTGATTAGGTTTTAAATCGAGCACACCTCACTCGTTAACCTACCATTGGATCTCGACCAGCTGTCCCGCCGTTAAATCTTTAGCCTGGATCGTTACTGGATAATTCTCGTCTTCGCGGATGGAATATGCTTCTACTCGATGTAGGAATTTAGGTTGGATTCCATATAGCTCCGAAGTTGATTCCGTAAAGATTGCTTCGATGAGTCGCTGTCTTAGATGCAAGCTACTGAAGCTGTTAGGATTTAAATGGCGAGGGACTCGATGCGCGACGCAACTTACGCAAATTTGAAAAAAGTATCACCTTCAAAGAAGATGCGAGGTAGGCATACACTGAAACACGAGATAAGTGACTCATCGCACCGAGCTTGTCCATCCGGCTCCCATACATCAATCCGCCTCTCATACGCTTTCCCCTGGCAGAGAGCCGATCATGCTCCTTGCCCGGCGACGTCAAATAACACACTCACTCGTGGAAGTGTAGCCCAGATCGAGTGACTACGCCAGCTTGCATCAGTGGTTCCGCAAGGTCAAGTTGGTCTAGCAGTTCAATTGTTCGGGGCCACAAAGTGCAGGCGCGGCCATAGCAAGGCATTTGAGTCTTGTCATCTTGTTCTGGCAAGGAATCAATAACAAACTTTTGAAAGATAGGCGAAGTTACGGACCTATGACACAAGGCTTGCAGCCAAATCGAGCCATCTGATAAGCTAGAAGCGACCCCACTGGACCGCCGCCAACTCTTTAAGGATGATACCGTCAGCACGGCGGTTCGCGAGCTCAGAAGAAGCAAGAGTACATGACCACATCGTACACTTCATTCGCAGACATCATCGGAAAATGGTCTTAAGTAACTATTATTCCATGGGAATATTGGGCTGGAGTTTTAGAATATGAGTCACGCGCGCTCCAAGCACGTGCTAAACGCGTTTGCTTTCAACGTGACTTGAGCGTGACGTATCGTTGTTCAGATCCCTCATTCACTTTTCTTCGTCCTACTCGGTGTCGGTCAGCGATGGGCTCAAATTTCGATCTCGCTGACGCCCTAGAAAGATTGACAACATCTGGAGCTTCAAACTTTGAGATAACACACGAAAAGGAGGTTACTAGAGACCATGCGGACCAGCTGCTTGAAGGTGTGTTGACCTGATATCTTTAAAATAAAGAAAGTACTCATTGTATATAGATGCTGTGGAAGCTATAGCAGAATCCAGCGACTCTATCACAGATCCAGAGATATTCGACACTTGCTGTAGCATTTTGAAATATTCTGAGGTTGTTCCGGGCCCAGTCATGACCAAACTCCTCGACTCCATAACATCTGGTCTTGCCGTCCAACTTGATGCTGCCAAAAGAGATATTCAATCCGAGGAACAGCAAGTTTACCGTGCACATAAAACACCATTGGAAATGTACGCGTTCCTACTACAGTGGTTTGCCCAGGCAGCAGAGAAGGTAAAAGGGGAGGTTGAGCCCTCAACGCCGGTACCAAAAACTCGAAGGGGGAGAGGCGGAAAGACTGGGACAGGCCGTGCCACTACCAAAAAGAAGGCAGAGGAATGGTCTTGGTTCGGACAGGTGACCCCCACTCTGGATTTAATTGGGCGTCTTCTCTCGCAGTTGAGCGTTCAGCGACTATGGACTACAAATACCGAACGAGATCTTTTCATTGGGTAAGTCATATCTCGATTCCTTTTCCATCTTATTAATAATCCTCTAGTTGCATTACTCGTCCAGCCTACCAAGTCGCTGAAAGCGAGGTGTTCATGAAGTCAGAAGATGTGAAAGAGAACTTTTGCAAAGTAATCTGCCGAGCAGTAAAAAACCATGGTCACGGAAATGCTGCTGCAATCTTGCTTCTGCAGCGTCTCCAATATGATGAACATCTCGCTGAACCCATTGCACAATGCCTTGCCATATTGGCCCAGGAATTCGACCACAGTCAACTCGGTGACGAAATCCTTCGTGATGTTTCACAGCGGAATTTCACTGCGCAAGATACCAAGGGCCCTCGTATCTTTGGTCGGTTCCTCACCGAATTTTCCAGAATCAGTTCACGCTCCGTGTTGAAGCAGCTCAGCTTGTTAATCGATCAGTTGGACTCAGACGTAAGCACTCTTATTCCTCGGTTTATGGTCTATGGCTGGAACAATATTATAGGCCTACCCGATGCGGAATGCTGTAGTGGAATCCATGGGCTATATCATATACGACTTAGCCGCAACCCTCGAAAATGGAACCGCAGATGACCCAAAGCAGTCTGGAAAGAATATCAAAGGCTTATTTACTCATCTTCTCCAACGGATGCGGGACAATTCCTCTTACGTGCGAAGCAAAGTTCTTTCGGTGCTTAGCCGGCTATGTGAACTCCCAGGACTCAAAATGAGCAAATTTCCACAACAGAGATTAAATATGACGAAGTCCGCCATCGAAGCTCTGGAAGATAAGACTTCTACGGTTCGGAAGAACGCAGTCTCGCTCATAATCAAGTTAATCAGAACTAATCCCTATGGCAAGGAAGAAGGTGCTCCGCTTCCCAGGGATGATATCCAGGCGGAGTATGATAAGCTCAAAACCGAGTTGGGGGCGATAGAAGAGCGTGCTCAGCGTTCAATAGAAACCCAGGAAGATGAGGGCGCCGGCCACGAGAGCACCAATAAAATGAAAAAAAGGTGGATAATTTCCCACCAACAAATTGTATGCAGTTAATATTTCTATGGCAGAGCTGAGAGAATCGAGGACGACATGGACGTAGACAACGAGGATGGAGAAGCGACTGACCAGGAAGACGAAGACGAAGAAGGTGATTCAATGGATGTGGACAACGAAGGCCAGCCTGCCACCACTAGGTCCAAACTGAAGCCTCGAAAATCACAGATCAACTTGGAGGCTTTTAACGACGACGAAGCGGTCAGGAAACTTACCAGTGTCGAGACAGACCAGCTCCGTATTCAAAAAAAGAAACTTTCGGACGGTTTGTATTTTATTCAGCAGATCGAAGATGCTCTGGGGCTCCTGGAGCAGATGCTCGGATCGAAGAATAAGTCGGAAGTTTTGGAGGCAATCGAATTTTTCAGAGTGGCTTACCATTTCCAGTTGAACGCGAAAGTGAGTTTCTCTTGACCCTGACTTCTTCCTTACATATCCTGATGCGTCGTCTTCAGGAGGGCCTCAGTAAGATGCTTCATTTGATCTGGAGCAAGGACAACAACATGGTTTCTGAGGACGGAAAGGAGATCAAGGGCGTCCGGGCGAGGCTATTGGAGTGCTATCATGAGATATACTTCAATTCCCGCTTCGAACCCAAAAAGATTGCGAAGCACATGATTGAGTCAGCGCTTTATTTTCCCTGCGTTCTTTTCACTCTAATCCAGAACTCCAGACGAACTTTTGATTCTACGCTCGCCGAACTGACAAGTTTAGAGGAGATGATGCGCTCCATGATGCAAGATCCACACTATCGCGTGCACGACGAAGTGATAAATAAGCTTTGGCAGATCTTCAGTGAGTCCGCACATTGATTGCCTCGGGAGGTTGCTGTAATTTCGGCATGTAGAGATCGAAAAGCGTATCCCAAATCTTCAACGCCGAGGAGCCATCATTATTTTGGGCATGCTCGCTTTGGCAGATCGAAGCATTCTGGTCGATAAAGTCGATATCATGCTCAAAGTTGGACTCGGCGCTCTCGGGAAGGCTAGTCCATCTCTTTTAAAACATCGCTGATTCTAAAAATGACGACAGAAAGATCTCACTTTGGCTCGTTATACTTGTGTTGCTCTTCAGCGCCTCGCGGGGCACGAAAAGAAAGTAAAAGGTCAATTTGTTAGAGCTGCTCTCTTGTCCGAATGCTTACTTCCTGTATGTAGGCACTGTGAAACAGACCAGACGGTTCGAAATGGACAATTTGATTTTTCGCAAGATGCAGAATGCAATTGAACGTCCATGTCGGTCAAAGGACTGGTTCGGCCTTGCAGAGCAGGCTATAAACACTATTTACGAGTTGGGACAGCAGCCTGATGCATTTTGCGGTGACATAATCAAGCAGATGACAACTCGTGTCTTCAAACCCAAGGAGGGTCTTCAAACGCCGCCTAGGGACCTCAATGCAATTGACGAAGATGCTCTTGAAAATCCTTCACAAAGCACCGAGGACAAAGGTGACTCGTTTGAACTAGCGCAACTCTTGTTCGTGGTAGGGCATGTTGCTATTAAGCAAATAGCGTATCTCGAGCTGGTCGAACGTGAGATGAAGAAGCAGAAGGATGCTCAAAAAGCTGGTCCGTCCGTACAATTTCGTCGTATACAATCTTACTGAGACTTTTCGCTCAGCGGAAAATACACAGGGCGGTGTTCAGTTAAACAATAAGGAGATGGAGGAACTAGACCAAGTCGCAGGAAATGCAGAAGACGAGATTGGCGATAAAATCTTAGAGATACGAGAACATGAAATGCTTAATGGCCCAAACGCTCTTCTCGCAGTATATGGTCCTATGCTTGTCAACATTAGCGGAAGTCCCCAAAAATTCAAGGTATGCACCAGCTCTGCTGTTGTACATCGAATCAAGCTCAGCTTTTCCCTATGCGCAGAACCCCGTTCTTCGCGCTGCGGCCACTCTTTCCCTCAGCAAATTTCTCTGCGTTAGCCCTGAGTTCTGCGAACAGCACTATCGACTACTGTTTAGAATTCTGGATTCATCAAAGGATGCTGGCATTCGAAGCAACATCGTTATCGCTCTCGGTGACGTCGCTGTGTCATTCAGTAGTATCATCGACGAGAACAGCAACGAGCTGTACAAGGGTCTCTCGGACAGTGAACCCATGGTCAAGAAGAATACCCTTATGGTGCTCACACACTTGATTCTGAATGGTATGATCAAGGTCAAAGGCCAACTTGGAGAAATGGCGAAATGCGTAGAGGACAAAGACGAACGTATTGCAGATCTTGCGAAATTGTTCTTCTCAGAACTATCGACCAAGGATAATGCGATATATAACAATCTTCCTGACGGTCAGTATTTTTTTCGCTTATCATTTTCTTCCTGTATCTCATGTTGCTCGACAGTCATTAGCCATCTTTCTGCCGGGGAGCATGCTGTGACTGAAGAGACGTTCCAAAAGACGCTCAAGTTCATTTTTACTTTCATCGAAAAGGTTAGTGATACGTATTTGAAATCCACAAGTGTTAATCTACGGTTCGCCTTTAGGAGAAGCAGGCTGAAAACATTGTCGAAAAACTATGCCAACGATTCCGTTTGACTGATGATCCTCGGCAGTGGCGCGATATCGCCTTCTGCTTGTCCCTACTACCCTTCAAATCGGAGAAATCAGTTAAAAAGCTTACAGAAGGTCTTCCATTCTATCGAGACAAGTTACATGAAAAAGGAGTTTTCGAAAGGTTCCAGGACATCCTCAACAAGGTTCGTCACAATGTTGAAACTTCGGGCGTTAGTTCTGAATAATGTTTCTCAGGCGCGATTAAACAAGAGCAAGAACGACATCGGCACTGATTTGAAAGAGTTCGAGGAGGTAGAATATCCTTTTTCTCGTTGAAACGGCTTGTAGACCTCATTCCCTCATAGACGCTCGAGGAACACCGACGCCAAGGTCAGGACGACGATGACTTGGAGAAGAGAGCCAAGGGTAAGAAGGCGCAGGCGAAGAAACGTGTGGTAAAGAAGAGTGAGTGTTCCGACTGCGAGAGATGATGCTTTCTGACGATATATTCCAGATATACGTAGTAAACCCAAAGCATCTCGATTGGTTCAAGAAAATGATGAACCCGCAGACTAAGAAACTGAGGAGTAGCTGCCTTTTTAGATCTTCTGCGCATGCGGGACCAGGTTATTCTTTCACGTTTATTATCATTATTCAACTGTACATTTGGCTGTATTTTGTAGATATACTTACTGCGTCAATGCTGCGTGCTGCGTAACCTCATAGCATCATTTCGACGCGTTGCGTGGAAATTTATCACGTGACGGGTGAGATATTAGATTCGGCCGTATGGCACAGCAATCAGCGACCTTTAATCTCAACGACATCTTTTTCTTTCAGCAACCACTATGGTAAACGGTTTTCTGATACGCTAATAAAATCTGATATTCAGAGAGCGGATTTCTAGGCCTCAGGTGTCGGTGTAAATGGTAACTGCCTCGAAGCCTACACAGACCTGAAATTGCGCAAGAAGTTCAAATACATCATCTACAATCTCAACAAAGACAATACCGAAATCATCACTGAAAAGACCTCTGAATCGAAAGATTACGAAGAGTTTCTTGCTGACCTTCCGGAAACTGAATGTCGATGGGCGGTTTACGATTTTGAGTACGAGAAGGAGGAGGGCGGTAAAAGGAACAAGCTGTGTTTCGTTTCGTGGTATGCGTCGCTGGTTTCCTTCCTCTTCTTTGTCGCTCAAGTTCTTTGATAGGTCGCCTGATGATGCCAGGATTAAGAACAAGATGCTGTTTGCTTCATCGAAAGACGCCTTGAGGAAATCCTTGGTTGGTATTGCAGTTGAAATCCAAGCAACTGATCCGAGCGAAGTTGCTGAGGAAGCTGGTATGTATCTCAACTCTCCTCAATCAACTTGCTCTCATCCTTTTGTAGTGAAGGAAAGGGCTAGCAAGGGACACTAACTGTCCTCCAACGCTTACTATTATTCCGAGTCGTAGCTCCCCCATTATTCCTTCGAAATTGTAGAATGCAATGGAAGTAATCTCATTGTTGGATGAAGACCAGGATCGTTGCAATCGATATGCTCACGATTGCTTATCAGGCAGTTGTCCCTAGGTATGATAAGTATGCCCGGTTTCACTATAATAAAGGTCCCCATCCGCACTACAGTGTACTGATCTGTTCTATGGCAATCAAACAGAGTCAGAACGACCAATTCTGTCGCATGTGTATTCCATACATAACGCAGCTGCCAGCGAGTATGCAGTGGTACATACTGTGCTTCGCAGAGCCAATCACTGTCTCCGCGATAAAATCGATCGACATCCGCAGCATGGATTTTACTTGAGCTGAGTACATATAAGCCCCAGGGTGATCATTAAAGAAATTGTAAAGACGTCCTTTGAATTTCCACCTCGTTTGCAAGAAATGGTCTCCTGGCAAAATGACCCTAATCTAGGGCTCGGCTATGCCTATCACGTAAACCGCGTCAATTCCAATTTACGTCGCTGGCCCCATTCTCCCTCGTCTTTCCTCCCCACCATGGCGCAATGGGGACAACAGCAAGGGTACCAGTATCCTATGCAGACTGGTATGCCCGTCAATAATCCGCAGCTTCAGCAAAATCCTCAGCTACAACAAAATGCTCAATTCCAACAAGGATTTGGTGCAACTAACGGAATGTTGCCCCAGAGAACTGGTTTTGTTTCCGGAATGCAACAGCCTGGTTTCTCGGGTGGCCTACAGCCTCAGCCGACTGGATACCCAATACAGCAGCAGCAGCCTCAGCAAACCGGATTCGCGGGCCCAGGTTTCTTGCAGTCTCAGCAGACAGGTTATCCAGGCGCGATGCAACAACAGCAACATCGAACTGCTCCCCCTCCTCCTCCCGTTCCGCCTATCCCTAGTCAATTTCAGCATAGTCAAACACCCAATTTTCTATCCCAGCCTCCTCAGAATCGATCTTTCCTCAGTACATCTCCTGGGCCCATGGTTCGACCACTTTTACCTCAGCCGACGGGCTATGTCGACCCAAGGTTGCAAATGATGTCAAATACATTTATGCCTGTAAACACTTCTATGCCGTATAGTGTGACCGGAGCTCCGCAGCTACCGTCTACCGTACAAGGAGGTATGAACCTTCAGCAGTCGTTTCAACAGCAGAATCAAGGATCTGCCCCCAAGCTTTCATGGGCCCTTACAAAAGCGGAAAAAAAGCAGTACGATCAGATCTTTAGAGCTTGGGACACTCACAATACCGGGTTCATCGAGGGATCCAACGCCCAGTCGGTGTTTGGACAGAGTGGCTTGAGTGAACAAGAATTGGCTCGAATTTGGTGAGCAGACCTATTAGAGTTAATTTACCCTTCGCTGAATCGTCGCAGGACACTCGCCGATGTAGATGATCGTGGAAAGCTCAATATTGCTGAATTCCATATTGCCATGGGTTTGATCTACCGAAGTACATCACACATTCTCTGAAAGTTGAGCTTCATGAACTGACGGGCTCTGTAGGGCTCAATGGGAATGATATTCCAGAAATTTTACCTCCAGAACTTGTCCCTCCGTCTGCTCGTGATCTAGGCAGTTCCGTCGATATTCTCAAGGACCTTCTGAAAAATGAGACTCGAAATCGTTCGCCGGCTGCACATGACACTCCCGTTTCGTATCTCAAAGATCACTCTTTCAACTCTTCCGGTTCTTCACTGGACTCTGGCAGGGATGCTACCATCTACAAGCACAGTGATGATAATTCTAGTAATGTCTACACCTCGTCGAGACGTCACGTCGACCGAAGCGCCATCCGCGGCACTCATGACAAAAGTGGAGCTGGTGACATTGACGAGATGCGACACATGCTCGACAATAGTTCTTATATGATTGATAAAACTTCCCAAGAAGATGCTGCGAAGTCCGCTGAAGACCAAGCTCTTGACTCGGAGAGGGACGATCTCAAGTATCGTATCAAACGTCTTACTGAAGATTTAGATTACGTTTCTCGCGGACCCAGAACGGCTGGCAAGGAAGAAGATAAAAGACGGTTTGAAAGGGAACTTTTGCAGCTGCGACACGAGAAACTGCCTGAACTAGAAAGAAAGCTCAAGGCACGAGACGAACGGAGGGAAAGGGAAAAAAGGCAGTGGCAGAGAGACCGCGACCGCGCTAACGAAAGGTCAGGGAGGTATCGTGACGAGCGGGATGATTACTCGAGAGGCTATGACGACCGCGATAGGCCCTACTCGCGGGGATCATACGACGATAGGCATCGTGAACGTTCTCGCTCTCGAGATAGACGAGAATATGATCGGGACTATCGCGACAGAGACTACGACCGCAATCGTGACCTCGACTACAGGGACAGGGAACGGGACAGAGATTATGAACGACCCCGTAGCCCTGTACGTGCCAGATCTCCTCCTCCCCCTCCACCTCCAGCTCCTTCCAGTTCTATTCGTGATCCACCTCCAGCTCCGAAACCTGTCCCTTCTCCTACTCCTACGACCAAGAATATGACTCCAGCCGAACGCCAAGCATTTGCTCAAGTTCGGGCTCAGCGTCTGATCGAAGAACGGAAGGCCAAGCTGGGGCTTGTTGCCACTCCATCACCAACCCCGGTGGATACCTCTGTGGAAGATCGGCTTAAGAAGGACAAGAAGGAGGCAGAGGAAAAGGCTCGTCTTGCTGAGCAGGACGCAGCAGAAAGGGAAAACATGAGAAAAGAAAGACTAGAACGCGAGAGAGCTTCGAAAGAGGGGAATGGTGCTCCGCCTGCTCCCAAGGCCGCTCCCGCCCCTCCCACAACAATTTTGAAAGCTGCTCCTTTTCCCTCCCCAAGAGCTTCACCCCCTGCACCTGGCCCTAAACGAGCTCCGCCACCGCCGAAGCCGCGAGTAAATCGCAGTATAGCTCCTCCTGCTCCCGATGTACCTGCTGCGGTTGCTCCACCACCTACAGTCGTTACCGCTCCTCCCGCAGAACCGGAGGCAGACCCTGAAGACGATGCAATTCGTAAACGTCAAGAGGAGTTGAGGAAGCAGCGTGAGGCTCGAGTAGCACGTATGAAAGCGCTTGAAGAGATGGAGAAGGCGGAAGAACAAGCTCGACTGGAAGAGGAGAGGTACCAAGCCAGATTAATGGCCTTGAGAGATCGTCCTTCTGCATCTCCAGCCCCTCCTTCCGCTCCTGCGGTGCTGCCTCCGGCGGCGGCGTCTCCCGCCACTGTCCCTACTGTAGCTCCTCCGTCACCGCCACCGCCCGCTCCAGTGGTTGCCAGTCCTCCTGTGTATACACCAGACAAATCTAACACTAATCCCTTCAGTCGTCTCTTGAGTCAAGGCGCGGGAGGTGCCACTACCCCTCCAGCTGCAATTGCCAGTACGAATCCGTGGGCTAAACCCGTGACAACACCTGGTGCTCCTACTCCTCCCAGTATTTCTACGCCTGTCTCAGCGGGACCCAGGTCGTATCATACTGCCCCCCAAGACGATGATGACGATTGGGACATGGTTAAAGAGAAGGAGGAGGAAGACGATAGTAGTGATGATGATATCACTGCTTCCAGAAGTGTTCGGGATGACATTGCGAAGAAATTGTTCACCAACATCTTGCCCCGACCTCAATCGGCTGCTGGCTCTAAACCTAGCTCTCCTGCACCAGGTGCAAACTTTTCACCCAAACTCCAGTCTCCTGCTCCTCCGGTCGCTCCTCCGCCTCCCGTGATGGGTGGTCCTCCACCCCCACCCCCACCGCCGGCCGCTCCGGTACCACCACTTCCGATGCTCGGCAGTCCTTCTCCTGCGGTACCTTCCGGAGATCGTAATGCACTATTCAGTGCAATTCAAGGCGGGGCGCGTTTGAGACCCACAAAAACTGTTGATAAGAGTGGACCTCAGCTTTCAGGAAAGGTTCTGGGGGATTCTACTTCCCCAGATCATATCATTGCTGCCCCAAAACCTCCCTCCCCTCCACCAGTGGAAGCTCCTCAACCTCCTGCAATGAGTTCGAAGGACAATCGCCAGTCAGTGGGCTGGTTTGCAGGCATGGCGGCAGATGCTGGCAGGATGGCTCCTGCTTTCTCGGTTCCAGCGACAGTCAGCGAGGATGCAGAGCGTGAAGTTTCGGAGTACGACCAAGAGCCGGCACAGCAACATCTGACCGTACCGGACATACATATCGACACTGTCAATGATCCAGCTTCCGACTTGATGGCTGATATCGACATGTCCTCTAGTGCGCTGATCTCTGTACAAATTAAGATCGTGGCTGACTATTTTATGTCATCTTCTAGCATTCCCTGTAATGTCGCTCTATCCATTCCAAGGTGACGGTCCCGAAGATTTAAGTAAGCTCTGTCAAATGTTTCTATCATGTCATAACCAATTGTTTTGGCAGGCTTTGGCGAAAATCTCACGATTAGTGCTCATCCTTCAAAAACGGATGGTGACTGGTGGTACGGTACTCTCGATTGCACCGGAAAGAAAGGTCTATTCCCTAAGACATATGTACGAGAAGTAACTCGAGGTCGGTGCCCTTACACTCTTTCTTCTACTAATATTCGTTTTAACGATTGCATAGTCAAAGCCAAGGCCGTCTACACCTATACTGGATCAAATCCCGATGAGCTTTCAATGGCCGAAGGAGATCAGGTCACTATCATTGACCAGAGCGAAGAAGAGTGGTGGAAAGCCGAGCAAGGTGGTGTAGTATTCATTGTTCCCGCGGCCTACCTAGAACTTGCGCAAGGTCAGTAAATTCCCCCCATTCCCCCCAAAACGTTTCTGTTTACCCTCTCGTCATGCGAACAACAGGCTAAAGTTCCTTTTTTTTTCTGGTTTTATTTTCATGTACAATCTTCAAATAAATGGAATACAACTTTGACTTTATCTAGACTCCACCGTGCACACTACAGAAACTTCGCAAGAATTGCAAGAATTGCAGCCCCTGGACGCTCGGGATACTGATACTGTTTTCGTTGCTCGTAGCTCCATTGACTCCACTGTAAAAAGTCAGCAGGCGGTTGATCAGGACGACTTCGGGGATGCTGCCAGTGACACCTCTGACTCTGATTATCGGTCTTTCGAGGACAGCGACGATGAGGGAAGTGCTGAACCTGATGCTCAAGAGGAGCGTAGAGCCCGTGAACACGAACACCAGATGGTACTGGAAGCAGCTGGTTTGATTGTGAAGAAAGATGTAAAACCTCCGCCGAGACCGCCTGGGAAGAAAAGGCGACCCCCTCCCGCGGCTCCTCAAAGACAGTCTATATCATCCATCTCTTCCAAAGATTTACTACCTGTGCCGGACACTCAAGCCATCGAGTCTAATTCTGCCCGTCTGGATGATGCTTTCGAGAGGTACGAAGCGTTCCGCCTTGCAAAGTCAGATATGGGAGACAATAGACTGTCTGTCGCGTCGTTTGAGACGACCTCCTCCTCACCAACGACTTCTGTCGCGATGTCAGCTACCCCTTCCAGTGAAACTCGGTCGCACTCCAGCATCTTCAATTTCCTCGGCCGTACCAAGACCCCAGTAGACTCGGAACTTCGGCGGACGTTAACTATTTCGGCTCCGATCATGAGCAATTCTTCCAGTGAGGATCCGGCACGCCCGACCAGCCCTGCCTTCGGTAGTGTGAGTGCTTTTATTCTGCACCAGTCCTTCGCACTACATGGATCCTGCAGTCATGGGCTAGTTTGGTGGATAAATCTGCTCTTGATGGTATTCCACCGAATGAGAGGCGCCGACAAGAGGTAAAATAGCATGAATTCTGCTTCCAAATTTGAAACTCAGGAGTCAATCTCAGTCTATCTTCGAACTTATCGCTACCGAAAACGCTTACGTCCGAGATCTACAACTTATCGTAGAGGTAAGCGTGCTCCATATTGAACCATTACCAGCCGTCTTATCTCTTTGTAGGAATTCTATTCTAAACTGTTACCGCTGCTCGACCGAAAGGCCATCACTGTGATTTTCGCTAATATTGAGGATATTCTCTTGACAAACATTGTAAGCATCAGGGATTTCTCGGATTTCTTCAAGAAGTGATATCTCATGCTTTGCGATATAGACATTCATGAGTTCACTCGAAGAAAGACAGAAAGAGTGCCGGCTCTACATTGACAGAATTGGCGACGTCATAGGAAGCTACATGTCAAGTATGGGTGTTTACATGGTTGGTACTGGAACCCGTGAATCGGTAGTCAGTTCACGAACACTCTGCAGGAATATTGTGTCAACCAAAGCAACGCCATTAAAGTTTTGCAAGACATCCGTGACTCCAATGCAGAAGTCGCTACCCTTTTGCAGCGTATTCGGGACGGACCAACCGCCAGGAACCTTGATTTATCCAGTTATCTGTTAATACCTAGTCGGTGGATTCTATACCTGTAAACAACATGAAGCTAATTCTTGTTGATTTTCAGTGCAACGTATCACTCGGTATCCACTTCTCATCCGACAGGTTAGCACGCGCACCCTTGTTCTTGGTGTTTGACTTCACTTTGCATTCAGATATCCCATTATACCTCTCCCGGGGAAGAAAAGCATTTCATTGACCAGTCGATCGAGGTCGCTGAGAAAATCCTCAATCACATCAACGAAACGATAAGATTCCAGGAAGGGCAGGAAACTCTCAAGCGCATCTCCCAGCATTTATGGATCGGGCAAGGGTCGGTGGTCCTCCTAACGCTCATTACATCTCGATATCTAATCGTTATCAATATAGGCGACTTGATCTCACAGCCCCAACTCGGTACATGGGCGCACGGCAGTTATTGAAGGATGGCATTCTCATGAAGGCGAAGAGCGGGAGGAAGTTACAAGCCTTCTTGTGCAGCGACATCCTCGTGTTAACGGATGACAAGGCCCGAAACCTATATCGAATGGTGAGTCCTAATCTCTTGACCTAGTACAAGCTAATGATTCCTTCTAGCCTATCGCCTTGTCCGAAGCACAAGTGAGAGACCTTCCCGGTAATCGAGGTACGAAGTGCCATCTACATCATAAGTCCCATATGTGCAAACAAACTATCCAGACGATCTTGGCTTCCAAGTTTCTTTGCCCTATCCTAGAGGTGGAGAGACCATTGGCCTGAGAGCTACATCCACTCGAGATTGCCAACGTGAGTTTTACTTTCAGCGAGATGAACGAAGCTTATTGATTATGAAATCAGTCTGGATGCAAGCCATCGAGGCTGCTATCAATAAATGCAAAGACGCAGAAAGACGAGCCGCGAGAAAGCAACGTGTTTAGATTTATGTGGAGCTTTTTTTTTAGTTAGGTATCCGTATTATACTCGTACACATAACAGAGCAGCTTCCATAATTTGGATTCTTGTAAATGCTTAGGAGCGACTCTAACAGGATGTATTGAGCAGTACCATAGTACTCTACAGTACAGTACACCATCACTTTGTTGCAAACTATAGTAAAGCAGGACATTGGGGAACCTGTACAGTTTCTCCGGCCCGGGATGCCGGCGACCTTGATAAAAATTGAGGGCGCCACTGCATGACGCCATGGGTTTGGCCAGATATAAATTGTGTCGTACAGCACGAGATCATGAAACCCACTCTTGAATAACAATGGCTGTAAAAAACGAAGATGTACTCATTATAATAGTGCGTTGCTCTTTCGGTGCAAAAACAAAAAAACATACTACCACTCACCCCGCCGTATCCAGTGCGCAATTCTGCTCCCTCCCGTTGCAGTGTTCCTGATGAAACGTCCCGCATCTGACATTCTCATCAACATCCTACTCACATTTTTCTTCTGGATTGGAGGAGTTATCCATGCACTCTATTTGTGGAATCAGAGGAAGAAGGCATGGTTATAAGATTTTTTGGGCAGTCTTTATCATACTTGCGCTTACAGTTACTGTATGTACGATGCTGCACTTGCTTGTAGGGGCACATGGCGTAGTTGGTTATCACATCCGCTGAGCAGAGGCGTCCGTGCGGGGGGTGCCGGGTTTAATTCCCAGTGTGTCCACAAGGCAATCGCAAGGCTTATCTTGAACCTCAGATTTTGTTCATTCATCAAAACTCAGTTTATTATGTACAATCCAACTTGAAGTTATTTTATTGCAGGACCGTCTTTGACTATCATATGGTGCGACACAATCTGCATCGGAAACTCGTCATCTTCTCTGCTCGTCGCTCGCACATTCGTCTCCCCGCGTAACAAAAAGGTCCAACTGATACCGAGGACCTCCTGCTGTTCGCCCTCCTTCAGCGATCGGTGATCATGCGATCTCCGCTTCGTCTCCAGTTGAACACTCAGATGAACGAAAACGCCTCGAGGTGTCAATGTTTTTGCGGAATTATTATAGTCCCCGAGATACAGTGCATCATATGCTAGCTGTGCCTGTTCTCCGGACGGAAAAAACGTGAACGATCTTTGTGGATCTAGAAGAAGAAGGGCAGGGGTGATGACTGCGGGCGTTTGTATGGGGACCGGGGGTCTTTGAAGTGATCGAGAGGAAGTCGAAGATAAAGACGCGGGGATGAATGCAGAGGTAGATGTGACGAAATGAGAAGCGAATGCATGGGTTGGGCTCACAGCGGCGGACAGACTCGAAGATGGGGAAAGCGATACAGAGCAGGTAAATACAGCGTTAGAGGTATATGCTCGAGCCAACGCAGCACGGTCATATTCCCAGGCCCGAATGTACCTATGACCCAGGTCAGTAGATGGATAAACAGAACAAAAAAGAGTACTTCACCGATGGAGAAAATCGATTGCTAGTTGTTCCATCTCTGCCTTTTCATGCCCACTACTACTTTCAGCTTCAACGAGATGTCGTGTGGGGTCCAAACTGGCCAACAGTTGGGGATCTACATCCTCCTTTGTATCAATCCCATACGAAATAATTCTTTTGTTCGTCTTATCCAGATTGTCAGAACCAAGAGGATACTCTAATTGGCTCAACTCTGAATCTAGCGATGGATCCGGATCGGAACCATTCGGAAGGCCAAGCTCTCCGCGCACTTGCATCTCCTCGTCCGTAGATTCTGCTCCGTCATTGAGGGGGGAGATGTTGACATCAATAACTGGAATACCATCAACCTCGTATTCAGTGAAAAAGTCCGACCGGTGTTCGACTGCCTGCTTCTCATCGGGTGTTTGTTCTGCATGAACTACAGGAGGCGTCCGATGTCGCAGAGAGGCTAGTTGTTCTCTCGCTTGCACGAGTAATTTAGTTTGGTGAGTGTTAGTCCGAGCAGATTCCTGGTCAAATCCAGAAGCAAATGCTCTGAACCTGGGCGCTATTGAAGCGTGGTTAATGCTGGAGGAGTGACCTCTTGCGCTAGGGCGATTATTTGGTGGCGTCGTAGATGAGGGCGTGTGGGTACGACCAGACCCAAGACGAACGACAAGTGGAGGATTATAGCTTGAAGAACTATCTTTGAGAAGCTGTGGGGAGTCATGAAATTCTTTCCTCTCAAGCTTCTCTGAAGTGAGGTCAATTACGTTCAAGTCTATTGTATGACTAATTATTTTCGGAGGCGAACGAGAGCGAAGCTTGCGAGGAGCGACTATCGGAGCGTATTCCTGCTCCTTATCTTCCATCGTAAACAGGCCATCCATGGATAAACCCGCTAACGAGTCGTTTCTGGCAATATCCGGTTTCCTATGCGGTCCTCTCGATGCTCTCGTGCTACTTGCGTTTCGATCCGGTGCAGATTGCGCTTTTTCCCAGTCCACACACATGCCATCCTCACGCCAGAGAATCCTTTGGCTACCACGCCATTGACACGGAGTTCTTCGACCGCACGCCTAGAGTATTCAGCGCGAGCAGTCTGTACATGTGGGTTCGGAAAAAGACGCTCGGAAGAAGTTCTCTGGGAGGGCAAGTCAGCGTTAGTGTTGATTGAATAGAACTTGTGGCATGAGGGCGGTACAGGATAGTAACGCTTTGTGCCGGAGTCTTTGCTGAAGTCGGGAGTATCACTATAGGGGATATCAAGGTCTAGCGGTTCATCTTTGATGGCGGTAGTTGTTGTTGTGACGGCATCAACGGCTGAATTAATCAGGGTGCTCGAGGAACCCGAGTTTTCCATGGGTGCGATGGTAGAGGGAGGGGACACGGGAGGCGTTGGGAAGGTCCGAGGTAATGGAGGAGAAGGTGAGGGCTGCCTTTCGTTTGCCACAGACTCGATCCTTGAGCCGGAGATGTAATGAACTTTAGGCATTTGGTCTGGTTCATCGACAGATGCGTCGTGATTTTTACTCGGCAGCTCATCCATTTGCTCGCTATTATTGTTGCCAGTTCCGATCTCATTCTTAGAGAGCACAGGCATCTGAGCATCCTGATTCTGCTCCTGAATCTTCTGCCGCTTGGTGATTGGAAGCAGATGAGTGAAATCCCTCCCCGAAACAGGACCGCTGCCCCTTGCGCGAGGCTCAGATGATGAAGCTACAGGCCCTGAGCTGGCTCCCACAAGCTTGCGTTTTTGGGAGACGAGATTCGAGCTGTTTAATGCCTTGTTTAGAGCATCAGGCGGAAGGTGGTGATGAGGCATAGGAGGGAGAATGGGCGTAGCAAGACTTTTAGTATGCGAATTTAGAGGAGGTCCTCCGGTTCTAAGTTGTCCGCCCCTTCTAGCCCAGCCCCTGCCCCGCTTAGGTGACGGCCACAAGCCCCGTCCATGTCGATTTCCAGTAGATAGCACCTTCGGTACCTCGTTGTGATGTGCGGCCGTAGTTTTCACGCCTGTTAAGCCTTCATTGGGCTGCAAGTCTTCTGCATGCGCGGATTTGGTCATTTTTGCAGGATGTATTGGTTTTGAGCGGGCAGGTTGGTGATGAGAGTGATGGTTATGTTGGGTTTCTGCCTCGTATATCGTCGTAGCATAGTTCTAGAGACTCCGCTCAGTAGGGCCGCTTATACCTAGGTATAAACACGCGCTTACCGCAGGATGACTTCGATCGATAGCAGGTCGGGGATGTTCAATAGCATTGGATGTATTTTGGGATAGACGTTTGTTGGTTGGGATTATTGACTGGTCCTTGTGCGTGCTAGCATGATTATTGGCATTATTGGGCGATGGGCGGGGAGGTCGGGCGTTGGGCTTAGTAGACGAAGACTGACGGGGATAAGTAAATACTAGTCTGTACATTTTCAAATGGACTGCTGTCACTCACTGTTGAGCCCTCGACGTTGACTTCGTAGTTTGGATACCTGGCACCATGCCCCCTGGAACGAAAAGATCCCTCCTCGCCTCCTCCCACGGGCCTATGTTTCCACCCATGTCTCTCCCGCTCGTAAGGGCTGTTTCTCGTCCTGTTCCTATGTCTTTCTGTTTCTGTACCACCGTAGGAAGCGTAATGGGAGGATGCTGAACTACCAATTGCGGAAGCTATATGTTCATGCCTATAGTTAGATTTTGGATTAAATGTGAAAGGTTGGAGTTATTACCAGAGTTCTGTTGTTCAAATTGTGACATTTGCAGTGTATTTACAAACGGCGCGACAGTTGAGATGGAATTGGGAGTATTCGATAGGAAAAATGGTGTATGAACAGAGCTCGAGTCCAAGAAGATGGGTGGTATCGACAATTCCGTTCCGCCGGGGTCATTAGATCGTGGGGCAAAGTCTGCCCAGCTCGTCGGCGTTGTTGCATCGGCCATATCGCCCTTCGATTGTGACTTTGATATTAATCACGTCGGCATATGATATAATGCAAAAGAAAACTGTGGGTACTAAATGAGTCACGTGATTTTATCTTATCTAATACTGCTTACATAAGTAGAACTTCGAGGTCAAAGGCGTTCACTTTGTCTGGCCACTGGTAATTAATATCAGTATATAATGCTAACGTCGATACTCATTGTTTACGTTAATCAATAGTAGTCCACAAATTTGACCAAATATAGTCAACTATGCTTTTAACGCCAGTGATAAAGTTGGCTTTGACATTGCCGAATATAGATGTCCTATACTCCTTTGTTTTAGATTGGTATTAGTAGAACACCATAACACACGAAAACGTACAAAAATCCATCGCAAAGCAGGTCATGTCGAAAAGAGAAGGGTATCAAAATGCATAGCAATATCAGATCAATCCAGCTCTCCGCTTCGATCTTAAAACTCTTCCTCTGTCTTTCATCGAATCTCCTTCAATATAACATCCCTGCAACCACCTACTGAATTCATGTTCTGTTCTTGAGGGATCGAGATCCGTGAATGCCGTCCGCGAGTGAAGCACTCTCCGATTGTCGAAAATCACCGCATCGCCCTCCTGCAAGGTGTATCCATACGTATGCTCTGGATTGTTGATTAGATTGGCAAAACGCCCAAGGGCGAGATAGAACCGTCGAAGAGCAGATCCTTGAGGTACATTGACCGATGAAGGCGAGGCGAGTAATAATGGAGCTTGGAATGGCGGAGAATAGTTTACAAATTTGATCGGTGGGCTGCCCAAGACTGGGTTATGAGGATCCGTCTCAATAGTGACGTGTGTAGCGTGTAAGTGGTGGTCCCCGAATAGATATTCAAAAGGCACCGGTGTTCGCGTCAAGATATCGTAGTCGTCAGGGTAAAAACTCCGCAAAGTTTTCGCGGCGTGGAACGAGTCACTAAAGACCGATGTTCCCCCTTGCACTCTGTTCCTAAGACAATGAAGGAGTTGATAACGGGGAGGGTGGTCAAAGTAACATAGATCCGCGTGGAGATCAAGCTTGAGGTTTGTAAATGCAATGTTGTCCGAATCGGTCTTCCGGACATGGAAGATGCGACCGTAGAAAGTTTCTCGGATTTCGCTGGAAAAGAGCAGGGCAAGATTGCTCACGCCGACTTCGGGCTCAACAGGGACATCTCTCTGCGGGAGATGAGTTCATCGTCCCCGGAGAAACAGCGCTTGGACTCACTACGAAGAGTAAACCATGCCGACACAATTGATCAATGCCCTTTAACAGCCCTGCAGGTGCTTGCAACTCGTGATACGGGAGGAAAAGATTTTTGCTCTTCTGCAAGTCCTCCTTGGCCCAAGTTTCTGCCTCCACATCCTTCCTAAAGCTCAAAAGCTCCACACTAGAAGAGTGTCGCTCCAGGAAGGATCGAGAGAAAAAGGAGGCATGACCATCTGGCCATTCAATGTGTAGTCCGTTGCCTTGAACCTGATGAGCATCCCTAACGATCTTCACCGTCCTGGGGCTTGAGAGAGAACCTATGAGCTTCGGGCCTAGCGTTATAGATGCATCGGTAAGCTCACCGGATATCGACATCGAAATCGGTCGAAGAGTGCAGCTTCTGTGTTGTCTCTGGATGCTTGCATTCGGGCGAATGGCACGAATCGCGAAGCCAGATGTAAGGAAACGTGGCATTGTTGAGACTAGGAATGACCAATGCATCATCATTCAGCGTTACCGTACTCAGCTTGCGCTGGACAGCAGGCGTAGTTGACCGTCTAGCCAAGATAGTGGCGGCGCTGCTCAAGGTACGACGAGAGCAGGAATGGAACATGGTTGGACGTCCGGTAAGAGTTGGATCAGCGGTATTTATTGCACCTCACACATGTATAGCCTGTTTTGTCTGTTTCTGCACACAGATGAAAATCAGAGAAGGTGATTTGCTGCGATAGGCAGCTGATTCGAGCCAACCAATCCCGTGAGGCGAACAGATCGTAATCCTGACTAGAACATGTCGTTACACCGTGTTCAAGTTCAGCTTCGAAGATCTTCGGTACCGGTAAGAACCGGGCCTGGGCGCCATACTTGCTTGGTCCGTGGACTTCCGTTTTGTGGTCATCAAAATCAAAACTATAGGGAAACAGTGCGCAACTAAGGCTGTAAATTCGACATATACAAAATCGATCAAGTAATGCACAAGCACTCAAAGCCTAGCCAGAAAGATTACAAGTGGGTATCATCCAGGATACCTGCAACTTCTTCAACTGAGTTCCCTTCACTGTCACCTTCATCGTGGGATATGCCAGCTTCAAAAGCTCTGAAGAGTGGGACTCGTGAGAATGACATTTAAATGTAGAGTATTACTCACATCGATGTACGTGATTCAATTAGTTCGGAGTCGTTGACAATGACATTGGAGATATCGCTTGATTGGAGGAAAGGCGGATCCTTCTGATTTTCGCGTAGAGGCTGATAAGCACAGCAAAATATACAGCTGAACAAGCCTACTCACTTTGAGCTTCTAGTATCCTCGAGTCTTGCTTCAGTCGACGCTCTCCGAGTCCTAGATCAATATTGGGGCTGTCAGAAAGTCATCGAGAGCGCAACGACCAGATAACGAACCTCGACCAGGCTCACAAAAGAGATCGTCCAGAAAACCAATGTCCTCTCTATAGTGCTCAAAAGTTCTAAAGTCCTCCTCGCTAAGTGCCTTGTTGTATTTCTTGGTAAAGTCGGCTCGAAATTTCGAGAGGAATCTTTTTGCATGCCCATCAGGAAATGAACCAGACTGCGTAGCAAGATGGAGAAAACAGGCATGAGCCGCAGGATCGATACTCGTGTAACTTGACTGACCGAAAAAACCTTGTCCATCAACAGACTTGAATGCCGAACTTGTTGTTCGTCGACTTTATTCGGAAGATACCAGTTTTTCAAATGTTTGTAGATGACCTTTCTGTGTTCTCCTACAAGTTTAAATTACAGATTAGACGGAAGTCTTTCTAAGTAGAGAGGGTCAAGACTAACCAGAAACCATTCTATGTTTGTCAGTAGCAGCTCTAAGATGATTCTGAACGTCAAAGTCAAATGGATGTCCATATCATTGAGCTTTCCTGACAACTCTGACTTCCTTTAACCGGATGATCCAATGTTAACATAACGCAGCGTATGGTAACAAAAGTTTGGACGATGCTCACTGAAGGAACTTGGGACTGGTCCATATCAACATTGTATCAAGGAATTAATCGAGGGCACCAACTTGATCGGCGCCCCCCAGCTCAGCGCAGAGCATGCGAAATCTAGGGACAAGAGTCTGTCATTACTGTTAGCCGAGGAGAGCAGAGCCTGTCAAAATAAAACCGGATGTATACCATAGATATTGTTTCCTGGTTAGCCGGGGAAATAGCGCAATACTCATTCAGCGAGAACGTTAAGAGTTGCTTGAGTTCGTGGTGCTCGGTGCAGTTTGAAGAGAAGAAATGATAAACGAGCAAAGCGGTAATCTATTGAAATATCAGTTCAGAAAGATCAGCAGAGGGAGATAGAAGTAATACCCACATCGTCGTTTATCACGGTGCAGTAATTTGACTAAACCTTGGCATAACAGAACTCGCATTTCATCCACGAGTACGTTACGGGACATTTGTAGCAACTCAGTCAGAGTTTCTGCAAGTCTTTCAGGCTACAAAAAGAAACCGTCAGCAAAAGGATCATCTGAAATAAAAATGATACTGCCTTCAACTTGATGCATTGGCTGATACGTAAACCATACAACATTACCAAGTCAAAGATAGCATGCAGGGACATCATCTTCAAGTCTACTGACAGCCAATTGGGCTTTATTTGTTCCATGAAGAACATCATAACTTTCGGTGCATACAATCTTGCGCTAAGCGCAACAAGAGCGAGACAAAGAAACCCTTTTCTTTAATGGTATCATTGGGTTCTCTTTTTGCCGCTCGGAGCGCAACATTATAAATGAATCTTGGTTCTAAGTGGGTGCTTTTACAGTCCTGTACTCGAAGTTTAGAACGAAGACCAAATAATATGATTGAGTCCTTTCGTACCGCGGTCATAAGCTACAGCATCGCTTCGTATATGCTCAGGCAACGCATCATAATTGCATCCGAGCCCCTCCGCTCAAGCTGATCGGGCGAAAGCTCTCGGGATTTCCCTTCACGCTTACTAGGGCTTGGGAGACTCAAAGTAAACAGATATATCGGGAATTTGCTATAATAAAATGAGCGATAATGTCCCGTAAAGTCAGGGTTATACTTGCCTCGGTGTATTGGCGACAATAACTACGGATGGCATTACCTACCGCCGGAATGAAGTTTCGTTCCAGTACACTGAGTAAAGTTACACTGGGTGCTACAAGAGCTTCAGGAAGATGATCATGCTGTAAGATGTCATCTGCAGAGGAAGTTGAAAGTCTCGCAGGAAAGTAGAAGGTATTCGGAGTCACGTACAAATGAGCTCGCTCATCTCCCTCCGGCCATTTTCGTCACTGTAATCCAGATACATCACCAATTTGAATAGCTCCATGGCGACGAACTCAATACCCTCCACCTTGTCCCGGAGGAGGGCCCGAGCTTTGTCGTCAAGATATGGTGCTTGAGTGTTTTCAGCATGGACAGCTTTTACCAAATTGCTCAAGATCTTCTTGAGGGTAGAAGCAACGTCTGTCACGTCAGGAAGTGCCACATCGAGCGTTGAACGGAGGCTCGATATCCCGTAAACAAAGCTCAACAAACACGCGGAGGATCAGCGCTACCGCTGGGGACAACAAACTCCAATCATGATTGCTCGGGGAACTCAATGACTGAATAATCCCCGTGTTTGCCTTCAAGAGCATCATGATACCCTGAGGTAAGTGTTCGTTCAAGCGTAGTTCGAACAGACTTAACAATTGCACGAGGTTGGAATTTTCGAGAGGATTCTTGGAATGTTCTTGAGCCGCACCCACTTTGATAGTTTCCGCCCATTTGAAAAGCAGGTTGCGTGCCGAAACACGGGAAGGATTGTCGTGATCACAGAGAATGTTCCTGATTATCATATTTCGTTGATAGAGTGAGAGATTGCGAGGATGCGTAAGGCCGATGGCCAGATTTTCGTCCTCTTCATCACCGATGGTTGTATTGTTCGCGAGTACGGTATATGCTTCATTTCGTACATGAACGTCAGTATCGCGGGTGCGATCGATGATTACAGATAGTGTTTCGCCATTAGCCGTGATGTTTCGGAGGATACAAGCCTTATTCCCTAGGCGCAAAAAATTAGAGTGAGTTGAATGTGGGATTGCAAGTAAATGATGATGGATACTTCTTGGGGTCATGGGTGAGGGCGTCTAGAAGAGCTTTGGACAGTGTATCAGGTTGGTGAGAGGGTTTGGACTCGTTAGGATCATCGACTTTGTAGAATGTGCAGAAAGCTGCTGTTGCTTTCTCTCGAACAGGCCACCTGGAGTCTTGTATTCGATCCACCAAAATTCCCCGTAGCATATAGTAAGTTTCCTCGCTAGAGTAAAAGTAAATTTCTTTAAAAAAAAAAACACGAGAAGTCGCTAAAACGCACTGAATCTCCAGTAGTTTGTTAGAAATGCTGGCAGACAGATCGACGGAACGGTAACGTACATCATGTTGACCCGAGGAGGCTCCTGGGAGAAGTAAAGTATGAACGAGATTTTCGACAAGTTCTTCTGCATAAGTCGTGACTCAGCCATCGATTTTGTGGCGTCCTCTAGAAGATGAAAACGAATCTGGAACCTGGATTCTTTCGACAAACCTTTTTCTTGCAAATGATTCAGAAACTCTGCTACGAATTTTGCGGCGTTATCGCTCTCTTTACTTCTTTTTGCCTTCAGAAGTCTCATCAAGAGAATTTTCAATACGAAATTAAAACGATCCCTCAAAGGGACACTCTGAGCCTGAGTGGCTTCGAGGTATATTTGTACAATGCACGCACGCTTGAGTGGTGGTTTGAGGGAGAAGTTTGTACCTGGTCAAAAATCCTGGCTACACGTAGAGGAAGATTTTGGAAATCCAGCGAGTCTCTGGTACTTTTGCGAATATAACTTTGTTGGGACATGGTGATAAGGAAGAAAGGAGGGTTTCTCGAACTTTGGACAACGCCACTCGAGACAAAGGGGCGGTCGGTAAAGATGGATGACCAAGTAAGAGGATGATAGAAAAATATGATACAAAATGAGAATGCAGCGAAGAATGGTGGGGATGGTGGGGATAAGGATGAGGATCTAGTTTTGGAAATTGGAAGACCATTGTTCGAGATGGTTGGCGGGCCATCGGCATGCCTCCGCGGCCTCACCTAGTGCAAGAAGCCCAAGGAATTGTAACCACCTGTGTCAGCGCTGAATATGGACTTGAAGTAGAACCCAGATCTAGAGGGGCTGCCGGTCCAAGTCAGTGTATGCTTGAGCGCAGGGCTGGGCGACATACATCGGTGCGTTCAAGTCCTGGAGTGGCTGTGCCAAAATCTTATTTGGCCGTGTTGTCTACGTGTCTCCTGCTTTTTTTATTCCTTCTGCGAACACATCTACTCTACAACTAAGATGCTGGACTTTGAGGATGTAGAGGAACGAGACGGTGAGCCTCTGTTTTAGCTTTTTTTTGATGCAGAATCGCGCTCAGCAGTATCGCTTTTACCAGGCGTTCGATTATCGTGGAATGTGTGGCCGTCTTCCCGTATTGAAGCAACTCGGACGGTTGTACCGATATCAGCTCTCTACACCCCTTTAAAAGTCAGGGAAGATCTGCCGCCCGTACTATATGAACCAGTAGCGTGCAAACCACCTTGTCGCGCCATTCTCAATCCATATTGGTATGTCGTCGCGTGTTCATCAAGCACCACGTCCCACCTCAACTTCTATTCAGCCAGATAGACATCAGAGCCAAGCTCTGGATTTGCCCTTTCTGCCTTACTAGGAACTCATTTCCCCCACACTACAAAGATATTTCCAACACCAACCTCCCTGCCGAACTCTTACCAAAATACACCACCATCGAGTATACTCTCGCTCGTCCGGCTCAGGTTCCGCCCATCTTCCTGTTTGTAGTGGATACCTGTCTAGATGAAGAGGATCTCAAGGCCCTACGCGATGCGCTTGTTGTGAGTCTTAGTTTGATACCTCCCTACGCCCTAGTCGGCTTGATCACATTCGGGACCATGGTAAACATACATCCTCTTTTCCATAAGTCATAAATCATTAACCTCACTCTGTCCCAAAAGACTCAAGTTCATGAAATTGGATATCCCGAATGCAGTAAATCCTACGTTTTCAGAGGTGGAAAAGAGTACCAGCCAAAGCAAATCCAAGATATGCTTGGTCTTAGCTCAACTAACCGCGCCGCCCCTCGTCCGGGTCAGCCAATGCCCCTCAGTCTTTCGGTGCCGCTCGCTTCCTTCTTCCAGCACAACAATGCGAATTTCAGCTCACCGGTATCTTGGAGTCGCTCCAACGCGACCCATGGCCTGTCGCCAATGATAAGCGTGCGTTGCGCTGCACTGGCGTAGCACTGAGTGTTGCAATTGGTCTTTTGGAAACCACTTATCCCAACACTGGTGCACGCATCATGCTCTTTTCCGGCGGTCCTGCCACAGAGGGGCCCGGAATGGTGGTCAGCAACGAACTTAAGGAGCCTATTCGTTCTCATCACGACATCGACCGAGATAGTGCTAAGCACTACAAACGTGCCATGAAGGTTAGCCTCATCGTTCACAATAGCTTCTTTCGAGCTCATGAACTGCTTATAGTTCTACGAAGGGCTTGCGAAACGTGCCTCCAACAATGGACATGCTGTCGACTTGTTCGCTGGATGCCTTGACCAAGTCGGTTTGCTCGAGATGAAGTCTCTGCCGAATTCGACGAATGGTGTCATAATTTTATCCGATTCTTTCGCCACCTCTATCTTCAAACAAAGTTTCCTGCGCATCTTTAACAAAGATGAGCAGGGTCATTTGCAAATGGGCTTCAACGCAACATTCGATGTTCAGGTCAGTGCTCTGAAATCTATGGCGAACTCATGCTAATAAAACTTATCCAGACAACAAAAGAACTTAAAGTTTCTGGCATGATTGGACACGCCATTTCTGCTGGCAAGAAATCAGGCTGTGTGGGGGAAACAGAAATCGGTATCGGCCAAACATCTGCGTGGAAGATAAACACCTTGAATACACGGACTTCCGCTGGTGTCTATTTCGAAGTTGTGACCCCAGCTGGGCAACCCCTCCAGCCCGGCTCTCGTGGTCTCATCCAATTCGTCACACATTACCAACATGCTTCCGGTCAACAACGATTACGTGTCACCACGATTGCGCGAAACTTTGCCGAAGCTGGATCGCCAAATATTGCTGCATCCTTTGACCAGGAGACTGCCGCTGTGCTGATGGCGAGAGTAGCGGTGTTCAAGGCCGAAGTCGACGAATCACCGGACGTTTTGCGATGGGTGGATCGTATGCTGATCAGACTTTGCCAAAAGTTCGCTGATTACCGGAAGGAAGATCCTACAAGCTTTAGGCTCACGGACAACTTCAGTATTTACCCTCAATTCATGTTCCATTTGCGCAGGAGTCAATTCCTGCAGGTCTTCAATAACAGTCCTGATGAGACCGCGTTCTACCGGTAAGGGCTTTCTCAATTTGGGGGGAGGATATCTGATTTTGTTGTAGGCATGTCCTGAACGAAGAGGATGTCAATAACTCACTTATCATGATACAACCAACACTCATGTCTTACACTTTCGACACTCCTCCGCAACCCGTTCTCCTTGACAGTGTCTCTATCAAGCCCGACGTCGTCCTCCTTCTCGATACTTTCTTCCATATCCTAATATGGCATGGAGAGGTCGTCGCGCAGTGGAGGAAACAAGGTTACCAGGACCAAGAAGGATACGAAAACTTTAAGGAATTGCTAGAGGCCCCTACGGGAGACGCCCAGGTATAGTGTTTTTTTTTCTTTTTTTTGCTATATGGCACGCTATAGACATTCGAATTTTCAGGATCTGCTCGTAGATCGTTCCCCTATTCCGCGATACATTGTCTGTGATCAAGGAGGCAGTCAAGCTCGATTTTTACTGTCAAAGTTGAACCCGTCGACGACACATATGTCTGCGTCGATGTATGGGCAGTCGACCGCGGGCACCGGCCAGGCTATCTTTACGGATGACGTTAGTTTGCAAGTGTTTATGGAGTACCTGAAACGTTTGGTAAGTGTTCTTGACGGCTCTTGTTCACTTTGAAATGATCAAATAGCTTACAATGGCTCTCCAGGCTGTCGGAGCACAAACCAATTAATTAAGCGGGTTATTTTAATAGTTGTGCGATGTCCAGCTCTTTGTTTTTACTCGAGCTATAGACTCAGTCTGGTTGGTATTTATGTTCATGCGTCTCGGAATACGGAGAGCTTTTTTCTATCAATCTCATTGCGAAAAGGACCTGAAAACTGAATGCATACAACGAACAATCCAGAACGTACCGACCCATTGGTACAGACCAGTTTCACGTGCGGAATATGCAAACTGCGCAGTCACTTTGGAAAGGTTTTTTGACACGTTAGCTCCAGCGCAACCTTTGTGCTGGACGAATGATGTCGTCTCATCTCATCTTTTTTCGCTGTCGTATTGTTCGCTAATACGGGGCGCTTGTGGTGACAAGCTCCGTAGAGTAGAGCCCGAGTTGACTAAATCTAGTCAAATTGGAGGGGATTCCGAATATTCGCGAAAGAGCGTTCAGTTGCGCCTCCCCGTTGGATCATTGTACATTTGTATGTGTCAATGTATTTATGTATACTTGAGTACCCTTGGCCCTTTTTCCCCGGTCGATTGACGAGTTGATTGCTGAATGCCATAGCGAAAATGACGCTTTCAGTAGACACAAGGTAAACGTTATTACCGAGGCACCTCTTGCCTCGGAATTGGGGAGGGACAATGCTTCTCGATATCTTTGAATTGCTGTTGGATGGGATGGGGAACTCGTTTGATTGTTTGGGCGGTTAGAGGACAAAGAGGTTTTTACGAATGTGCTACTTGGCGCGGACATGTAAACAGATGCTTTTTCATGAGTATGATACGTGAATGGGTGGCAATTTTGAGAGAATATTGCGGGGAATAGTAATCCAAGGAGGAGGATGACTAGTACCGAGTACTTTATTTTTGATCTAAAAAGGTACTGCGAACCGCGGCGCGGTGCTGCGGTGCTGAGCGCTGAGCAATAGAGGAAGCACCAAGTGTATATTTTCTTAAAAGCAGAAATGGCGCCACGAGCGGTAGGAGCTGGTCATAACCGGGGTGGCCAGAAACACATACGAGAAGGAAAGAAATAATACTGTGGGAACCCGGGCAGTGCGGCATCAGCTATCGGGTGATTGGACCATATAAGCAAAGTTTGGTCCTCTGTTTGTTCCTTCCCTCACGCTACACCTCCTTCTAGACTCTTCCTGTGCATTCTCCTAGAGTCCGCTGTACATATTTTCGGTCAGTTTCTCCTACTTTCTACCGTTTTCTATACTCTAAACAGCATTCCGCAAGCAGGCACTTCAGCCATCCTTCTTTCGATCACGATCGACCCTCTGTACAGAACAAACGGATATATACCTGTACCTTTCAGAATCACATACCCCATGCCGCCCAACAGACCCAGAGAGACCCTGAGCAATATCTATGAGGAGCGCATAGAGCTGTTGGACAAGCTCATAGAGCTGCCGTTGAAAGGGTTCCCAGAAATGTGAATATTCTCGTCGTCGTTGTCATCTCCCTGTGAACCAAACCATTTTTCTTTTCTTTTCTTCTCTCTCTTCTAAGCGACACCACCCCTACTTCTGGTGTCACCTCTCTTCCTACTCCGCACGCAGACGAACACACACCCTTGGACGACCCAGTCAATCCGCCAAATGAGTACGTCTACTTGACCGTTCACACGACGGCATCGTTAACGCCGTCGTCTAGCAGAGCTAACACTTACCCGCCGACGCCAAGAATCAAAGACCTCGACTCTTTCACTGAGGGCACCGGTGGAAGTTTTGACTTTTTGGCAGAGGAGGACTCTCTGGCGGAGCCTGCACCCCTTCTCAATTCCCTATCCCTGTCTCTACTCCCACCCCAGGAGTCTTTAGTCTCCATTGAGATTTGGCGGGAAGATGTGTACTACAATTCCCCCAATTCCTCTGAGCCCCCTTCACGGCTAGAAGAGGCCGTCGACGTCGATTCTGATCCCATGATGTCAGACTCGTCGTCTTACCATAGCAAGCGACCTCGGTCCATCGCCTCCGACGACGTCGCTAGGCGAACTCGCCTTCGGGCCCAATCTTTCTCCACTGCGTCCTTCTCCCTCTCCAGCCAATTTTTCACCGGGGTCGAGCCGCCGATGCCAGACGTTAGGCCGTTTATTCGCCCCCAGTTGCGACGCACACGTTCCCTGCCCCTCCACCCCGACTGACAGAGGAGATCATCTAAGAGTCAATATACTCAACTCTGTACGCGCGACTAACCGACATTCGGAATTCGTCAATGACTTGAATCTAAACTGTGCAACTGTGCCAGTAAACAACTCTCCATCTCACTGCGCCAAAGGTTGCCAGTAAAATCAACATCTCAGCTTACTGCGCTCACACGCCAGTAAATATCTTTTTTTTAAGGCATATCAATATTTATGCTCCAGAAGGGGGGAGGGGGAGGGGGACGGACGGAAGAGGGACAATGCATAAATTGCTTCCTGCTTACAATCTCATCCCCCACTTTTCCAATCATTCTTTCGTCCCCCAACACCCCACTCCTCTTTCAGCTTTGTTGCTTTGATATCAATCCCCATATTCCAAAATCGGCTCCTGATCATCAGTTCCCCCAATTCCTTTAAATCGGGATGTTCCCCTTCCCCAATCCCTTCACTAAAGTTCCTGGCTGTGCTTTTCCTTCCTCAATGTTCCGCCGCCAACTTCCCGCACTCGGGCTGTACCATCTGACAATCATGCTAGATTGTCGTCGGCTTTTACGAAGTCCCTACTGCCATAGACGTCGACCGAAAAGGAGAAACGTCGGCGATGTTATCTACATACGTAAAAAGTAGATAAGATAACCCCTGAATATATTTATGATGACCAACAAACGCGTACACGTGACAACAATGTTTGTTGATTGAGTCGCTGGTTGCTCTTGAACCCTCAACTTGCGTTTCGATGCCCGCACGGCCGACCGTCTCTCTCGATGAGTTTCCACTCGCCATAGCTTCCAAATTCAATGAGGCTCAATCGTCCTTGGCAAACCATCGCAAGAATTGTATCGCATTGCACAAGCTCCATCTTCAAGCTTCCAAGGTCAAGAACAGTGGTCGCAAGAATGACGAGACTTTGGCCGGGGAAGAGCTATTCGGCGATGTATTTATCGATATGGTTAATCGCTCGTTGGAGTTGAAGAAAGGAGTGTCTACAGATCGGATTGTGAAATTTGTAGGGAGTTATGTGAAGCTGATGAACGAGAAGAGTACGTGGCTTTTCAATGGCTCGGAGACCCTCTTTTGATAAAATTCGGGAGGATAGTCGCGGAGGACACATCTAAAGCTGATGATGAAGAAACTTTTGCGTCCAGATTCGTTGTCAGGCTTCTGGAATGGCTATTTCAGGGATTCGGTGCAAAAAATAAAGTTGTCAGGCAGAGGTCGGTACAATTCGTTGCGGAAATGATGGCGAGTATTGGGGAGATTGAGTATGTGCTTTTGTTACATGGCATACGCTCGCTCGGCAACTGAATCAATGTTATTTCTTCTTCCGCAGCGAATCGACTTACAATAAACTTCGAGAAAAGTTGATCGAACGGCTGTGCGACAAGGAACCGCCCACTCGAGCCCAGGCTGCTGTCGCGCTTTCCAAGTTGATAGGGACAGAAAACCCAGAAGATATTGGAGCTGGAGAACAGACTTGCTTGGATTTACTTTTGGAATGTGCTCAATATGACGTGGCAGCGTGAGTCTTCTATCTTTCCGCAAATTTCCATTTCTGCTACTCATCTCAGCAATCTGTCACTAGCGAGGTTCGTCGAGCAGCACTTGTCAATATCCCAGTCACCCCCGAAACCATTCCCGTTATCACTACACGAATCAGAGATACCGATACCCTAACTCGCAAGCTAGCCTACAGCGCCGTTCTCGAACCCAAACTTGGTCACCCACGTCATCTCACCATCTCCCAGCGAGAGGAAATCACTAAAGCCGGGTTAGGCGATCGCGAAGCCGTTGTCCGAGTCGCTGCAGGCAAGATGATCACCAAATGGTTGGACATAGCCATGAGTGAGCCGGATCCGCCTGGTCAGCATGAACAGAGATGGACGGGTGACGATGGAGGTGTTATGAAAGGCTTTATCAAGTTTTTAGCCTTTTTCGACGTTGTGGGGCCCGGGGAAGCTGTCGCTGTCGATGCTATGCTTTCGGTTTTTACGACGAAGCCAGCGCTTTTAGACAATTTTGTGTTCAATGGTAGGTGGTGTTGTTCGTGTTCTCGAGCCAATTGATTTCAGCGCCTATCCTTGCAGATGACTATTGGCAAGAGCTCACGCCAGAATCGGCAGTTCTGGCTCGGGTATTCGTTGATCAATGCCTTAAATCTCTCAAGGGAGAAGACCGACTGGAGACTGCTTCAATACCAGTAGTAACGGCGTTCGCCTTCCACATCCAACAAGCGTACAATGAGTTACTTTCACATATGCAGGAGATGGATCTTCTGCATATTGGAGAACCGGATAACGAGGAAAGTGAGGCGCAGGAGGAAGAGCTGGCAAAGAAGGAACTCATACTGTCCGAGTTGCTGAGAATCGCTTTGAACCTGGATTACATGGATGAGATTGGAAGACGAAAGATCTTTTCTGTCGTTCGTGAGTCTACTTTTCGAGGTTTTTTCTTATCTATGAGACGAAATGTTCAATTATAATCTAGGGGATATGCTTGCTCATCCGCATCTCCCACCTGGTCTCATCGAACATTGTGTTGACGTTCTGTGCAAAATCCTTCCATCCGAACGAGAGTTGATTCGGATAGTTGTCGAGATTATCCTCGAGCTACGCGATGATGATGATTCTGGGGATGCGGCCTTCGATGATGTGAGTATATACTACGAGCTGTCAAGGTGTTTTCTAGGTCTTTACATTGCATGCACAGACCTTCGACGGTAGCCGTTCCGATATTACTCACTCCGCCAATGGCGGCAGCAGGAAAGAACGATCCATACGTCGGACAAAGGAGCGGCACGAGATGACGGCCGAGGAGCAGCAGCAGATTGATGTGACAGATATACGCTGCTTGATGCTTTGTATTGGCATGCTGGAGCGTGTCGATGGGGTATGATGCAGTTCGAATGTGTTATATTTCCTTCGCTGAAGGATATCTCATAGCCATTCGAAGACAACTCGACCCTCGAGGGTATTCTCACGGATCTGATCGTGCCAGCAGTCAAGCGCAAGGAACTCGCTTTGCGTGAAAAGGGTCTGGTCGCTCTCGGACTTTGCTGCCTTATCGCCAGGAACATGGCCACAAACTCATTCCAGTTATTCCTAAATCAAGTTCAAACTGCACCTGAGGATCTCAAATTGAAGGTTCTTCAGATTGTGTTTGATTTATTAATCATGTACGATCGAGAATTTCTTGGGAGATCCAATGAGATTGTGAGTGTCTCCTTGGGATCTGATGGAATTGCGTTTACTATCTCGGGAAGATGCAACAAATTGTCTCGTTTCTTGTCCAGAATTTGGACTCCGAAGAATCCCCCGTTGTGCAATGTGTCCTCTGTATCGGGTTTTGCAAGCTTCTATTATCTGGGCAGATCGTGGATTCGAGGGTGAGGCAGTTTGGAGAATTGTGTGCCGGAAATGTCAATTAAGCTGATTATGCGACAGGTTCTTCTCAGTCTCGTTTTGACGTACATCTCACCGTCGACGATGGACAATGCTGAGCTGAAGCAGTGTCTTTCATACTTCTTTCCCGTTTACTGCTACTCATCCAGGGAAAATCAGAATCGGATGCGGTCGGTAAGCTTGATGGATGATCTTTGAACCTCACGAATGAATCGACGCGATTCTCTATAGATCTTCATTCAAGCCTTTGACCTGGCTGCGCGTCTGTACGAACAATTTGATGATGAGCAAAAAGAAGACTCGAGGGTTATATCTCTGAACCAGTTTGGACTGTTGATGGTTGACTGGACGGATTTGACAAAACTACTGGACAATGTGTAAGTTCTAACATATTTTTGGCTCGCTATCGCGATATTTACTCACAACCCCGGCCGCAGTCCACCGCCGAAATCGAC
Organism: Collybiopsis confluens; assembly: GCA_013368555.1. Classification (NCBI taxonomy): domain Eukaryota; kingdom Fungi; phylum Basidiomycota; class Agaricomycetes; order Agaricales; family Omphalotaceae; genus Collybiopsis; species Collybiopsis confluens. The sequence goes on from JAACJN010000021.1 coordinate 364,944, forward strand.
TGACCGTCATCCGCATGCTGATCTAGCGCAGGATATCCTCCTCGCATTGTACGACTCTGATAGAGATGACGAAGCTAGGAAGGGTTTTTGTCAATTCCTTGGTCAGCTCCAGCTCTTCTCGCCGAAAGACGAAGGATTGGAGCTAGACAATCGAACCTTGCTAAAGTTGAACATCCTCATTGAGAACTTGCAGGAGGTATGAATCATTTTTCTGTTATGTGGGGCTTGCACTAAAAGAAACGTCCCTCTTCCCATTTTCTCCGTATAACAGCAATGTCCCTTTGACGACAGCGCTCTTGACCGTACTTTTAATCGCTTCAAGGATCGTTTCCGAAAGGCCTTTAAAAATCGAGTAGAGATGATCGATCCTGGTCGATATGTGGATGGCGATTTTGAAAAGTTTTATAAGGAGATTGGTATGGAAGGGCCGGAACGGACTGGAGAGCCAGAGGAAGATACTTCCAGGGGTCACTTGGTAGCTTCTACAGAAGTAGACTCAGATGATGAAAAGGCAGAAGACGCGTCCACAGAAGTGGAAGCGGAGGAGGAAGCGGCCCAAGATAATCATGGGCATAATGATGAAACAATGGAGGCTGCGTCGGAACGGGAGGAGATGGAGAATGATGATGAGAAGGAGGAGGAGGAGGAAGCAGAACCACCGGCCGAAGAGCAGCCAACGGCGGACGGACAAGAGGATGAGCCCATGGGCGGCGGTTCGAAATCCAGATCCAAGGCGAAGGCACAGCCCTGGTCTAGACCAAAAAAATCAAAATCGAAAACTTCGAGGAAACCCATACTCAGCGACGGAGAACAGAAGGAGGAAAGAGAAGACGAAGAGGAACCGGGTCCCAATTCTCGGCCTGGATCCAGAAATGTCGTTACTCTGCGGACGTCTCATTCAAAAGCAAGATCAAAGACGAGAGCGAAACTTTCTGCGGCGAGCAAAGAGGGCGATGCCTCGGAGGATGATAATGAAGTAGATAGTAAAGCGGCAACCATCGATGTCGTACCTTCAACTATGAAAAATGCTCGGAAGTACGTTTTTTTTGTCCAAATCTGATTCTCGTTGTGCTCATCTTTTTACCCATCAATAACACAGACGCACTCGAGCGGCACAGAGGGACACTGAAACTGAACCTTTGGCGGAGCCTACTAGTCCCGTGCGAAAGAAGAGGGCAACAGGTACGAGAGGACACTCGACTCGTGATGCCGAGGTGGAACTTGCTTCTGTTCCCGAGGTCGACCGTGACCTATCGCCTTCCCCAAAACCGAAAGCGAGACCGAAACTCAAACCAAGAGTGATACCTAAACGGGGTAGAGGTTCGAGGGCAGTCGCAGCTGCTTGGTCAGGGAATGCATCGGAAGAAGAAAATCAAGGGGACGAACCGGCGGAAGCGGAAGCAGCGCAGGAGGAGGAGGAGGAGGAGGAACATCAAAGAGATCCCTCACCGTCGCCTAAACCGAGGGCTAAAGCAACCCGGAGCAGTCGTGCCGCTACTCGATCAACGAGACGATCAGACGGATCGAATACCTCGAAGCAGACGTCGAGGTCGTCGACAGGGAATAAAAACACGGTGGCTGCCACAAAGGTTAGGAACAAATCCAGAGAAAAGGCCAAAGGGCCGGCGGAGCTCGTCTCAAAATCCAGGACCACTCGGACAAGTAGACGAAGGCAAAAGCAGGAGGAGGATGTAGAAAGGATAGGGGGCTTTGATTCGGATATTTAAAAACCTCTGTGAGATTTACCTAATTTTTTTTGTTTCCGTATCTATTCATTGGCTGTATACTTTATTACATGTATTGTAAAGATTGGTTATTTGTGCACTTTCCAAATGTTGTACAATAATCTCTAGTAATATCCACAAAAATAAGTGTTTAAGAAATAATCATAAGTGGCATAATCAGGCAGTTTCCAGCTCCAATTCGGCGTCATAGTATAAGCAGTCCATCTGTTCGAGCCAGGCCGTCCTCTGTACCTCGATATTGCATAGCAAGGCATGATTGCCCATGCATGTACCAGGAGCACACCGACTTCCACTTCCAGCGTTCTCAATTAGTCGAGAAGCTCCCGAGGCACTCAATCCCCAAGTGATTGAAGAATCGGAGACACAGGCGGAGAGAAGGGCAGGTTCCGAGACGTTCCTATACGGAGAAGAGTGCAGCCTGTTGAGCGAGGGTAGTAAAGATGGAAGCGTAGAGGGTGAAGATGCGTAGGTAGATATTCTGGCGCGTTGGGATGCCGATAGAATAGGAGCAAGGAACGAAAGAATGTGTAATTGGATTTCAATGGGAAGATCTCTGAAGGGGAATCCGATACGAGACACCGGGGAAGAGGAAGCTTCGTAGTCGAAAGGTTTCTTAGACCGACAGAGGACAGTGCGAGAGTATCGTAGAAGACACAAAGCGTCATTTCCAGTTTCTTTCTTGAAATCAGAGTTTCGTCTCAGGACCTGCTTAAGCAGTTTCTCCATATCCTTCCAAGGTTCTGAGCCGTACGAATGGGATTCTCCATCCTCGCCGTCGGTGTCCTCCGAGCTGCCTGGGCCAGACATGATACTATTCGAGTACATTTCGACGAGGGTAAGACTAAAATTGGCCCGTTCAATCGCGCGGATAATGGCACGCACACCGTGAAAAGCCAAAGAGTTTCCGTTGCATTTCAGAGTGTGCAGTCGGCATCGCCCAGGAGAAGTGATGTAATCGGTAATAAATGGCGCAGAGCGACGGGTGAGGCCGACTGCTGAGAGATGGAGTTCTTGGAGATGACGAGAGCAAAGGGCGGGGAAAAAGAGGCTGGCAAATGTGTCGGAGAGGAAACGATTAGTTGTGAGGGAGAGTAGACGGAGGCGAGACTGATTGATTGCGCCTGCAAACTCCAGTACAGTGTCTGCATCTGCGTGAAACAAGTTCTTACCAAAAGATAATTAGCCAAAATAAACTCGACTGTGAAACGAATGCGGCTCACATCCTGCAGAAACAGCTCGCCGAGTGTGGTGTTCCCCACCAGGTATGCAGCGATGGCGGCGAGCCCTCGATTGCCAATTCGATTTGCATTGAGGCTGATCTCAGTTATAGGATATTTTCGACCAGGCAGAGAGCTCAAAAAATTGAACAAGAGCATACACCCATCATCCGAAAGCGAATTATGGCCTAGAATGAGTTTGGTCACTGTTCGGCGTGAGCGAATAAGCTCAATAACCTGCTTTGCTCCTGTCCCACGGCTGTTAGTAAACGTCGGAAAGGGCAGACAGAGGGCTCAGCTTACCAGCCAAGCCGGTCAAACTCGCATCTATACATTCTATCTGGCTGCGACCAGAGAGCGACAGAGCCTTTGGAGGCGACTGCCGGGAGAACATCGTTGCTCAAGATTAAAAAGTCAAGATTAAAAAGGAGGATTTATGGAATCCATTTTCGATGAACAGTCACTTCCATGCGGCCGCACTGTCCCTAACCGCCTCGTCAAGGTAAGCCTAGCAAAAAAAACCCTTTTTTTGCTAGGCTTACATGCTCTCACAGGTGGCCATGTACGAGCATTTGGCCTCGATATTTGGCGGACCTCCGAATGACTACCATCTCGCTCTTTACTCTGCTTGGTCGGAACACAATTGGGGAATGATTATCACTGGAAACGTTGCCGTCTCGCCCAGCCATTTGACTCTGGGACGCGACATGGTCGCTCCTAGTGTCCTGAAAGACTCTACTGTCGCTCCGTTCGCCAAACTTGCTGGTGCCATCCACGCAAATTCTTCCAAATGCCTCGCCATCATGCAACTCAGTCACGCAGGTCGTCAATCTAGTAATTTCCTCGGTGGACGTCGACCTTTTGCGTCCCCACTAGGGCCAAGTGCTCTTAGATTCGGCCCCTCCGACCTCTTTCACAGGTTACTTTTCCAGACACCCAAAGCTATGTCCATCTCGGATATCGACACCGTGATATCTGACTTTGTTCGCGGCGCCCTATTAGCGGTCCAGTCAGGTTTCGATGGGGTGCAGTTCCATGCTGCTCATGGGTGCAAGTTTTCCTTTCACATCAAATTGTTTTGGCTAATTCTCCCGTACGACATACAGATCTGCTGGCACAATTTCTTTCCCCCAAGGTCAGCTTTTTATTCCTTGTTGCCGACCCGGGTCTACGATACTTTCTTCAGGCCAATATCCGTACCGATGATTACTCCTTAAAATCTCTGCTACTGCTGAAACGCATTATAAATGGCATTCGCGAAGTGGTCCCTCAAGAATTTATCCTCGGAATAAAGTTCAACACCACCGATTACAGTATCCTTGACAAAACTCGAGCCAAGAAGGATCAAGAAGCTCGTGCACTCGCCCATCTACACGAAATCATATCCTGGAATGTCGTCGACTTTATCGAGATCAGTGGGGGAAACTATGAAAATACCGGTTCGACACCCTTCTTCCAATGCTTTCTCATGCTGACCATTGCTTACTCCATATAGAGTTTATGCTTTCCGCCACTGCGGTGTCCTCGAGCAACCCTCGCCAGGCATTCTTTGCCCACTTTTCATCAAAACTAAAAGCCGAGCTGTTAAAGCTACCTCCGAGTTCTCACCGTCTCCCGCTCATTCTACTTACAGGTGGTCTTCGTTCTCCGGCTCATCTACACGCTGCTCTATCAGCCAAACACACGGACCTATTAGGTCTTGGTAGAACTTCTGTGGTAGCTCCAAACCTGCCCAATATTCTCAACGAGCATATTCAATCTCGAAAAAGAGGCGAGGCCATCTTGTCAATGGGCGATGACGATCTTGAGCCCTTCAAGCCAGAACCGCATTTCTCTCTACCAGCGTTCACAAAATGCTGGCCTTGGAGCTTGCTTTGGGAATATGTACCCAAGGCATCGTTGATTGGCGCAGGTACGAGGATGGCCTGGTACATAGTTGTTATGCGGCGATTAGCTGAGGAACGGATGGATCTTGGTCGTACCAAGGCCCCATCTGATTATAGTATGGGAGGACTAGGCGCCGTCTTTTGGATGTGGATATGGTTTTCTCCCGGTCTGCAGTACTCGGGAAAGTTTTGGATTCTTCTAATGAGCATTGCCATGTTGGTACTCTTTTATGGTGTATTATAGGGTGTCGACGCCTCGGATTGTTGCGATTAAGTATAATTTGTAGTACAATTTAAATAATTACATAATCTCATTTCTATGGTGTCTCGCTGAGGAGAGAGAAAGAGAAAAAGAGCGAGAGAGAGAGAGAGAGAGAGAAAGCAATGACTGACAAGGGATTGGCGGCAAACAAACTATGTTTGGTCGCCCGAAGCTCTCTCGCACAGACCCAATGAAGGGGTCAATGCTCAAGCCAGCTCTGGGCGAAGGACGAGTACATACTACATGGACGAGACCGTAGACTAGGAACAAACAAAAGAGAGAAAAAAGGAGACAATGGGACAGTGGAAAGGGTGGGGCGAGAAAAAACCTCAAACGAGGCTATCGAACTGTCTGTGAGATATGAGGAGAAAGAGATGGGAAACGAGGCTGCTAAAGCTCCAGCTTTTAGCTAGCCCCGAACAAAGAAAAAACGGCCACAAAACATTGTGGCTCGCTGGACAAGAGATGTGGATGGCGGGTGGCCTAAGTGGCCGAAGCCAAAGAAGAGAGAGAGGGGGCACGTGCTCGCCTCATAGACCTCGGTCAAACTGCTTTTGACCGATCCATCTTTTCTTGCAACTCACGATCCGTAAGCGGAACATACTGTAAAGTTTTGTTTTTCTAAAGTCTTTCCCATATGAATTAATTGAAGAAACAGCGTACTCTGACTCCCATCACTTCTGTCTGTGTGATCTTTCCAGACTTCAAGTCCTTGTCGATATGGTATAGATTTTGCCAATGAGTTCCGATCTACTGGACGGTTCAGCACGGGTCGATGGGTGACATATGTAGAAGGATTACAGGGATAAACATTCTTCCACCTGGAGCAAGTTGATCTAATAGTGCTTGCGGAAGCTCTGGAGCAGCGGCACCGACGTGGATGGCATCATAGGGTGCATTTGCGGGGTACCCTACGAAGAAATGCGTTGGAAAACAAGGGGGACATTAGTTTACACACAAACCTAATCGTCCGTCACCTGTAACAATTTCGATCTGTCGTTCCTCTAAAGCCTCTCCGAGACCGTCAAGTTTGAGATTCGACAATGACCATTCAGCAAGTTGAGGTATATGTTCGACTCCTGTCACCGTGGGCTTTGTACTGGCTTCTGAGTCTTCTTTGAGGCCAACGGGATCATTTATAAGATGCCAGAATACAGCAGATAGATAACCTGAGCCACTTCCGACGTCGAGAACGCGAGCACCGGAAGGAAGGTACGGGAGTAAATGCGAAGCCGCATAGGCGTGCTACGAACACCAATCAAGAACAGTCTATGCATGTCCATGAATACAAACCATATGCGGAGCGCTAATCGTCGCGCCATGTCCGATGGGTCTGTTGTAACTCTAGAATGAGGAAACACCGCTGTGTGCGAAAGGATGATCATTACTTACTGAGGTGAATCTTCGTATGCATCCATTTTCTTGACTCTCACATAGTGGGCCCTGTCTACGTTCTTCATTGCCCGAGCTATACGCTCAACTGCAGCCGCAGCTTCAGTTTCATTGCTACTAGTACCGTCAATGACACCACCAACAACTTCACCCAAGATTCCGGCCCGAGCCATATTGTCGATGAGCTCGACATTAGAGTTTCCTGAGCAGGACCAAGCCATTTTGGGCGCAGATCTCTTTAATCTGATAAATCTTGCTAGTAAAGATTTGAGAGTCGTCGTGAATGTTGGGAAACAAGTTATGAAATCAACTTCAGCGAATTCCATTCTAGCTTAGTCAGCAATTATTCCCGTATCTCTCTTCACCTTCGACTCGCAGAAGCTTGCCATGGCCTCCTCCGACTCAAATTCTACAATTGCCTCAAGGGAAGAGATGAAGGCTGCCAAGCTACCGCTAGGGTGGAGGGACCAGTGTTCAGCGTGAGTCATCTGCCAATATTCCAGCGAATAGATTCCAACCATTTGTTCAGCCTTCTTATACCGCTGAATGTCTGCCGGAGAGAAAAGAACTATATGCCTTGGGAGTGCGAGCACGAGAAGCACGCGTACGAAAAGTGGGCATTTCTACCACAGTCTTTAAGAGGAAATAACCATTGACCGTTCGTTCGGGAACCAGGTGTCAATACGACGAGTGAGTGCTCCCTCTTCCGCCCTGTCCGAGTCACCGTTTGTTTGGCTCATCATACCCAGCTACGTTCGTAGAATGTCCGAACTATCAAAGAAGAAGAAGGCAGCACTGGCAGATGCTGAATAGAGTCAAATATCCCCTTCACTGCCTAGACACTAGAACATTGTCGTTGTATATCTTCCACTCTCGCAATCTACCGCATCGTTCTACCTCTGGGTAGGGACGGTCAATTGGTAAAGCTACGTTTGTCCAAAGAGCAAATTACTACGAAATGAGTATGTCATTATATCTGCAGCAGCTATCCCGCCTATTGTGACGAAGTCGGGAGAGGCGGAAATTATCCCAGAGTAAGTACACGCTCGTACCCACGTGACCATCTTCTACAAAAGAGTACCGCGTAGACTGCATTGTGGAACTATTCCTATTCTATCCAGCTCCTTACTGATTCCTACCATGATGCAGATTAGGAATCACCCAATAGGCGTTCCCGCCTTTTTTTCTAACTTATCCCTAGGTGGAATTTATTGGAGGATAATCTCACCACCATCGGTGTCGCGGGTATTCGCATGTCCTGAGGCAAAGTTGGTCCAAGATCTGAGTGGGTGCCTCGGTTGGGTCGTATTAGGTTTGGGCCTAACCTTAACACTGACTGTATGCCTGTATGTAATCCACTAAGCGCAGGCTAAAGAAATAGTCTGGTTCATTCACCGGGGCGACGTTCAAGGCGAGGATGGGAAACCTATGTGGAGGGATCGAGGAGAAGAGGAAGGGTTCCTGATTCAAGAGAGGCAAGTGATAATCATATAGTCTGGAACTTAGCGAAGAAATACTTTAGGTTCCAGTACTAGTAGCCTAGGGAGTAGGCCACTCACAGATAGAGGCAAGTTCGCCATGTACATATGGGGAAAACATCACGCCCGTAAGTTCTAACAACCCAACCTGAAAGGACCCTAAACGGATAACCATAAGCGTGTGGACGCATTCTCGATTCTTTCATGTACATATTCAGTCGTAAGTCCAACTGAAACGCCCGCGTATTTTTTTTCGCCGACACTGGTTCCGGGAGTCTTTAGACTCAAGGGCTCAGCATTCCTTGCTCCGCCGCCAAACCCAATTAGCTTACTACGGGAGATCATCGGTCCTACATACTTGTATTGTTGAGTCTGACTCTTTTTTTATTTTTTTTATTTAGGTCATTCAGGGCTAGATGGACGCGCAATCATCACCATGTTATAAAAAAGCAAGTCCCCGTCCAATTATAAAAGCCATGGTAAATCTTGAGCACATTCATCATCTTCCAGAACACAAACAAACACCTACAGCCTTACCGTTCAACGGCTCCTTAATTCAAAATGGTCACCACTCCCACTCCCGCACAAACATCAGGCAAAGCGGTCCTTTTCTCCCCTGCCCAGGTGGGGAATATGCATCTCAAGCACCGCGTGGTACTAGCACCTCTCACTCGTTTCCGAGTCAATGAGGCACACGTTCCAAACCCTATCGTCAAGGAGCACTACGCTCAGCGTTCAAGTGAACCTGGGACCCTCATTATTACAGAAGCTGCACTAATCAGTCACCAGGCCGGAGGATATGCTTATGTCCCAGGCATCTGGAACGACGAGCAAGTCGCAAAGTGGAAAGAGGTAAATATGGTACTAAACTGTACAGTGATATGATCTAATAATTGTGATTTTTTAGGTCACCGATGCAGTTCATGCGAATGGCTCCTACATCTACTTACAACTTTGGGCTATCGGACGTACTGGTGTTCCAGGACAGCTAGGCTATGAGCCTGATTTCCCGTATGATTATGTTTCCGCATCAAACATCTCAATGGACCCCGACGAACCCCAAAAGCCCCGTCCTTTGACAAAAGACGAGATCAAGGAATATTCTCAGTGGTTTGCGACTGCGGCTACAAATGCCGTTGAGCGCGCTGGATTCGACGGAGTCGAAATCCACGGCGCAAACGGGTACCTGCTTGATCAGTTCTTCCAGGATGTCAGTAACGACCGTACGGATGAGTATGGAGGAAGTGTGGAAAACCGAGCCAGGTTTCCTCTCGAGGTGGTTGATGCTGTGGTGAAAGCTGTCGGGCCGGAAAGAACGGCTATCCGACTTAGTCCATGGAATTTCTTCCAAGGTATAGTCGTTTCGGAGAGCCACCAGCTACTTATCTGATGGAGCTGATTTGTGTGACTCATACTCTATATAGGAATGAGGATGAAAGATCCGAGGCCAACATTCCGGTACTTTGTAGAAGAGCTCAAGAAAGCACATCCCAGCTTTTCATATCTTCATCTAGTCGAACCCCGCGTGGATGCTGTGGAAATCAGAGATGATGTTCCTAAGGATGAGAATAATGACTTCATTCGCGAGGTGTGGACTCAGGAAGGAAATGCGAGATGGTTCATCAGTGCCGGGGGACATGATCGTGAGCTTGCCATTCGAACGGTGGAAGAAAAAGGCGGCTTGGCCGCATTCGGACGAGCGTTCATTGCAAATGTAAAAACTCCTCCAATACATGCTTCTCGATGCTCATTTTTAACTCATTCATCCTAACAGCCTGACCTTCCATATCGCCTGAAGTGCGACATTCCACTCAACAAAGGAGATCGAACCACATACTATCTTCCGGGTGGTACTGGTCCTGAAGGATACACCGACTACCCTTTCGCACATACGCAAGAGTGATTCTGCTGCAGTAGACCAGTCGTTGCGTTGAAAGTCAAGTTATAAAAAATAGAATAATTATTTGACATTCCAAAAGTCTTCTGCTCCTGTATGATGCACGAAACGGCATCGTCACCTCACAGTTGCTTTTGATCCTAAATGAAAAAAAAGACCAAGTCCTCCGAGGATCATCTGTAAGCTAAGCCTAACAGCCTAACCGATGATCTCATTTCTCGGCTTGCTGATCAACCGGAGATGCCGCTTTGTCATTAAACTGGTGCCGAGCGGCCTTTCCTTGAACCTGCTCGCGGTTCTAGTTGAGTCCGCACAATTACTTCTTCTGCCGGACCAGCAGGAATCCTAAACAGCCAGGAGTTTCCCCACCGCGCAACACGGATGATTCATGCAGTTCCACGACTTTTTAGTCATTCACCTTCCAAACCACGACATCAGTAGATACCCTCCGAGAGTCAACGGACGAATTGGAGATATAAAAGCCATGGAGAAAACTCGAACATAATCATCATCTTCTTTTCCCAAACCCAGTTTTCTGCTTTCTAATAATCCAATTCGAAATGGTCACCACACCTACTCCTGCACAAACTTCAAGTAAATTGGCGCTTTTCTCTCCTGCTCAGGTGGGGAACATGCACCTCCAGCATCGCGTGGTACTAGCACCTCTTACGCGTAACCGAGCTGATGAGGCGCATGTTCCAAGCCCAATCGTCAAGGAGTACTATGCTCAGCGTGCTAGTGTTCCTGGGACTCTCCTCGTCACTGAGGCTACACTAATCAGTCACGAGGCCGGAGGATATGCGCATGTCCCAGGCATATGGAGCGACGAGCAAGTTGCAAGTTGGAAAGAGGTAAGTTTAGAACTGAGTCGTATCTCACTTTGAAGTAATGTTCGTGATTTTTCAGATCACCGATGCAGTTCATGCAAACGGGTCCTACATTTACTTGCAACTCTGGGCCCTTGGACGAACTGCTGTCCCAGGAACACAGGGTTACGAACCCAATTTCCCCTATGATCATGTTTCCGCATCAAACATCTCAATGGATCCGGACGATCCCAAAAAGCCCCGCCCACTGACGAAAGATGAAATCAAAGAATATCTTCAATGGTATGCAACCGCGGCCACAAATGCTGTCGAGCGTGCTGGCTTTGATGGAGTCGAAATCCATGGCGCGAACGGTTATCTGCTTAATCAGTTCCTGCAAGATGTCAGTAACGACCGTTCGGACGAGTATGGAGGAAGTGTGGAAAATCGTGTCAGGTTTCCTCTCGAGGTGGTTGACGCGGTGGTGAAAGCTGTTGGACCGGAGAGGGCAGCGTTCCGAATCAGTCCGTGGAATTTCTTCCAAGGTATAGTCGTTTTGCGGAGCCCACTCTTATTGGAGCTGATTTACTCTACTTCACAGGAATGAGGATGAAAGATCCGAGACCAACATATCGCTACTTTGTAGAGGAACTGAAGAAAGCCCACCCCAGACTCTCATATCTTCATCTGGTCGAGCCCCGTGTGGATGCCATTGAAAATAGAGAGAATGTCCCTATGGAGGAGAGCAACGACTTCCTTCGTGAAGTGTGGACGCAAGACGGAAACGCAAGATGGTTCATTAGTGCTGGAGGTTATGATCGGGATTCTGCCATCCGGATGGTAGAACAAAGAGGTGGATTGGCCGCATTTGGACGATCGTTCCTTGCGAACGTGAGTAGTTCGATGACCCTTTTTTTTGCTGATTCCTGACGCATTCCTCTTGCAGCCCGACCTTCCGCACCGCCTGAAGCACGACCTTCCGCTCAACAAAGGAAATCGAAACACATACTATCTTCCAGGTAGTGATAGCCCTGAAGGCTACACGGACTACCCTTTTGCATCCAAGCAATAGTCATTCCATAAATCCAAAATCTAGCATACTCTACTTATAATATGACCGTAACAACTTCTCTCTGGGCCTTCCAGTAAATTTATTTATCTTTTTCCTTATTCTACCGCCGGGGAGCTGGAATTTACTACATAGAATGTACATGTTCAATGAGCGGCAAATTTGAATTCATAATGTCTACTCTAATAGTAGGAACAAAAAATGATTTTTGTAAGAAATGCAGGTATGTTCTAGTGCAAAAGAATAGAATTTGATGAATGAGTAAATTTTCGATCTGACTTGATGCAAAAAATGAGTTAATGGGCCCTTCTAAATCTAAATCTCCCTCGTCAGGTCAACCATCATACTAACGGGTCGATTCTCCGTTGCCCAAAACTTCCACTTGGACTGTCTCACTAACGTTTCATGGCCGACAGCAATGACATCATCGTATAATGGAGATCCATCCTCCATAACATGGCCACCAGCTGATGCTATAGCGACACTCTCCGGTCGAGTTCCTCCTGTATCACGGCCTACACGCCCAGTTATCGGAGTCCTCCGCGAAGAAATTTCGTCAATGGCAAGCTTGCGAAGTGGGATCAGTGTGGGAGTGGAACTTCGAGAATTAGATCGACTTTGGGTCCCGAGTACAGGTGGAGGGGGAGATAGAGGCTGCTTTTCGTCAAAGCCAACACGATCGTTCGATCTCCTTTCTGCTATTGGCTTTCCTTCTCCCACCGATAACGGCATCTGAATTAGACTTGTGTCGCTGTTTCTCTGTTTCAGAGAAGGCAATGGGGTGGGTAAAGGACGTCTTGGGGTGGGACTCAGCATCGGTACAGGCTCAAGGGTAATCTGAGATGTAGGAACGTCTCCCAGGGGCAAAGGTGTTGGTGTTCTCAGAGATCGACTAAGTATTAGGTCTCGGGGGCCTACAGGTAACGGTGATGCACTTCGAGAAGAGGGTCGACTGGAGACGGACAGGCTATTGCTTGGTGAGCGGTTGGGATGTGGATCGTGGTTGGAGATGACTGAAGAAGAGGAGGATGAGGGCGAGGAGGAAGCCTCTGAGCTCATCGACGCTCGGCCCAATATCGGCTGTTCGTAAGCAACGCTGCTTGGTTGGGTCGATATATTGTTTAAAGTAAGGGAGAGAATTGATAAAATTGGGGATGACACTGGGTTATGAAATGTCATCGCGTCGGGCGCAGAGCCAGGTCCAAGCAGGATACTACTTTTAGCGTTGTTCTGTGTTGGGGTAGGAGACTTGTCCGTCTCGTTATCGAGGTCGTCCAAGTCTCGCCCATTGAATGTGTTACTCTGTCTTACTAGCCTGGAAACACTTGCGTCAGGAATGCTTAACGATAAAGTCGTATCCTTGGCATCGGCACCAGCAATAGGAGGTAGTTCTTTAGGCAGTGTCGAGCGTCTCTGAATGCGACCACCAGATGGAATTTCCCGTGCGATGTCACCTGTACTGACCTGAAGTGACTCGTATGGATGGAGTGCAATGGGTGTTTGCAGGTCATTTTCAGTTCCGGCCTGCTCATTCCCTAAGGATGAGGCAGATGATTCGATATTGGCAGAAGGATCATCCTCTGAATCAGAGAGGGAAACCATATTAACGGTGACCTGTATTTCATCTTGGGTCGAGTTCGACGCTTCTAAATCCTCGTCAAAGATAGCGTCGGTGCCAGCAAGGCTCGGAGAAGTTGCTCTGCTACTGCTGAAGTCGTCTGCAAAGATGTTTAGCGCATAATACTAGATAATTAACGTTTGGAGGACGTACTGTCACCATCCACAGCTAGCTCTTCCTCCTTCTCATTAACCTTGAGCGTACGAGTAAAATCGAGTGTCAGATAAGGAGGTGTGGTAAGCATGACTGAATGCCTCGGGAACGTCGAATGAATGTTAGGTAAATACAGGCTGGCAGGAAGAGCAGCACCAGGCGGAACTCCGTATAATGTGTTGTGCCTTACTGAGTCAGGAATAACGAGAGTAGAGAGTTTCGGGGTAGTGGTTTCATTGGAAGTAGCGGGGTGTGCAAGAGGTAGTGCGGAAGATTGGGCGTTGTTCAACTGGAGGTCTAGTCCTGATTGCCGAGGTTCGGAGATCAGCTCTGCCGAGCGGCTTGATGATTTCAGAACCGCCGAAATGTCGGCTCTCGGAGACGAGGCCGTGCTCTGGATGTGGAGGTCAATGGCGGATAATGAGGCTTCTGGAATAGCAATGGAGGAGAGTGCAGACGGATCCTGCGTCGACTCGGAAATCAGGCGATCGGAGGAGTCACCGTTGCGAGAGACTGTAGGAGGAGCGAAAGACTCTGGGGTTGAACCTTGAACACGGATATCGGCGACCCCTCCGATCCAAGCTTTTGGCATACTGTGCGGCACACCAGATTCTTCCCCACTCAAGGCACCTAGGGCCATTAAGCCATCCAATGTTGCACTTCCTCTGCTCCCACCGGGTTTGGCAGCTACATTCATGACGTCACGATACGCTGTGAGAGACTCCGGAGAGGGATCTAAGAGTCCGTAGAGAATCATGTCTACGACTGAAATCGACGAATTATCTGATGGAAACTTGAACATGAGATCCATCAGGGTTGTAGGAAGAAGATAGGATGCTATCGGAGGGTTGTGCAGCGCCCGCGAATCTGACAGGGAAATACCGTGCAAGCTCGACGATGTGGTTATTACTTGGGCATCAACGACTCTTTGAGGATTGCCAATCGTCGCAGGTTTAGCAGCTCCTTTGGGTAACATCGGAAACGGAGGTGGTGATGAAGATTGCGAATTAGCGTAAGAGTACATAAGGACGAATTTCTCCATCTCCTGAATCATCGGGGTCTTCTTAAAATAGCACTGGCGATTGGAAGAAGGGAGGGTAACAGTCGACGACGTCCTGCTGTGAGACGTCGTCCGTGTTTCAACCGCTCTCGCGAAGAGAGATCTTGAATCTCCTACACGAGTTTTCGTTCTTTCTTCGTCCATGGCCAGAGCCCTCGCCCGAGCATGTGGGCGGGGAAGTAAAGTTTCTGGTGTGTGGGGTACAACTGCGGGCCAGACCTGGACCTGTTTGGGATTCGCAGATTCTGCATTGCTGTCATGAAATAGGCTGTCCAGTCGAATATCAAGGGGTGCAAATGTACTTGCACGAAGGATGAGCGAGTGCTGTCGATGCGGATTCGGAAGTAATGAGTCCGGTATGTAAGCCGAGGCCGTGGTCTGACGAATTGCTTCAGTATAAGCAATTTCACTGAATGACCTTTCACGGATCGTAGGGTCGGTATTGCGTCGGTCGCCGCTTCCAGATTTCGGCAAGCGCTTGAGACTTTCCGCAGCTTGCTTTGTTTTTGCTAAATGCACTTCCATGGCAGCCAAAGCCGCGGCAGAAGCAACCTGCATCGCGGTATTCCTACGTTGTATCAGGGAATCAGTTTTTGGGCCACTCAAGGACAAAATCTTAGCATAAGTCCGGTTGGTGTCTCTTGTAGCAAATTCTACGGCGGCTTCCAGAGCAGGTGAAATCGTGGAGGCTCGTTTATCGATTGGGCGTCTCAATAGCTGAGAAGTGTCTCGTGCCTCCAGAACGCTGTCCTGTTCCCCTCCGAGGATATGACTGCTTGTGTCCGATCCCTCTTTGGAACTCTAGGGGGTACAAATTGACATTCATTCTCATAGGAAATTTGGGATTAATCTACCTTCTTGCTTAATAGAGAAGTAGAAGCGGAGGTGTTTGAGACCATTTTTGATCTCGAGACAGCCTATGAAAATAATACAATTAGCTAGCAGCGGAAACTGCTCCTAAAACGTGCGTACCAGAGAATCAAGGGATCCAGTCCGTTGGCGGTTGGAAGTGATTGCCTCTGATGATTTTACTGATTCAAGCTTTCGGATTGACGGAACCTGTGAAAGTGAAAATCAGCAAACAGAAATCTGAACGGCTATACGGGGCCGGCTATACCAGATGGGAAACGCCAATCTCCTTGACTTCTTTCTCAGGAACGTATTGTGCCCCTAGTGGAGGTAGCGAAGTATCCGTTTCTGATGATAATAACCCGGAGTCCTCAGACTCATGCGAGTTTGTCTTGCTATGAGTACTAGGTCCATGAGAAAAGTTGGCGTGTAGTATAACGTTGGAACAAGGGGGAGATAATGGTAGAACGTGGATCAGGTATGCTCTGGAATCCACGCGCTCAAAAGTTTCGGTATGGTGTTGGGGGACAACGTCAGCCACCCCAGCGTGATTTGCCGTCTGAAGTTGATGGCGACTCCAGGAGGACACAACACCCTGCTCTGCTCGTTTTGCTGGACTAGCAACTTCTCCCTGAATTTGACTGGAAACTGGGACCGAGCGCTCCATCGGTGTACGTCGAGTCTCAGGTAAAGCTATCGCGCGAAAGCCATCTTGTTCGTTCCCAGTCATCCCTCTGGAGCTGTGTGTACTTGAAGGGTGGGTTTGAGCACGGTTTGGTTTTGGAGACATGGCTTCCAAATTCGGTTTTCCAGGGTCGGGCATATGCTCTCGGGTTTTTGACCGTGACCTACTCCTTAATATCCAGTCTCTAATCCTATCTAGACTTGAGCTTCTTCTTCTTGAGCCTTTCGATAAACTCCTTTCTCTGCGGCCGTCGGAACTAGATGCTGAATTCGACGAGAGGAAGGGCTGACTTGTCATGGATGCGGAAGAAATTGCTTGAAGGAGTCCTTCTTCATCCTTGAGAATTTCGGCGGGGACCATATTGATGAGCACGTCAAAAGCACGCTGATCATGGTTTTTTCTGCTGAATAACTTTGCAGAATTCGAGAAGGGTGAGCGAACACTTGAGGTACCGGAAGAAGGACCCGAAGCAGACGAGGGATTTGGGGTGTACCCTATCTCCTCCCTCACGGAAAATTCTCGTCCAAAAATGCCCCCAACTTCGGAGAACTGCACTGCCCGAAGTAGGTTATCCTCCGAAGCCGATTTCTTCTGTCTCCTTAGGAAGGACCTTCCGCGATCGTTATCCGTATCAGAGAATAACATTTGTCGGTCCTCTCTCCATCTATGTGCTATAACTTCTGCACGAATAAGGACGGAATGTAGATGTTGGGGAATAGGGTGAGCCAGGGGTTGCAAACGTAAAACAACGAGTGCAGGCCCATCTGAGGATGATTTTGGTAATAGTGAGGACAAGTTAGGTGGCGGTTGTTCGGTGGCTAATATTACTAGTGATTTGGATAGAAGTCGGGAACTTAGAATCGGTCCAACTTCTTTGGGAGTAGGAGCTGAAAAAATTTTGAGCGCCGAACACCAAGCAGACATGAGAAACTCACAGCCTACAACCAAAATAACTCTGGCTCGCTCGAATTTTTGTTTTCTCCATACTTCCTGTAACTCTTCTGCTCTAACATTCCATATTGGCTCTGCCCAAGTACTCGCAGCGCTTTTGGTAGCGTCGTGTAGGAAGGTACTTTTGGTGTTGAATGGATCCAGCGGTAACCTGCCTTGCGGTCGAAATGAAGACATAGGTGGGGCGGGGTGCCAGTCGTTGTTACGGAGGAGGTTCAGAGCATTCGGGATCCTATTAATACTTTTATTATTCAACACGAGGCTTTGAATCAGAAACGGTAACACTAACAGGTCTTTAATCGTTCGATCAATATCTGGAGCGCCGTGAATGCGCGTATGTATGGAGCCGACTGGCGCTATGCAGGGTCGATTGGTTGAGTGGCAGTGGGTCTGGAATCTCTTTGTTTTGAAGTGCATACACCATTACTATCTTATGTAGCAGGAGGAGACTTTGTTTTTTCCTATCGGTATGTCTGAGGATCAAGAAAAATCCCATCTAATGCACGTACATTCATGGGCTTTTTGACCCTACAGTAATGTATGCATTTCGGTTGCAGGCATGCATTTCGATCTGCTACCGAGATGGTGGGCACGATGTCGCGATTCATTGCGACATCCTGCGACATACACGGAGGATTATCTGAATGAGGATAAGCGCTGGCACTTCAAGCGATTATCGCGACGCACGTATTTACTTTTGAAAAATGAATCCAGCCCATACATTTACCAGAAGTTATTGTTATTACATGTCCCTGAGCAAGGGGCATAAGTGTCTAGGTCCTCACTGTGAGCGCTCAGCTTCAGTCTTCTCGAAAGTTTGCCTGGATGCCAAGGTTTATCGAAACTAGACTGCTTCGCTAAAGGCTCTGCATGGATTGTAACGTACCAGAATGCCATGGTATACCAGAAAATTTCTCCGTAGTCGTGAGCTGCTCGACAGCGCTGGACCATAAAATGCCAACACGAAACGCTGCGCCGGAGTTTGCTATGACGCTCGCATTTGATGAATTCAGACCTTTAATGGGGTGCACTAATCAAGGAACGGAAATAAGGAAAGGTTGTTCGTGGAGTTACCAGGCGAGCCGATCCCGAGCTTATCCTATTATATCGTATCCCTTTTCTTTACTCCCTCCCGTATTGCCAGAGTCATCACCCTTCACTTTAAACCTATTCCCAAGGTTTTTCTCAATCTCCCCGTCCCGACGCTCCTGTAACACCCGAAGGACTGCAGTAAGACCTTTGCGAACGAGCAGTACAACCTCTGACGCCCTTAGGATTGTCAAGTCCATGCTTTCCGACTCGGTGAAGGGAAGTAATGACGCTTTCATCGTCCGGCTTGCGAGGAAAATATCGCGATTCTGGAAATCGCTTTTCAGCGAAAGTAGTGCCTGATGAACTGCATGCGAGGTGCTGTTCATAATAGTGTGAATTTTTGTTTTTAACGACTCTGTCCCATCCGAGCCGGACACATCATCCAACGCAATCACGAGAACCCCCAGTTCATGGAAAAAGTGATCGACATCTTCAGGGTCCAGCCGGTTGTCAACGAGCAGAATGGGTTCTGCGATGCTTTTAAAGTATGAAGCGCTCTCGTTCCAGTCATCCCAATTCCGCTGCTGAATTGACGGTTCAGATTCAGGAAGAGAATAGGAGGATGAGTCAATCTGCTGTATTTGGATGAAAGCTGCGAGATCGAGCAGGACGTCCTCTGTTTCTGATAGCGCTGATATCACGCTGCTGAGCAGCAGTACGTTTAGTAAAACGCCGGTGGTAATCAAAAGGCCGCGTTTCTTGGAGCGCGGTGTGTATCCGTCCTTTTTATACCATGCCCAGTGTGCTAGACGTTGAACGAAAGAATGAGAAGGTGGTGATCTGTGGAAGGAGCGGGCAGCGTGGATTTGACATTGCCGTGATATTCGTAAGGCTGAAGAGGGCTGAAGACGAATTGAAGAGGAACGCAGAACGGTATTGAGATTGAGAGATGGTCGCAGCATAAGGAGAGGTGAAAGGTATGACTGACGGCTCGGGCCGGGTTTCTCGTAGCACAATTCATTCATTGAACTCAAATTACACTTGGATATAATAAGGATAAATACAGGTTTTGCAAGGTACAACAGGAAAACGAATCAGCAAAGCATTTAACAAGGTCACCAAATCTTCCGAGCTTATCCTCACTCCTCGTCGTATTGCGTGAGCTAGGAGACATTTGCATCAGCACAGGATCGAGGGTGTAAATGCTTGGAACTTACATCAAGCGTCAATGTCCTTGAGCTATTCACTTCTTGATCACGGTAGATTCCCACTAAAGAGTCACCACGCTCGTATAAGGATCCCTTCAAACTGATTACTACAAACTGGAATGATTTCGAGGCCTGGCTTTTAATGTAATTGGCCACCTTGGCCACATTCGTGTTGTCCAGTGCTGCATCAACTTCGTCCAAAACGAAGAATGGAGCCGGTTGGTAGCTACACATCATGAGTTCGGAGAGAAATTGATCAGTTGAGAAAGCCCGTACCTATGAATTGCAAACAGGAGCGCCAGTGCCGCCACAGTCTTCTCTCCTCCGGATAATTGCTCCATATCACGGAAACGCTTCATCGGAGGCATTGCATGATATTTGATACCTCCGTTATATGGTTCCTGGACACGTCTTATTAAGAACTTTGAACACTTCCCAATGATGCCTTACTTCGGAGTCATCCAAGCTCAGATACGCCACCCCGCCCATGGGCGCTGCTTTGCCTTTGGTTAGATCTTTGTATACTTGATCTATTCGATCGGATATGTGGGTATAGGCAGCCATGAACGTATCGCTCCTGTTATTTTTTCTGAGTGAGTGTTTCATGCTCACGTTTTTTTGACACGCACCGCCGCTTCTGAACATCTTGGAACTTTTCCCTAGCCGTTTTCGAATCTTTACGCGCCTTCTCAGTTTCAGCTTCTGTTTCGGCAAGTTTCTGTTCTACGTCGTCCAACCTATGAAATGACGTTGACCTCCGGCCACCTTGAATGAGCTCGACACCAACCTTTCCATGGCCTTCATGTTTGGAGCCATATGCTCAATTTCTGCATTGAGTTTAGTTATCTGGGCATCAAACTCGGCTAGAGCCTCAGAGGATCCATCCTAAGCGAACATTAATTGGAGCAAATAACGAAGCCCAGATTCACACGCACTTCCCGCTCTTCCTGGACGATATCCGCGAAATCGACCTCGATTCCGTAGTCTTGGACGGTCTTCGGCCGCTGAGTACCCTCTTCATCATCGCCATCGATGTCCATAGCAACTTCCTCGCGTAGATTCTACACGGGACACAGCACAGAATCAGCTTTCATCGTCGCCAGCGGTGTCGATATTTCCGTACCTCCTCCATGGGAACATTTTTCAGATTGCCGGAAAGAAGGGGAAGTCTGATCTCTTCCAGCCTACACTTTCTATAGGTGGATGAACGTTCCATGGCCAATTTCTCGATCTCGTCATTCTGCAAAATTGTTTATTCAATCGGCAGTAACGTCTAACAAGGAAAAGAATACTCACGAGAGCACTGATTTCCTTCAACGCCTGGTCCAGTCCTCTGGAGGCCTTCGAAGCTGTTCGTTTAGCTTGTTCGACAACTTTAGTCTTCTCGTCCAATACTTCCTGAAGCTCCCCAAGCTCTTCCTTATGGGAGGAAACGGTTTCCTCGAGTTGCGCCAGCTCTTGCTCTACAGCCGCTTTACGTTCCTCCAACTTTGCAAGGTTTCCTTCTTCACCCTTCACTAGACCTTCAAGGTGAGATAGACGCTCCCTACTTCCTCGTAAAGCTTCGTTTTCGTAATCCGTTCTGTGTGATCCTGTGAGTAAGACTCGCATATGAGCAATCAGAAATGAAACGCACTGATGAGTTAAACGAGCGATCTGGTTATCATATCTTAAGCGAGCCTCGCCTTCCTCTTGTGCCAACTTCAATTGACGCTCCTCGAATTCACGAATGCTGGCTGCCCGGATCCTACTACAGAAATTAGCGAATATTTGATCTTCCTCGGCATTGACTGTCGCCGAGAGAGAGGCAATCTCTCGCTGGAGCTTGTCATAGTCTTGCTGAGCCTGGAAGACCGAACGTAATGGAGCCTAGGGTACAGGTGATGGAGTAAAAAAGGTTGATTACCTTCTTCAGCTCGGGCCCGATTTTTTGTATTTCCCGCTCAAGGTGCTTGGCTTCATCCTAAGGCCGCCGAGCCTTGTCTTACAAGCATTCTGGGGGACTGTCAGAATCATCAGGGAGTGGGTAAAAGTTCTTCTACGGACCAGTTCATCTCTTGCGATGGTGATACTGGACTCCAATTGCGAAATCGTAGCAATCAGATTCTCGTCCGTCTTTCCCCTGGGTTTCTGTTTGCTGAGGTCCCTGAGTCTCGTTAGAAGGGTGTCCCTTGATTTCTGCAGACCCTGAACATCCTTCTCATCCCATTTCTTTTCGCTTCCATGGGTACTGCGTCCACCGGTAATGAGACCGCTCTTATGGATGACCGTTCCTTCCAACGTAACCGCTAGAGAAAAAGATACCGTCGGTAAAGGTCCCATGAATATCAGCCTTGGGAGTCGAACGGACCTTTGACTTCCTGCCCTTTTTCATAGCAAACATATTTGGCGACCTCCATCGAATCGCACACAAGTGCGTTTCCGCAGGCATGATGCATCGCTCGTTCGACTGCAGGTTCATACTGAATGACGTCCACTGCTAGCCGGGCGCCCTTTGCGAAAGATCGGAACTTGTCGTTGACCGGTTTGACTTGAATGGTGTCGAGTGGGATGAAAGTTGCCTGACCTGCACGTTGGTTTCGCATGTACTAGAGAAAATTTACGTTGTTTCGAACTCAATCCGTGCAAGAAAACGGATCATACCTCGATACAGTCAATGGCAGTCTTCTCTTCGTCAACAACAACAGCATCGAGGTTTCTCCCCAGTACCACAGACACAGCAGTTTCGTATTTTCTTTGGGATGGTTTGCAGAGATCGATAACTCTTCCGCGTACACCTGGAAAGATTCTTTGGAGGCTGCTTATTGTCTCCTTCAATTTTCGCTCTCGTTCAGACTCGTTCCTATCGACGCCAGCTTGCAGTAACTGTTGATAAACGTTCTGGAGTTTCTCATTGGTCTCAGCTTCCAGCCGTCTGCAAAGAGGTCAATCGGCCGTCAATAATTTGGCTGTCCCTGACGTAAGGACTCACGAAATCTTCGTCCGCTCTGATTGCTGATTCTCCAGCTCCTGCTTCTTAGAACTCAATTCGGTCTGCATCTCGGATATCTTTTCCTCGAGTTCGGTCTTTTTCGTGGTTTGAGTGGCGATCTCCTCACTGCGGGAAGTCCGCTTTTCCTCCAGAGCCTGCAGTTTCTCCTTAAGCGCGTTTAAAGCTCGACCACTTGCCTTTTCTTCACGAGTCAACGTTTCTAGTCTCTGTCGTTCTTCGATGGCGCGAAGATTGGCTTTGGTTTTTCTGTAATGAACGCAAACGAGCCTAAGGAGCTGAACATGAACGGACAGCGGAAGACGTACAGGCTCCGATACTCTTCCAGGTTATCCTCACTGAGCGCCATGTTATTCTGAGATGCCTTACGTTGGGCTTCTATAGAGTCTCTCAGTGATTGGTGTCAAACTTTGAAGTACTGATATACGACCTTGGGCTTTGTCTGCGTCCTTCTTTACCTTGGCCAGTTCAGTTTCGAGGTTTCGAACTCTGTCCTCCAAGTCAGTCTGTGTTTTAACGACTTCTTGTTTGGTTTTGGCAGCGTTGTTCATTTTGCGGGTGGAGTGCGTGATTTGTGCTTCAACTGAGACAAGATCAGGTCTCTGCCAGTTGCAGTGTCAGAATTATCCAGCGCGCGGAACGGCATTGTCACACCTTGGTATCCAAGGATTTTTCAGCCTTTTTAATCTTCTTCTCCATTTGCATGAGACTTGTACGAGCCTTGGCCTGATTAGCCCTGGCTGCATCCAATGCCCCCTCATGTACGCGTTGCTCCTCGCGTTGTGCCGTCAAATCTTTGTTCTTCGTTCGTATCTCGTGTGAATTGTGTTCAATCGACTCCTCGATGTGGTACAGCTTGAACAGGGTTCTATGGAGAATCAGCGCGTCCTAGATTAAAAGAAATGGTTATAAGCCTTAGAAATATGCATACTAGTACACACATACTCTTTCCTGCTCCATTGCCTCGAATCTCTCAGCCTCTCCCTTCTGTTCCTTGTACTGCTTTATCTCTCCTGCAATGCCGCGCCGTTTGGAAAAGTTGAAGGTCGCGTTCTCAGTCGCTTTATCTAGATCTTCCTTGGCCTTGTCATACTCCGAGCCCAACTCAAGACTCCCACTAATTTGTTCTATGAGTTTGGACAGTTCCCGAGGGGACTGTGAGGCCACTGCTTCAACGTCGCCCTGAAACACAAGAAAGTTCTTGGCCTTCACGAGAATATTGTGAGACACGAGTGCAGCATTATAAGCAGCATATGTCACGGTTCGAGTGTTGAGTTTATATTCCGAGGCACCAGTGGTGGAAATGCTTGAGATACAACAAATGTCAGAACCAAGATGAAGAACAAGATGAGTCTCTCACGTTCTCTGAAAAATCCATTCCTTTTCTTGGGCATCGACATAGACCGCCGAGACCCACGCTTTCTTGGCGGTCCCTTCACCCTCACCTTCCTCCTCGTCCTCTTCCTCGTCCACCGCTATAGAATCCTCTGCATCGTCTTTTCCCAGACGTCTCCCTCGATAAACTAGATCCTTTAGTTGTGAGCTCCGCAGTTGGGCACTTTTGACACCCAAGACGAATGAAATGGCGTCCATGAGGTTGGATTTTCCTGCTCCATTGGGACCGATAACAGAAGTGAAATTCTGAAACGGTCCGATTGTTTGATGACCTCTGGAAATAATTACGCTAAATATTCAAAGACAATTGTTGGTAACTTACCGATAAGATTTGAAATCACAAACCTCAATGCGAACCAGAGGCATAGTGAACGTCGGGGAAGAATTGTAGGGCACGTGCAGCGCGTTACTGACGGTGAATTCGTTAGTTTTTCCCAAAGGTAATATTATGTGTTTACTCATCAATGATGGTGGGCGTATGGTCTAGAGGTATGATACTCGCTTTGGGTTGGCGCCTATTTGCGAGGGGTCTTCGGTTCGAATCCGGATTCGCCCCTTCTTTTTTCGGGCACAATCTTCATTTCATTTCATTCTACTCATACAAAAATACTCTTCCCCCCGAGCCTACAACTTGGCATGCGGAGAAGACTTCACAATATACGCAATACCACTTCCAAGAGCATCCTAGGGACGGTAAAAATTGAGAATAGATCACTTTCATTACTGGTCCTCTCACCTTTCCAGTCCTTAGATTTTTAGTGACAAACGTTACCTCAATCGTCCCGTTGGGGCCAGGACCAACTTCCCAAATCTGGGTCTCGAGCGCATCGCCTGGCTTCACAGGTGACGAAAATCGGACACCAAAGAACTTGAGCGAATCTGACTTATTGCCGCCGATGACCTTGACAACAGCACGAGCGGCGAATCCAAAGCTGGAGAGTCCATGAAGAATAACACCTCCGAAGCCAGCTGCTTGACCGATTGCGGGATCTGGTTTACCGCTTGAGTTTCGTTCAACACGTTCAGGAGAAGGTTTGTACGGACCAATATGAAGAGGGTTGTAATCGCCAGAAAGACGATATATCAGAGCCTGCTCGCTTAACGTCTGATCTTTGTATACCCAATCTGGCTTCTTGTTCTTAGGAATAGGCTTAGCTTGAGGGGGTCCAGCGATTGCCTTGTTGAACTTGTCTCCCGTTATCTTCATTCCTAGATTGAATGACGAACTCTGTTTAAACAAGTCAGGTTAGCTATAGAAGAAACAACCGAACAAGATACTTGCATAAAGTTTGGCGTATGGCACATTCTGAGGATCAACCAGTTGACTTTCGATTGTGAGAACGACACCAGTTTCTGTAAACACCGAATCGGCACCGGTTTACGCCCAAAGAAGGGCAAACGTACTGTTCTCTGAGATACCGGTGTACCTTGATTTCCATTTCCATCCTGGACCGCTGGTGAGAGGTAAAGGTTTGAGAATTTCAATGGATTGGGATCCGTGAACCTGCACGCGTATGCATGAGTTAAGCCCCCCACTGATCATGGCTCATACGGACAATTTTGTTGGGATCTGCTGGCGGCAACCCAGGTACCTTGTCGCCTTTCATTCTGTCAGCGAATACGTTCAGTTCTTGACTTTCACCCTTGAATGTCAAGACGACTGGATACGTGGGGAAAGCTCGAAACTCTGAATCTACGAGGAAAGTCAAGTTTGAGCAAAAAACAGTTCCCTCACGGAGAACTCTTTGCCGGGCCAGCCCGGCAATGCGAATTTTCCTGAAAGGTGATTAGAAACATACTGAGTTCTGAAGCGGATGTCAGTGGCTGTGAGCAGATGAATGAACGAAAGCGTACCGTAAACAAAGGGCAGATCTCCCTCAGGATCCCTCGCTCCTATACCCAACGCATAGAGTACCAAATCGCGTTTCAGCCAAGTGACCTACATGTCCGTCCAGGTACTGAATATGCAATTCAACCCAAGCTCTGATTCGGCTTACTGGTTTATCTGGTAACTCATGCCCGACAACTTTAGAGACTTCGGCCGCTGACATCCTGCTTGTGCTAATAGGGAGACCTTGAGGACAAGTGGGTGTGGAAGATTCAAGACAGAGCTTTGAATGTGGGGAAAACAGGTGTTTCGGCTATACTTTATTCCCGCGCCGCTCGATGACTCACGGCCTAAACGCGCTCAATGTGACCTCGACGCGTCAGTTTTCAGACATGTTTCCGTGTTTGAATAGTCAAGGCCTTCAAACCGATCATAGCATAATAGCCCAGCTAGAGATACATACATGCGTCCAAACCAGTATATTTTATAATACATGCTCAGAGCGAAGCCATGATCGCTGGAGCTTTCTCGATATACGCGATACCTCCACCGAGTGCATCCTGAAAAGCAATTCAGAAATAGCCTGGCCGCTAATAATGCAAACGTACCTTTCCGCTGGTCAAGTTCTTTGTAACAAACGCGATCTCAGTCGTTTCGTCAGGTCCAGGTCCCACCTCCCAAGCGTGCGTCTCTAGAACATCTCCGGGCTTGACGGGTGAGGTGAATCTCACTCCGATAAGCTTGAGCTTTTCCGGTTCATTATAGGCAATAGCATTGAGTAGGGCACGGGCAGCGAATCCAAATGTAGCCAGTCCATGAAGAATTGGTCCACCGAATCCAGCTAACCGACCAACTTGAGGATCTGAATATTTCGATTATTAGTCGCATCATGCAAGCTAGAAGGCCAGTCATACCGATATGAAGAGGGTTATAGTCTCCCGAGAGTCGATATATAAGCGCCTGTTCCGGAGATGTCTGTTGGCGCGCGACCCAGTCTGCCTTTCTGTCCTTAGGAATAGGTTTGGCTTGAGGAGGACCGGCAATCGCTTTAGCAAAGCTTTTTCCAGTGATCTTCATTCCAATATAGAATGTGGATGCCTAGATTCAGAGACTAGGTGAATAAATTATCGCGAGTGAACTCTGGTGCTTACGTAGAGCTTGGCATACGGAACGCCCTGAGGGTCAACGAGGATGTTTTCAGCGGTGACGATAACTCCGCTCTCTGAATTGGACGCGTAAGAAGCGAAGATGAATACAGAGGACGACACGCACTGTTCTCAGAGACTCCGGTGTATTTCGTCTTCCATTTCCATCCGGGACCGCTCGCTACAGGCAGAGGCTTGAGAATTTCGAGGGATTGTGACCCATGTACCTAGATAGAAAAGGAAATATAAGCACAATCTTCAATTTCGGAGTAGATATGATATATCGCACCATTTTACCCAGGTCCGCCTTTGGTAGTCCAGGCAGGTCGTCTGTCTTTGCTATGTCGGCAAACAGGTTGACCTCTTGACTGTCACCCTTAAATACTAAGACTACGGGGAAGGTGGGGAAGGTGGCAAAAAGAGGATCTGTAGGATTCAACACGTAAGGACGTCGTTTCGGTCGGTCCTTCGAATATTCTGCTCACCGAGTTCTAGAATGATTTCGTCAGTTGGCTGCTATAGACTGGATGAAGGAGACGCACCGTAGATGAAAGAGAATTCGTCCCCGCCATCTTTAACACCGATTCCAAGAGCATACAGAATGACATCCCGCTTGAGCCATGACACCTATCGACGTTTGTTTAAGCACATATACAGAGTGAAAGTCAGGAAGAAGTCAACCGACCGGACGGTCAGGAAGCTCATGTCCAATCAGTTTTGAGACCTCTGCAGCCATTCTGCTATCGAGGGAGGGCAATGTTAATGGTGCGAAGACAAGGTCGACCTATGGCGATATCCTTACCTGGGACTCGGAAAATCAAGGGTTCGGTAAAGCCGGACAATTCAAATCCGCCGCCGGGCTCTTGGGTCTTGAGGATAGCGAACTCTACTTGGCTGACGAAATTTCTTATCACTGGGAGCTGACGCGGACGCCCTGTGTTGTCTTTGACATTTACATAATCATAATCATACACAATATCTCGAGTAAGGCCAAGAATCATATAAGGAACCGACCGCAATCTAGCGTCTCACCCTCTTCACATCTCCACCATCCCCTCGATCCGGAATGGTTCCCTGAGCTGCCATCAATCCCATCCCAGGCGCAAGCCTGCGTTCTCGCGGTGGTTGTGGTTGTGCCGGCCCTGGGTTAAAGGTAGTTCTATTTCAAGCCTCATCGTCACAAATAAGCTTTAAACGGGAACGAGAGGAGCAAACCTCATTGCATCTGCGGACCTCTTAACTCCGATGTTCTGCTGTTATAGACTCGTCAGAAGAAGAAAATTTAGATTGTTGGATGTGTGTATTCACCATTTCCGGAGGGAACGTGAACCCCCCCATCCGACGCGGCACGAATGTTGATGGTGTACCTATAGTAGAGGACCCTTGGGCTTGAGGGACTCCATGGTTGGACCCATTAGTCGAATTATTTCCATAATAAATGGGATCTGCGGTCCTCGAGATGTTAGAGGCAGGACGCTGAGCTTGATGGTGAGAAGACTGTTGTTGTGGATGATTGCGTCGTGCATCAGAGTCGGCCGAAGTATGAGAAGAGTCTGTCTGGGCATTTTGGTTCCAGGTCGATGTTGAGGTTGAAACCTTGCTATCCTTGCTTCCTACGCTTTCCTCGAAATTAATAGGCCTGCCCATATCAACCTCACCCAGATCAACAGATGCGAAAAAAGCATCATCTTCGGAACCGTAAGCGAAAGAGTCATCACCGCCACCGTCATCGTCCAGAGGCTCACTCAGAGGCGCAGGATCCGGTGCAGCAACGGGAGCGCGGTGCGCTAACGGAGAATCAGCAAAAGCGACTTGACGATTATTGGGGCCGGCCGGCCCTGGAGGAGGAGGTATAGGCTGAGCACCAGGGGTTATGGGGGTATTCAAGCCATGCATAATGGCAGCAGTCCGAGAAGTAGATCCTCGAGAAGAGGTTCCCGGAGCGGGGGTAACGTTGGTATTTGGTATCGGTATAGTAGCCTTCGACGAGCTTGCTGAAGCAGTAGATGAGGATGATGCCCCTCGAACTTGCTGCCGAACGTGAGGTGGAATAGACGATAATGGCTTAGCCGATACCGGTTCCGATTTAACAATGGAGACTGGCGCACTGGTCGAAGAGCTAGTCGGCTTGGATGATACTGGTTCCGGCTTGACGGTGGAGACGGGTGCATTAGTCGAGGAGCTAGCAGGCTTGGATGGATTCGATGTCGCGGAACTAGGATCAGCATTATGCGTATCATTCGCGTATTCGGGCCTTCGATGGAGTTTGTCTTTGTCGAATTTCGGCTAAACGACAAGAATTAGTTGCGGAACACAAGAACTATTTCGGGCACGCACGGGAGTAACTTTGACTTTGACAATTTCATTCGTGTACTGCTTGTCATACAGACAGTTGCCTAGTAGGTTGCCAAAGTTGCGTAGGCATCGCTTGAGAGCATCTGTGACGGCTTCCTTCTTACACTGGATAAAACATGAAGGCGAGAAGAAAGGCAAAACACTTTGTATGGCGCACCTTATCCAACGCTGGACCCTTCGACTTTGAATTCTCCAGCACGCCATATCCAACATCTTCGTGGAAAACACCGTCCCGTAAGGTGACTCGCATAACTACGGTGACTCCAACAGAGTATCTTCTCGTCTCCTCATTGTAGTCGATAAAATCGGTCGTTAAATTGACCAAATTTGAACTCCAACCGTTGAAACCAAAGACTTCATTCGCAAGATTGATGATTTTCCATCCTTCAGCATATACAAGCTTCGGACCTCCCCCTGGCCCTGGTCTAGTGGATATGTATTCAGGTCCCAGTTGTTGGTTCAATTTGGCCTGTAGAGCAGCGATCTTTGCTGCCGTGGCCTTAGAAAGGTTTAGGAACGTGGGGTCTTGCGAGAAATCAGATAGCAAGTGCATTTTCTGCGCGCTCCCGTGCATATCCTTGTCGAAAGACATCGCACCGCTCGTGATGATGTTGTCGGTGCTGGTGGGCCAGGAACTGGTAGAATCGTTGAATGAGGGGTTTATGGGCATTCCAAACGGCCCAGAGTTTTGCGATTTAGGGGAATAAAAGGAATCTAGAATGTGGCCGCTGAGAGCACCAGCCATTAACAGCGTATACAGCGTATACAGGATTGGGGTGATAGCGTAAGCGAAGGTTTAAAACAGTAGGTGAGTCAACGCACGCGTGAATAACAACTACCACGTGATCGAGACATGACTCTGAAAACCATTCTCTATATTAAGTTACATAGCCGATTCATTTTCTGCCCACCACTTTTCGGTAACCTGAGTCATGTCGTACTTGTACTGCGCGTCATCTTCAATTTGACGAGTTTTTCGACCATTTTCAACCGTGGCCACGACTTCCGGTGGAACGATCTCTCCCTTCGCAAGAGCATCACGGACTTCCATCTCACTTCTCATCCTGTCATCCCTTTCTTGTTGCGCTGGTCCATCTGGAAGATGATAGTATGGCCCAGATTCAGCGGAGAGGCGCTGAATCGTCGTTGCCCGTTCAAAACGAATGTTCTCGTATGCCTTCAGCAGAAATGGTATTTGTTCAAGGCGAGTGATATGAGAGAACAATTTTCCTAAACATTCTGCATCTTCGATCTACAGTCGAAGTAAATTCAGGAAGGGGTTTTCAGCAGATATGAAGAGTGGACCTACGGCCATTGCCGCACCTTGGGCACGATATGGCTAAAAAAAAAAAGAAGCTTTAGTGAGCAGAACCAAATTTGGGCATAATAGAGGATATGAACCGTCATGGGATGACATGCGTCGCCCACTAAAGTCACCCGACCACTGGGATGTACCCAGGTCTTTAATGGCTGCGAATCCATGATCTTATATTTGAGTGTCGTCGGAGACTTCACTAATGAAAGAATTTGCTCCACCCTATGCAAAATGAGCTAAAACTAGAGTGGCAAATAAAAAATTCGGCTACTCGCCGGGGATCCCATCCTTTAAATTGAGCTCTCATGCCATCGGTATCACTTTCCGACGTCCAAGAGTACTCTGCGCTTTGATCAGCGTCTTCTACAAACGCTGCAACGTTCAGATTTTGCTGGTTTCTCTAAAAAGAGAGATGGAGATAAAGGGTCAGGCATAAACGGCGAGGATCCCTTACAATTCCGTATGCCACAAAATGCTTTTGTGGGCCTACCCAAACCGAAACGGTAGGCCGTTCAAGGAGTGAGCGTAACTCCGGAACTTTGTTGACATCATCTCCTGGAAGAACAAATCGATATGCTGAATCACCGGTGTATCGTGCTTGTTGAGAGCCACCAACGAAAGCGTCGCGCACAATACTGCGTATACCATCGGCCCCGATGATCAGATCGGCTACAACACTCTCTCCCGAGTCCAAGACGGCAGAAGGCTCATGAGGATTAATAGTGGTGATCCTACTACTACCACGGTAGATGATGTGCGGCATTGCCAAATCATAAAGCACGCCATGAAGGTCTGCCCTCTGTTAATTGCGATATGCCGTCGATGCTTCAGCAATTTGTATCATAAGCTACTCACATGTAAGAGGTAGCTCAGGCCTCCGTATCTTTGCGCTGCCTCATCTCCGCCTGCGTAACTCGCTAAAATTTCGCCATTCTTGTCTACAAAGATGAAATTGAGCCCAGAACATCAGAAATCAAGAGAAGGTGAACATACATCGACACAGGTAAGTGTTGAGCATTCTATCATTATGTGCAATCTCCTCCAGCTTTGAAGCAAGGCCCCAACGAAAAAGGATACGAGTCACATCTATGAATAAAGTTCACCGATACGCTGGTTTGAAACAAAGACAAGATACCGCACTCGGTGAAACTGATATACCTGCCCCGACTTCTTTCGGAGATGCAGCCGCCTCAAGAATAGTAACTGTGTGGCCTGCAGCAGCAAGGGAATAAGCAGTGGCCAGTCCTGCAATTCCGCCTCCAATCTGCCAGTAGTAATGATAAGCTGTATTTTTAACACAAAGATAGTACTCGGAGGCGCTTACAACTAGGATATTCAAGTTCAGAAGCTGTTTCTCTACCTAATACTGGCCCGTTAGTGCGATTGGCCGTTCAAGATCAAAGAAGTGGAAGACTCACCATGTCATATAGGGACTGCGTTTGAGTAGGGTTCTGGAAAATCCAACTCGTTTATACATCGATATTATCCCGTTTTTCCTGCCTGGGGGTCATTCTGCTTATCTTGTATTCCGAGCTTCTCCGTAAACAACGTATCACAAGATACCAATGCCGTACTGACATCTGTGGGACGAACAGAAATGTATTCCCCAAAGGCGCTACATTGCGGCCTGCAATGGGCATGTCCACGGCCTCAAGTTGAACTGACGCAACCTGGTCTTTCTTCAAAATCTCGTGGGATATACTCGATCCGTAGAGAATATCACTGATTCTGCGTGAGATGAAGGGAGAGAGAGAAAGGTACTCGAGTTGAGATGTCGAAATCCGAGGATTCGGCATCAGGCGGACCTGAGCGCTTACTTATGTAATGGGAATTTTTGATGGTCATCGATAATCCACATTTCGAGTAGGAATCGATTTAGAGGGTTCGCTAACATTAAAGTCTGGCGGTAAGTCCACAATAGTGGTATAAAAAATGCGCGGTGTTGTTGAAAGAATGAAGGAACGAAGATACGTTGAGGCTTTGGCTGAACGACCTTTGCAAAATAGTACACGTAAGCGGACCAATCAGGCGGACGTCAAAGCTGATCTTATCGAAGTGGCTGATCGGGTACGCTAGGAAAATGCCTGACGCCAGTAACTACAGCTTCCCCACGGGCAACTGCCTGCCCTCAGACGGTTCAAGCAAAAGTTACTTAAACGGTGCCAGGCCACCTTCTGGCTTCCTTCCGAGATTTCACCGATCTTCGGTTTATGTAAGCTTTCCAAAGGCAAGCACTACGCAAGATGAATTTCTCCAAGAGGCTTCTGTTTAAATTTCTATTCCAAAGATAGAATATATAAACATCAAAGAAAACTCCGAGCGCTTCATTGGATGCTGTAACCTTCCTTGGTCCAGTCTGTCAACCTCCAACATCGTTCTCTTGTTTGACAGAAATACCAAGCCCACTCGGAATAGTATTCCCACCCGAGACGGAAGGGTTACTTTCACCTGATACAGAGTTCAATCGAGACCTTCTGCTCCCATCGCCTATAGAAGCCATGCTTCGAGTGTACGGTGAACCTATGATGGAGCTCCTCGACGTACTAGCTCCGCGCTCCCAGGGAACAGAATCCGAGTGCCGCCTCCCAGTAGCACCATGTACATTGGAAACGCTCGGACTCCCATGAGTAGGACTGTTCGATAGAAAGTCTAGCCATGTGCTGTCGTTAGCTGGAGTAGTGTTTTGAGTACTACCTACATAGGAAGAGAGGACGCCTCAGTAGGGACATTTTTTCAAAAAAAAAACATCGGATTCAGCGTACTGGATATTGGAGTATTGGGACTATATCCGGAGCTTCCGCCTTCTGACCAACTTATATTGTTACCTAGATGAGCAGTAGTTCCTGGAGCACGATTGCGCGATTCTCCCTCCAGATATTTGAAGTCTTCACTGCCAGTAGAGTTACCTCCTGAGCTCATGCTGTGTCTCATGATTGGTGGGTATAATGCAGCATCGTAGGCCGTACTTCGCGGGGATAGTTGGGCGTTCCGCTGTTACCGTTGCGAGAGCCTTCCCTCGCTGGATGAGCCGAGGTTGCAGGAAACGAGGCGGACTCTGGTTGGAACGTCGTCGGAGTAGTGGCCCCCCGAGGTAATTATTATTATAGGTGGACTGCCCATGATGAGATCGACTGTAGCCCTGGTTAGTGGGCGAGATGTTATAAGAATCCCTCTGGTTGCGATCGTTACTAAGGGAGACTGTTACAGACAGCCCAACGTTGTTAGCACCAGTAGACGAGAACCACAAAGCGGCCCCACCTCCTGAATATTTTGACCTCTTATTCGGCGACAATGGGTGATGAAGGTGATGACGGTCGGAAGAAATTGCGGGAGAGTTCATTCCAGGCACTGGCACTGGCGGCGCGTCGCTGTAGCCCAACTTCTCTGGAATGAGAATCGTCCTGGGACCACGACACAGAATAAACACATACATTGAGCGGCATTTCTTCTGGTTTTATAAGCGCATCGTTACGTCGCTTGACCCCCCTACGTAAATCCTCCTCCTCCTCCATTTCTTCCTCGTCGACATCCCCAAAATTTTCAAATTTGGTACCGGGCACTCCGAGTCCGGAAAAATCGGCTGGTCCCCGACTCTCTTTCTCGCCATCATGCTGGGGCAACGTATTTTGTTAGCTTGCTGGAGCAGATATACGAAGCTATTAACATACTCTGAGATGCCGTTGCACTATGTCGTGAACATCAGAAGAACAGTACTGATACAATTTCGCATGGTGCCCCGGTTTTTCTTCTGGGAGAATAAAGCCAATGAGTCTCGTAAACCTTCCATAAATTCCTTGCCATACCAAAGATGATGACCGCGACGTCGACGCTGCAGAGCACTCCCAACTCGTAGGCTTTCTTGAAAAGGCCGTATTTCCTCTGAATTCAGGTCAGTTTAACGGTGCCAATGTTAGAACGCGTCGCGATAAATTTATCGCCCGGGGAACCTCAAAAATAGGGAAGCGTACCTTTTGAAAGGTAACTGAACCTGTACTCCGGGAAGAGTGAGTTAGACTGGACCTAAAAGCCCGACGTTTCACATACGATTGCGCTCATGCTAAAGTATAGGCATTTTGATGACAACGGTGGTGCGAAAATGGCAGTGGCCAAAAGTTGAACGTCGTGACAATAAAAATGAACGGTTATCCCGTTTCAGTAACGGCGTATGGCAATCGGCGTGTAGACTGACCGTGATCGGCTGGATTTCGATTTTTCTTCTACCCATTTATCGAGGATGGTTAAGAATCGAGATGGGTGTGGAGAACAAATGGCAGGCTCGAAGGACGTCCTGTTTTTGCATTAGTGAATGATGCTCGGCATGAAAAGTCAAGATGCCGAAGAGATCCTCTTAACGGCGCGTTCCCATGCGATGAGTCTCCTTACCCGCTCAGGTTTTCCGGAAACTGAGCTGACAGAAAACCCGTGGCACCATCGTTTGAATTCATTTCACCAACAGCTGCCGTCACTCTCGACCTCTGATATGTTTACTTTCTTGATCTCCGCAGTAACACAGATCTCCTTAACGAGGAATCAGATTGTTGCAAGGTGCACCTTGACTTTACTCGACGCCCTTTCTGCTTTTGAGCAAATAAATTTCAATCCCCGATCCTCTTCCGAGATGCCGATCCTGAATCCGTATCCCATTTTTATAAAGACCATCTTGCTCCCAACCCTTGTACCCAACCCTTGCACATGCCAATCGCTCAGTGCCGGCGTTCTGACTGCCGTCATATGCGTCTTCCCAGCTTCACTTCTTGCCCTCACGTCACTTCCACAAGACCCCATTCTCGAATACCTGCCTCTCCTCCCAAAGTAGGATAAAGCTTTTCTGAAGAAGGCTGACATATCACTACATTTTTTGAGCCCTCTGCGAGGGATGCTCACATGGACTGCTGAGTGTCCTAGTTTGTGCAGATCTTCCCATCTATCCTTTAGTCGTTTCATCATTCTTACTCTTGGCTGATCTTCCCTTGTTTATTCTCGAAAGTCCCAAATTATGCCTGCGCTCTGTTTGACTTTGTGATCCCGAGTCTGAGAATTAGTGCGTGGCCCGATAGGCCGAGTATTGAGGAGCGTATGGGATACCTGCGGAACTTCCTCGTCAAGCGCACAATGAACAGTAATCACCGTTCACACGTCAAACAAGGAGCTACTCCATGTATGCGCCTAACTTTCTCTTGCACTTATCATCAGCATCGAATCAAAAGCTGAGAAGTTTCGTTGTTGTTTTCGTGCCTTCATCTACTAACTAGGTCAAGATCTTGATAATCCCTACAGATGGGAAGATTCGAGGCAAGAATGTAAATATAGAGCGTCATGAAGCGATATAACGAGTCAGTAGCGCTATTGAGCTTGTACGAATGTGTGATGTCTTCCAAGTGACGGATTCTGAGCAGCTGCAGTGGACGAAAAAAATTTCACCCTTACATACATCCGTGAGAAGTAAGACTTTGCGGGAAAGTGCTTGAAGGCGTCCCGAGATTTTTGAGAAGACGAACGATCCACCAGCCATCAACTCGGAACATTTTCACTCAGAGGTGACTAGCATGGCGTAAGAATTTAAACTTACCGTCTTGCTTGGTATGTCCTCTAGTATTAATGTAAATAATGAGGATTGGCGCGCCCAAGATAAGGAAAACCCGCAAAGGTTCCGACGTTAGCCCTTCCTTTGTAGTTTAAGAAGCCCAATTGCATGTGAAGGGGATCTTTTACGGCGAAAGCGGGCGAACTGCGAAAATTCATGAGATCAATTTATACACGCCAAAGAGATTCACAACTTGTGGACAATGGAACTAGTAATTCAGCGTTGTTCATGCCGATGTCCTTGAGACAGCGGTATGGAATCGCAGCTATTGAACCGAATTTAGAAAGCCTTAATGAAAATTCTCTGATGCGGATTCTTGGATTTTTTGTCCCCCTAAGCATAATGAACCAAGGGGGCTTCCTCGGAGCGCTCATTGTTCTCGAGACGGTCAGGATGCCTGCCTTTCCATTTGCTCTGATCATCCAGAAAAAATCAACAAGTCGTGTAAACCGGCGGGCTGAGGGGGGTTGGTTTACGTCAGTATGCATATCGGGCAGATGCATTTACCAGTGCAGCCGCGGTATAGAGGCTGAATTCAGGAGGAAAAGCCGACACGGAAGGATGAATATGGAAGGGGGCGGCACTGACATAGCAGATACGGGCTTGGCAATTCGTTTGTCGTGTTCGCCCGTGTGGGAAATGGCCGTAGCAAACATATTCTTTGCCATGGCGTCTTGGTTTTTGAAGTCTCCTGATTGTAGAAAGATGCATTCGAAGAGCAACGAGCTGTGCGGGAGTGATTAAAACGTTCTGAGAGATGGAAACGCCGTGTTTATAGTTCATCAGCTGCAGGATCTGTTTCGATCGCTTTCTACCAGATCCGGCGGCGAGTGCCTCTGAGCGCCGCTAACAATGGAAAAAAAGTTTTCTTTTTTTCTCTTGTGGTTGAAAAAACGAGTAAGAAAAATCGGGCTTTCATTCAATGGGCTTGACAGTCTCTGCGCCTACTTTCTGGAACTTTGCTTGAGCTGGCGGCCAATTGAAGTTTTACATTGAATAGCCGGAGTCGTCCTCGACCCGCCCGGTGTGGGTTTTTACCATGATCAGTCAAGCACGACCCGAGGGAGGGTTTAGTGAAACCGCGAAAGACATCTTGAAGAAATGAAGCGAGTAACCTCTGCTCGGAATGTAATGTCGGATGTAGAAACGCGTCGATAAACCATTCGCGTTGCCAAGAGTGCTCGCGTCATACGTTCCTCTTCAAGCTTTTCGACCGCCACAATTCATCAGCAAATGGCTAAAATTTGGAAGATTCGGATCAGCCGTATCAAAATGCTCGAGGCTGTAAGATATGAGGTTGAACGAGGGAAAGTACTATACTTAACGGAGGTTTCTCATTGGTGGTATTATCTGTTTAGGAATGAGCTGTAAACAGATGAAAGTGATAAGCGAGTGGCTAGGGCTTTGAGTCGCTTGTTAGGATTTTTTTCAAAAGAAAATCCAAAGGAGAGTGTGAGAACCGGGAAAATCCGGAGTTACGATTGTTGATGGTTCTGCTGTAACGTTGTCGAGTTACTTTTGTATGTCGGATCCCAGGATACAGCAGAGAACCCGACCAAAATCCTACACCGACCAAGAGCTTGCATTTTTGAAAAGGTATCAACTCAGCATTCCCCTTTTCAAGCGCTGACATCCCTTTCCTAAAGCCATTTGCCAGAATTCGAAAGAAGGACGCAGTCGGGCGTACGAGGAGATGCCAAGAAAGTAAGAATATTTCTGTCAACCTTGCTGTCTTCATTATCGGTGACACCGATGCAAATAGTTTGCGTTGGAAAAGGCGGCATTGTTCATCTCTACCTTTGGTCTGCCCCCCGAACTTGTCCATGTAGAAGAGGCGGAGCCGAGGTTCAAAGAGGTGAGCCTGCATCGCTTACCTGAGATTTTTTTGAATCCGATTAACTGTCATAAGCAGCAAATTTACAATTTTTTCAAGAATTTCATTGGTATGGAATCCATTGTTCTTTCCGGTTCAATGAATCAAGCGTCTGCCCGGTAGGAGGCAAAGAAGAAAGCTGGAGGGCCGACCACGGTCCTTGAAGAAGGCGCTGGAAAAAGGCAGGCAAATTACAACGTCCATTTCATCTGGCCTGATTGTATACCCTCAGGTGCCGGCGCGATTGTGAGCGGGACTCTAAACAGTGGGCTCAATAGCAGTTGGAATACAATCAATGTCGCCACACCCCCAGTAATGCCATACGCTCCTACATCGGGAACTTCAGCCACTGCAAGTCCAACACAAGCCAACTTGCTTTCTCCTATCCAGTATGCTAAGTGCACCGAAGCTCCAGTATCGCTCCTATGTCCACACATCAACAGTCGGTTGGTCAGCCGTCGCCACGACAGCATCGTTCATCTCTGGAATTAGCAGTAAACCTTCAGATCACTTCCGCCACGCTAAGGGATTCCTTTTCACGAGGGATTGACTCGTCGAGTCTAGCGTCAATGATTCAATCCTTTGCATTGGCCAATCCCTCTGCCACCCCTCTAACGCCAGTCATCAACTCTCTCTTCGAAGCTGTCACGTCGGAGCTGAGAGATCCCGTGCATGTTTAAGCTTATTCCTCGAGGCTTCCACTCGCTTTCAACTATCTATTATCCATGCTGGCGTCTCAGGTCCCTGGCCGGTCCCAGAGCTCTGACAATGATGATTCGGAAAAACTCAATTTTCCTAAGCCCTTCTCCCTCCTACTCGTCCTCTACGGCTGATGTTCCTCCTTCTCTATCGCTGACCAAATGCAGAGGTCAGCAAACGATCGGCAGCGAAAAAAGGACCATATCCAATGGGCACGTATACACGCCGCAGGTGATGGTCCTCATCCTCTATTCTACCGTCAACTGAATGCAAACGACAGCACTCGAGCTCGGCATGCTAAATATGGGAATGGGACAATCGAGCCACGCAGAAAGCAGCGGCTATTCATATGCCCAGAACAGGACTTTTTCTGAAATGATGGCTCGCGATGCGGTGTGGGAAGAGGATGAGTGTGAGTGGACTGCTGGTGCCTATGTTTTGAGAGCTGTTATACGGACTGCTATGCGGGGTGATCAGAGGCAGCGGGACGAATATGAGGAATTACTGGCTAGATATGAGAATCGATGGAAGGAGATCAAGGACGAAACGCGACAGGCGATGGTTGCGGCAAGTTTTTTTTTTTTTTTTGGCTCTCGCAGCTTTATCTTACTCGTTCTTGCTCAGGAAGTCCTTCTCGGTGCCAAAGAAGACCTCGCCGGCTGGAAGGTGTTTTACACGATTGATTGGTATCCCTGTCTTCATTTTCTGTTAATCCCTTTTTATGTTTTGTTACCTGCACGCTGTCTGTACTGCACTGTATGATTATATCCGATGTATGGTATCATGTTATGTACTTGCTGTAGCCTCATGATATTTATTCCAAGTCATAAACTCTTAGTGAAGCCACTTGTAAGTTGTCTCCGGCGACATTTTCAAGTGGTCACAGCCACCGTTCAAAGTGCCGCAAGACTCTTTCCATCACTGCGATATATTTATTGGTCAGGCACATGTATACGTACTAAAGGATTCAACTTACCATCTTCGGAATGTCCCTTTCTACGAATCTTGGGGACGAATAAAGTAGTCAACAGACCGCCTTTCAAAATGGAAATCCATCTCTCACCCATGAGGCTCTCGGGGATATACAAAGAGCTCGGTACCTCCTTTACATCTCTCATTGCCTTTTCTTTGTAGACCTCTGTAGAATCCAATGGCTTGCCCGACGGGCACACGTTCATCTTTCTCTCCGTGTAAAATTAGAACAGCAGTCGATACTCCTTCGACGTTGTGGATCGGACTAGATTTTCTATCCTGAGCACCACAATCCCAAGGATCCCTCTGACCAATCGCTTTCTAGACAGACACATCTATCATTAAAAACAACACAGATCAAGAGCCCTTGAGTGAAACTTGATAATCACCTCGAGTTCGGGGGATCCTGATTCCATCACCATACCCTCCCAATGTGTCACTCCTGCTCCAACTACAGCTATTTGGTAGTTTAAGATCCGTGTTTGTTTCCACTTGAGAGTTTGGAATCTCACAGACCTGCTTTGAAACGATTTTTCGTCAGGGTCACACCCCATGCGGCAAGGGACCCGCCTATTCAACAGAAACGAGTAAGGAGTTATCCTGCAAGTACAGGGTGTTTATTTATTTACCATGGCTCCATCCAGCTACAGCGAGTCTTTTTGGATCTGCCCATCCGCGACGAATGACCTCATCCAGCATACTATCACAATCGGTCCAATCCTGAGCACCTACGCCGTCATTAGCAGCATGGGCAAAAGCATGACCTCGTCCTTGACCTTGATTTATAGATCAACTGCAGATCGGACCACAAAGAGAAAAAAATCCTACTTACTGCCTCTGTAGTTTGGAGAGATTACAAGGTACCCGGCACTCGCCAAGAGCTCCCGCCAATTGGCAAAATACGGCATGTAGTCTATGCGTTTAAGAACCAACTGTCACATAGCTTCCAGATCTCGATGAACGTACCAGGTATGTCACGACTTGCTCACACCAAAAGAGTGTCAGTGGCTTAATCAGCGTATAAACATTCAGATTGGGATACTCACCGATAGGGACCTCCATGAATGAAGAGAACGGTGGGCAGAGGATGATTCGGCATAGCGCCGGAAGTTCTTACCAGACCGCTCAATTCCGTGCCATCCTCTGCTAGCCAATGAATTACCTGGACATGTACCGCCGCCGCGGTTTTGAGCCACTGCAAATGGGAAGACAGCTTTCGTCTGGTCGATGACAACGTTTCTGATACGTTAAGCACCTCAGTGCCACTGGAGAGCTCCGTCTCGGGGGTTTCTTCCACCCGGAAGGACCATACGTTAGGAGGCTCGTTTCGGATGCCAGAGCTGAGTACAACGGCAGCGACGAATGTGCCTTTACCTGTGGCGGGATCATGCGAATACTGTGCATCCCAAGCTCCGAACCAAATAGCATTTTCTAGGGTACGGAAAATGGGAAGCACCGTGATAGAAGTCCTCGTCATGGTGTTCCCGCTGAAGTAAACAGCATCTATATGGGTATCCACGTCGGTGCAGACTTCTACGGCTACCATTCCACTTCCAGCATGCTTGATACGATTCATGGTATGCATATTGACGATCCGCACGGCATCCTCGGTATCCCCGTATAACCTCAACAATCCCTCTGTCTTTCCTGTATCGTTGGAAAATGAAGCAGCGGTACTGTGAACAAATAAGGTTCGAGCGTCTAGTACATTGTCCGGCTCATAGTTTTGCAGATCCAGGACATGGCCTGAACCCAGCCAGATGTTCGGACCAGAGGGAGAGCGAGGGTATGTGCCTACAGTTACAGGACTAGAACCTGGAATAATGGATATCCTTTGTAGGATGATTTTCATCTCCGAGTATTCCGTTTCTTGACTCCAGCGTGATCGGTACAGAATCTCGAGACTGTCTGGACTCCAGGTGAACGATTCGATGTGACGCGCACTGTCGATCCGTGGATAGAAATTGTGTCCTTTGTCTGAAAGTCATACACCCATAGGCCGACTGAGGATTTCTGAGAATCAAACATTCTGGGGTCACTCGACGAGACAACTTGGACGGGAGATTCGCGAGCACTGGAGAACGCGAGGTATCGACCATCTGGAGAGATGTCAAAACTATGCACGCCTCTCCCGAGATCAAGGTACTGAGGGTCATAGAGTCCCTCGTCGAGAGTGGACAGAAACAGTCGATGGAGGTCTTTGGCTTTGCCTGGAAGCTTCCTATCGGAAAGAAAGATGACGCTGTCTCCGCTGGGATGAAAGACAGCCACTCTGTCGTTGAAAAGACCATCAGTCAACAATCGAGCGCTCTCTGCAATATCGGTTTCTGCGATCCATACTTCCGAAGTCATGCGCTCAGGACCCTTGTAGAACGGAACGACCTGGTATACGATATGGCGCGTATCGGGACTGATTTTAACATCCCGTACTTTCTGAGTTGCTGCTACGTTTGCAGGTGTTATACCTGCAGATTTAGCGTTGGTTGTCGGTTCCATCTAGGTAAAAGAAAAAACAGAGGGGGAGGGTAAAAAAATGAATCTTTAATTGAGAACGGTCAACCGTAGAGAAAAAATATCAAAATCTCACTCACATGGCCTGCCAATCTCTATGCAGCTATTACGAAGCGCTGGAACGTTGTGCTCGAGGAAGGGTACTTCCACCCTCAACCAGGTACCTCTTACCAATACCGAGAAGAAAAACATCGGAATGGCTGTCCTAGAAGGACGAAAGAATCCACTGTCAGTGATGCTTCTTCTCTGCTAAGGCTGGAGCGTGGAGACTGTTGATGACGGTGAGCTCGAGTCTGTTTAGACTTGGCCGAGGATCGGACTGAAGTCCTGAGAATCCAGGAACGACTGTGGGAGAAGTTGATGAACTCGCTTTGCGGTCGACTCTTGTGGTCGCCGCCGTGTTCGACGATGGCCAGACTTTCGATCGCACTCCTGATCGACGTTGCTCCTTCTTCCTTTATTCTTTCCTGGCAGAAGAATGCGTATCCCTTCTCTGGTCCTCACACTTGCGCTCCTCGTTGGCGCCGTGCCATTTGCGACAAAACAAGATTTTCCTCATCTTCAACGGGCACAGCCGCAGCGTAAGTCTCGATATAAGGATTCGCTGGGCTTCGGAAACAAGGAATTGGCGGAAAGGGATGCCTCAAAATACATTTTCATGCATCATGTACGTCGCCTCGAACCATCGTCTTGTTTTCACTGACCTGTTTCCTGTAGATTGTTGGCAGTACGTTGTGTACCATCTCCTAGTAATCGCTTATTCCTTGATGCTTCTGCTGCTTAGACACGTAATGTCTTGTACCTGCTGATGAAGCAGATTTCTGAGCA
This sequence comes from Collybiopsis confluens, assembly GCA_013368555.1. NCBI lineage: Eukaryota > Fungi > Basidiomycota > Agaricomycetes > Agaricales > Omphalotaceae > Collybiopsis > Collybiopsis confluens. Next base: position 407,746 of record JAACJN010000021.1, read on the forward strand.
TTTCTCCTCAGATATCCGTACACTTACCACGACTGGGCCTCGGATTTTGCTCTGATTGGCGCAATCAACGTGTCTGTGGCCGTTCCTTTCCAATTTCTACCATTGTCTAAAGCTCCTATACGCGACAGGGATGCAGTCGCTTTGAATATTGGCAGAGACGCCTGGGTGTGTTCTGAAGCAAAGCGTGAATCACGCCTTGTACTCAAGTTATGTTTAGCAATGGGATCGCGTCGTTGACGCGTACAAGGCTGCGAATGATTACAATGCTGACCCTACCAGACCCCCTTTACACCTATTTATCTCCTTTGATTATTCGTCATTCGTATGCGACAATGGATCCGCAACTGTCAATTGGACCAACTATTTTGCACAAGATCCCGCTCAATTCAAAGTCAACGGAAAAACATTCCTTTCGACTTGGGGCGGAGGTTACGATTGTCTTGGAGTTGAAACTTGGAAAAAGGTGAAAAGCCAGACAAATAGTTTCCTAATGCCCTTCTTTTGGAACTCGGAGCAAACTTTCAAGACTGATTGGTCGTTTTTGGATTCTTGGTATTGGTCGGTGCTTGTAATTTTCCTTCGCTTTATTGTGCCCATTTGTTGTTAACAGCTGGGGATGCGCTTGGCCGCAGGGCAACTGGAACAAGAATGTAAGCTCTAAACCTGGCTCGTCTGCTGTAGCTCATTTCCTGACTCTCACAGACGTCCGACGATCTTTGGTGTAAGCAGGAATTTCACTGGCGCCAATAAATGAACTAAGCCTCGCGTAATGAAGACATGGACTTACTTGGCTCGGGGCGTTATGCTACCACCGTCAGTGGTTGGATATTGTGATCTTTCCTATCAATTTGCTGTGATGGCTGTCTCCAATGAAGCTGCATATAGTACACATCTCCCCGACAAAAACTTTTATTTACGCGGCGACGAATGGCTGATTACTCGTCGATGGGAGCAACTCGTCCAGATGCGCAACCAATTGACGTTTGTTGAAATGACAACTTGGTGAGCTAATTCTTGGCGGTATGATTCATGTTTGGCTTAACGTCCACCTTGACACAAGGAATGATTACGGCGAAAGTGATTAGTATGTCTTTGCTGAACTTCTTTTTTCGACAGGTCCATTGATTTCTTCCAAGTTTTGGCCCCTTCCGTGGTGCTCAACCCGCTGGTTAGCCGAATCCGAGCAAAGCCGAAGCGATGCTTATTCACTTATGTCGCAGGTACCTACTGGGCTGAGAACTATCCACACCAGGCATGGCTTGACCTGTCCAAGTGAGTTCCACTGTCTACGATTTTTTAGCAAACTTACTTTGTAACAGGTATTACATATCCGCGTATAAGACTGGGTCATACCCGACAATTACTGTGCGTCCCCTCGCTTACCGGGAGGTCTGATATTTTCTAAAAGTACTCGAGTAGCAAGATGTTATTTACTGGTGGTGTCGGCCCCATTTTAGTGCGGCTGTCGCGACAGCTGATCAGTACTCAAAGCCTTCTGGGTGGAACTGGTCTGAAGTGAGCTAGCTAGAATTCGGTCCATATCCCCCCAGACTTGAATACGGAATTGTTACAGGATTATCTATGGGCAGCAGTATTCTGCACCTCAACTTGTAGCGTGACACTTACGCTGGGAAGCTCGACACAATCTTTCCCTAATCTTCCTTACGGCGTTTCCGAGCTCAAGCTCCCCATGGCGGTCGGCCGTGTTAAACTACAGATGGTTAAATCGTCAAAGACCGTCATTGATGCTTCCCCTGCTGAGTTCGAAGTGGTTGCTACTCCCTCCAAATACAACTATAATGTTTATGTCGGGGCTGAAACTGCGATCATGTTGGACCCACCCCCACCGCTATCTCGGTTTCTATACCCATCAGCATAAGCATTCCGTTCTTCGGCACGTCTCCATCATCGACCAGCACCCCGATTCGTCCCACCTCTTCGAGTTTATCGACTAGTGGTTCTACTCCATCTGTCATTACAACAACGGTTAGCGTTGTCCCCTCCTCGACGGCATCGGCGTACCTGTCGATTGGGTGTGTAGCTGAAGGGACAACAGGATCCCGGCGCGCTCTCACTGGTTCTAGTTATTCGGATAAAGCCATGACTCCTGCTAAATGTCTAACATTTTGCCGGGGATATAAATATGCTGGGACCGAATACGGGTAAGAACTTCCTTGCATTTATATCCTATTTGCCAACATTTGAAGTTTTAGCACACAGTGTTTCTGTGGCAATTCTCTCCAAAATAATGGCGCTACTGGCCTTATCAAGGGCTCTGGCTACTGTAATTATAGATGCGCCGGCGATTCGTCCCAATCCTGCGGGGGGTCGTACTTTCTTTCGTTTATTCGACATCCATGTCCACTCTGCCGGCCCCTGGCTCTTTTAAGTCGTTGGGCTGTGTTGCTGAAGGGACCACCGGAGCGCGGCGAGCGCTCACTGGTACCAGCTACACGGATAGTGCAATGACTCCTGCTATCTGCCAGTCGCTTTGTGTAGGATACAAATACGCTGGGACAGAGTATGGGTGAGTTTAAACACTCGATTTTCCTGCAGGTATAATGAATAACCCATTTTATGTGTTTCAGGTCGGAATGTAAGCTTGATGAGATTTCTGCTGATATCGGTGTTTTTAACGGATGTGCTTCAGGTTACTGTGGTGATACATTCACGAACAACGGTGCTTCTGGGATCATTGTAGCGTCCAGCAATTGCAATTCGAAATGTTCAGGAGACACGAGTCAATTCTGTGGAGGGTCATATTTCTTGTCCCTGTACCAGAACAGTGTTTGATGGAGTTGTTTTAACCGACATATCATTCTTTTCTTAGGCTTTTATTATTTTGCACTCGCTTTGGTTTCCTGTGTTTTACATCTCTTTTTTGCATGATAGTTTGTTAGGATGGAAGCATGTCATTGCGCCTCCGTAGATTCATCACCTTGCTTGCATTGTCGCAAGGTCTATCCCACTTCACTCGTCCAGTAATCGCCGACACTCATAACAAACTTAGGTCGACATCCACCAGATCGGCAACCCGGCTCCAGGCGAGAAATAATCGGCAGCACTTCAACGCCAAACTACTTGAGCATCGAGCATTATGGGCCCCCTACTTGTTGGTTTTTTGGTTTCTAATCCTAACAGCTCTTTAAGTTCGAGAAATTCCCATCCGGGGGCAGCAGTAGCTGGCTTTGGCCCTTCCTGGTGCTACGGTACTTTGAATCATGAATCACAGCGCAGCCCAAATTTTGGCAACAGCGCAGATGCCTTATGTAAATCAGGCAGCGCCCTCAACCGGCGGCCCATCAAGCTTTTCACGCAGCTGCGAGTAACTTTGTAAGGCCCTGATCGGATGCACCGGAAAACTCGGAATTTCTGGCCACGTTAAAGGGTAGCGCTCGGTGGACGAGTAGATAAGAGTAGCGCTGGTAGATAACGGGTTTTCCTGAAATTTATGCCGCTACTTCGGCTTGTCTTCCGTAGCTCTTGTTGTACACCTACAATAACTCTAATTGCCAGCAAAATACACTATCCTCCAGTCACAAAGCCCTTCAAAGCTTCAACGTCAAGAGTGCGCTGTATTGAAAGCATTCAGGTCTTGTGGCGCTACTTCTTATCTATTAGGCGCCAATAGGCGCTATTCTTTATCTGGAACGTGATGCTATAGAAATTAATCACGTTTTTTTGGGGGTTAGAAATCCGGAAACAGAGTCCGTTTACCGGTGCATCCGATCAGTGCTTATAATTGAATCATTCGTGAGCTTTCAGGCAGGACCGGTATTCCGGGCCAGCCAGTTCCCACATCAGGTGTTCCTCTTGCTCCTCCTTGTACTCCGGAATCTCGACGTTCAAAATGTATACCATTCATGCATAGCTTTGGGCGCTTCCATCCACTTCACAGCTTCCCGTGGCTCTCTATAAAATCCATTCCAACCTCTACTGTCCTCTTCCCAATATTTCTCTAACGATGGTTTCGTCCAAAACGAAGTCGAAGCCCTTGAATTTCCCTAGGCCTACGAAAAAAGCTTTGCTAATTGGCATCAAAAGCACCAACCAATCTAAATTGGAGAAGTTGCTGCAGCCGCATAAGGATGCCAGGATGATCCAGAAGCTTCTCATCGGTAAGTTACACTCCCTCCACATAATCAACTAGTATCAGGATTCATGAAGTGGTGTCATGCAGAGCAATATCAATACAGGGAAGAGAATATCGTAACAATGCTTGACTGTTCACGAATCAAAGACTCGGATCGACATCCAACTCATGCTAATATTGTGCGTGCTTCTTGTATGCAGATTATGTCCCTCAGGCAATGAACGCTGATTGGGTCACAGCTACGGGAATTGCACGCACTCGTCGCAGATGCCCAACCTGATGATCATTTGTTTTTTTATTGTTTGTCCTGATGTTCCCCGTCTACGTTCAGCATTGGGTTGACATCAGAGGCACAGATGCCGGTCATGTCGACCAAAAACCTACCGACGATCCAAGGGAGGTAGATGGCTTTGACGAATGTGAGTTTCACCTACTTGAATTCCTCTGAAATTCTCCTCTCATATAACTCTATAGATATACTACCTTGCGATTCTACTGGAGTGGATCATAACGCAATTCAAGACGATGTAAAACTCCATTTATCTTGCATGCATGAATACTTACTGACGATAGGGCAGCTTCTCAAGGAAATCTTGATCGAGAATCTACCTGCGCGGTGCAAGCTTACTGTGAGCATTTACGTTTCTCACGCGCGACCATCTTTATTCACGGTTTACGCAGGCCGTCATTGATGCGTGCCATTCTGGCACTTTACTTGGTATGTGATCCTCTAGTCTCAACTTCCCGCGGATTCTGAGCGAGGACATCAAGATCTCGAGCACTGGCGCTGTAATCGGGGCAGATTAAAGTTTCCTTTCCGTCCTGATCAAGTAGACTTGAAGAAGCGCTATACATTTCCACACAACTCCAGTGCGTGTATAGGCAATTATCAAGCTGCTCATGGCACCACGACTTTCTGCAGGCTCTCCGCAAGGCTTGGCTGTGTACGAAAACCGGCGTACAGGTAATCGTAAATACACACAATGCAAAGTTACTCTTCAACAATCTGAAAGAACTACTGGACGTACTCCTACATTGGACGCTTCCATCCTCGAGAGCATTGGGATCAAGAAGCGCTCTACAGCTCCCGATACACAGCTACCGCCCGCTCGCACATCTACCAGCACCTCTGCAAAGATTTTGCGTAAACTCCGGAAAACGAGCACCTCGATGAGCATCAATGCGTCTGCGATGTGGAAAAACAGATTTTTTTGGGTCGGTCGAGGCAACAGCAATTCGAATGAAGATATAACTATTAATCCTGCGATTTCAAAGTGGAAGGGCTCGATTCCTCCCAGAAAGTTCTTTCCCCTCGAGATCCCCCGATGTGTCAGTCCAGACCGATTTACTCGATCGCCTTCCCCGCCCCCGCTTTTTCAATGCGACGAGATTGGATGTCGCGAACATGACGTCGAACAAGATGATGGGGTTAAACCGTTAGTGGTAAATTGTATTTTTCTTTCGAAGTCTCCCGTATTCTAACCATCACTTCCTTCGTTCTGAGATGGCATTATCGGCATGCGATGACGCCCAACGAACATGGGAAACCGAGAGCACTACCATGACGCAAATGTTCGTGAATATGCTAGGTAAATGAACATCTCCTTATCAATCCTGGAAACAGCTGACTGAGGGCTTCGGACAACGCAGAGCGAAACCCACATCCTAAGTTAGGTCACATGATGGATATCCTCAAGTATGGCTGGATTTGACCTAATTCAAGATGGAGACTGACAGCTTGATTAAAACCAGTCACAAGGTACACGGGGCGACGGTAGCCTTGCAAAACGATGCGCGCCAATATAAACAACGTCTGATGCGCTTCAATAAGAAACATCCTTCTCGAGCGAAGCCGTTCGATGAATCGAATTTAAATATGAACGAGGAGCAAGAGCTTCAGGTAAGGGACATTGTGCTCCGGCTGTAGACTCAAACATGGCTGAATTTTACGTATTGGCTAGCTTTCCAGTCTGCGACCACTGGTAAATACCCTCCTGTTTGGGCGTGTCACGGTGTCAATAGCTCACTCACAATCATGTTAGGATATGACCAGGTTATGGAACCCTTGATTGCCTGGCCCGTCTTGTGAGGCATATTTACATACAATTGTCTTTTGCTTCGTGGAATTTGTCGATACATGTTTATCAGAATGCCCCGCTGTCTAAACTGCTTGTTGTCGTGTTGTCATGTTTGTTGCTTATCTTGAAAGACATCTGTAGCCGCTGTCGTATTATATCGTATCGTAGCAATATACATATCTCTTAGGCCTAAAGCAGTCCCCTCACGGAGGTTGTCGGAATAAATTCGAGAACCCTCGCCTAAGGGACCTGGAAAAGTTGGCGTAGACTTTAGCGCTCGTCCACGGTATAAGCGTATGGGAATTTTGCAAATCTCGAACCTTTTTCGCTACTTCCAGCTTCTCCATCTCTTTTTGAATCCAAATCAGAGCGCGTAGCGCGTTTTTTGCCACAATCTCCTACCAGATGTATCCTTTGACCTTACCCCAAGCCCTGGAGGCTGTCAGAAGCGACTTGTTTCAAGATCTTCGTCCTAAATTTCTCGTTATGCAGGAATCAACTGCCGGAAAAACATCCGATGAATATATTCGCAGTCTGTCGGAATTGGATCAGCTGAACCTCATCCTGGTTTATTAGATCACCCGCGGCAGGGAAATACCGAAACAGATCCAACTCCACGCGGCATTAGCTTCTCTCGAGCGGAATTCTCTCGTGATAAGTAGCTGGAACAGGTTTTGGGAAGACCCATAGCATGGCTCTGTTAATGTTGCTGGAGAAGACGATCTCAAGCAGGATATTTATCACAGTTTCGGCATTAAAGAGGCTTCAGTTATCGCAGGTACGTTTGAATTTTTATATATTCATGGCACAAAAATCAATCCAGCTGGTTTTAGGTCGAGACGTTCGTTCATAAGTATCAGATCCCAACGGTCGCTGTTAATCAGGATACACCTCGTACCAAGGAGTTCTGGCAGCTCAACATCCACAATGGCCAGACAAATACGCTCCAAGACGGTTCAGCACGCCATCTCATAGTCACTGCAGAGCAACTGTCAATCTTCTGAGGGTCATTGGACAAGATTCGCGCTCCTTCTTCGTGATCCGTCCTTCTGTCGGCGGATAGCCCATGTCAATATTGATGAGGCACATTTCACTCACTATGCAGGGATGGATCATTTCGGTCTTACCGCGTTTCGCCCTTCCTGGGGACGCCTCTCAAAGCTGAAGATGCGGCTTCCCAAAACTGTACACTTTCACGCGTTCACGGCCACCTCTCCTCCGCATGTCAGAGAATCTATCATCACCTCGTTCCTGGGACTGTACTCAGCTATCATCAAGAGTTGTATCAACCGGTCAGGCATAATTTATGCTCGTCATTGTGTGGTTGATAGCTTTGATGTACTAGAGAATTATCTTTGTTTCCTTCGCAATCCATTCCCTCTCAACGGTACCATCGCTGATCAACCTCGAGTTCTCATCTTTTTCGATGATAGCAAATTAGCGCAGCGGGTTGCAAGGTTTTTGCGATCACATGTTCCCTCGCATTTTCGTCAGACAAATTTCATTCGTCATTACTACAATGTCTTCGGAATACCTGGCGAAGAGAACATGAAGCCAATCAGGCATATGCTCCTCTGCGTAAGACACAACATACTCCTTTATAAATTCAACCGTAAATTCCTCGGTATGCATCTGAAAGACTGATTTAGCTCGGTCCATTTGTTGCGATATGCTCTGGAAGCCATTCGTAAAAAAGCTTATGTACGATGGTATTTTCGAAGATACGAGAAAGGATCCGCTTGAGTGATGAGTTGTTTCGAAAGAAAGCATTCTGTTGTCGTTGAAAGCACAAGTTGGGATTGAGTAGGAGAAATGCCAATTCTGCCAAGGGCTTCAACAGCTGATTCTGCGCGCTGGACCTGAGCTGGGACCGGTTTGATTGACGGCTTGGAAGACCAGTCATCAGGGCCAGTAGATATCGGCTGCCAGTCAAATAGAGCCGGGAGTCGTGAAGACCATTTCGGGAGAGCTGGTATAGTCGTAGCCTGTATCAGTGACAAGAGTAGGAGCCTTTGGACTTGGGCGTAAGGAAGAAGCTTCACTGAGAGGCATTGCGAAAAGCGACGTGTTAAGAGACTCGAAATGCGGCCTGTAATCATTCTGGAAGGGTTCAGCAAGGCCTAAGGTCAAGACGAGCAATTGATCTTGAGATTGATTTAGTCGGAAAAGCATTAGCATAGTTTGGTGATACGTCGTCAGCAAATGGTATCGACGAAGAGAGATGAGGAGCGTCTCTGTCTGAAGCTGGATACACCGGAGCGTCAGAGGCAGGAAAAGTTGGAGGATGACTCTCCTTCTTTTTCCTTCGCCGACGCGGCATTCTGGTACGACAGTTCAGGGTCATCATGGAGTCTTCGATTGCTCTTGAGGACAGCCAGGCTGAGAGTCCGTATTGCGGTAAGTGTACAAAGGTGTTGTAGGCGAAGATGTTGGATCAGGATGAAAAACGCGTCGCGAAAGCAGCGCGTCGCTGGAAATCAAGTGGTCATCACATGATATTCGTCATTTTCCCATACGCTTTAGAAGCTATAACGGGCGAGCGCTAAAGTATACGCCAACTTCGCCAAGCCCTCAGACGAGGATACTTATCCATTCCAATACTGTAACATTCATGTACTAACTGAAGATGGTGGGCTTTTACATTCTATAGCTTTGCTCATTGTGTAGAGGTTAGTAGGTAGTGGGTGGGATCAGGCCTTTGAGTACCCCAGACTGACGATCCTATCTTCAGCGTTTTACCCGGGAATAGGCGGTTTCCGAACGAACATGTATGAGCCTCCTACAAGTGCATTCAGCTATATACCTACAACCCTTCCTTTTTACCGCCAGGCCAGCCACATTAGAATAGCGCGCTTTGTTGCGAAGACTCGACAGGTTTGCCCTGGCTGTCTTTAGGCCATCCATCGATTCCGTAATTCTCCCATTGGGCAGATTGAGTGGTGGGCAGATCGTCCTCTATAAATACACAGGGTCATTTCATTGATTAAGCTGGAAGGCGACCGGGATGCATACCGTCTTCTTCACATTGAATGCTCATCCCAAGGTTTCCAGGACCACCAGGTCGCTTGGGTAGAGATGATGGTGCGAGATAATAAGGAGGAATGAGCATTTGAGCGTATTTGAGTGGGACGAGTTTAGCAAAGATAATGGTCTTGACTGGGTCCTTTCCTGCCTTTCTCAGAACTTCTTTGATTTTTTCTGGCTTGTAGAAGGCTGTGGCATCTTTTAAGTAGTACTGTGGAAGTTCTCGTCCGTCGATAGGAGAAGGAAAGGCCGGTGGAAAATCTACCTTTGGAGCCCCTAGGACCAACTTCTTATCAAACCAAACGATGCACTTGTGAGATATCAGGAAAGGTTCAGACGATGGATCGAAGACAAGCTGCTTACGATAGAGTCATCCTCTTGCCAATGATGTGGCTCTGATACGAGATATGATCCATCGCCCAGCTGCAAACCACTAGCCTTGGCATCCGTCAATCTTCCGGCCTTTGTGTATTCGTCGGATTTTACCTATGCAAGGGGGTGTTTCTAGATGACGGATGAAGGGACCATGAGTCAGATTATACTTGCTTTCCCGACGTGTCTGTGTTCTCCGCAGATGAGGGTGAAGGGCTGCCCAGAAATGAGGCGAGCACAGACCTGTAGCCTCCAATCAGTTTGCCTGGGGCGATCGGCGAAGCCCGGTTTCCTGATATAAGGAAAAGAAAGAGTATTATGCTCGAGGTAATTAGAGAAACCATGATTGAGGAAAGGAAATCAGAGACCAGCTCTGTCGAAGATGAAACAAAATCCTGGTTTTTATCCTCAACCGGCTCGATCGTCCGTGACGCGTGATCTCGCGTGATTCTTACCCCCGACGATCTTGACTTTCGCTGTAAAAATTTTCCCTCCTCTATCATCCAATTTCGCTCATACTCCAAGCGGCGGGAGGATCCAGATAGCTGGCATGAATTCACATTCCATGCACATTGACCAGCACGCACACTCTCCATCGACCGGTCTCTTCTTTCCAAATCAGCCTCAGCATCCAAGCTCGGAACAGGCTCAGCAAAAAGATACATCCATTCCTGCATCTTCTTCACCCAGCCCTAACTCGCTCAACACGAGTTCTCCTTTCTTAGACAGGCCAGTTAGAAACAACATGGCTATGACTGGCGTCATAGCTGCCCTTCAATCCCTCGGTACCAGTTCCAAGTCCCCGACATCACCCGATGGAAACCAGCACGCCAATAGCAGTAATGATCTGGAACTCGGACCAGGAGATGCACAGGGCCAAGGGCTATTCAAAGAGCAAATTCTGTTGGAACAGTTCAAATTGGCGCAGCTCAAACAACTTCAGGAGCTCCAACAGCAGATTTTTCAACAACAGGTAGATATTTCACCCTCAGAGTTCGCAGGCAGTCTGCATCCCTGACTTTACCCATCACAGATGGCCCTCATTAACGGTTCTCATCCCCTCGAAAACCAGCCTCGAGATCAGCGTGGATTTCATGGTTTGCCAACTCCAGGCTCATCCACCGAACTACGTCCATCTCAGCCATTCCCGGTCGAATTTATATCACCGATGCAGCTCAATTATAATGATATGGACCCAAGTATGGTTATGAATCTCGACTTATCCCAACAACCGCACTCGGTCTCACACACCCCCATTTTCCCCCCACACGATCCTGCCGGAATAGATATCGACATAAATGGTCTTGGCGGGCTCACATCGTCTAGTGCTGCTAGCACACATTTTGGCTCAAACATTTCCTTTGATACGAATAGCAACTCAAGCACTGGCAATAATGCTCGCTCCCATGAACATTACTTTGCTCATCGGGGAACCGCTTCTGCTCCGGCTCATATTGCGTTCGGGAATCCGTACCAGAACCACAATAATCATCAATCTCCGAACCAGCATGCCTTGAGCATGACCATGAATGGCTTAAACCCCATGAACATGTCTTCCGAGCCATCTTCTCCTATGCATTCAGAACTCGATTTCGATATCTCTCCATTGACAAGTCCATGGCTGGGAGCCAAGGCATCGGGTAACTCCAATACCACCGGCGCAGGTAATAACGAGCGAATACATACTTATGGACAGAATCACTACATGCAAAATGGCTCCCATTCTACGACCCATGCTGGCAAAAAGCGTCCTGCGTCCCCTGGTGTAACTGGCGTTGATGTTGATATCGCCTTCGTCGGTGGCATGGGATCACGAAAGCGTCAAGCATCAGTTTCCCACTCGCCAGCTACTATGCGTCCTTCGGGTTCACCGGCCATAAGACCGACGAACGTTCATTCCTCTTCCGGAAGACCTTCTCGTGCCTCTGGCTCGAGATCGGTGAACTCGACGCCTTTGCTACGGGGAGCTAATCCTAACGTTAATGCCAATGCGCGAAACCCGCTGTCGAGGAGAGGAAGCGTGACGATGCCCAGTCCGTTGGCGGTGAATAACGGGCCGACCGGCGGATTCTCAAGTCCCTTGCTCAGTGCGACCCCAAGTTCAGGTGGAGCAACAATAAAAGCAGGTGTGGGCACACCTAGTAATAGCGAAGGAACGTATAGCACGAGCTCGAGTACCTCATTCGGGGTTGTCGGAGACTCGCCTTCTCCGGTTGATCTTTCGCTGTCTATGCCCCCACCTGCTGCTCCAGCCTCCGCTTCCACGTTTAACACTAATGGCCGTATTTCAAGTAAAAGCGCAATTTCGGTCCCAGACTCTCTGGTTCCTGTCACGCCGGCCAGTATCATGAATCTTAGCGGGTCTTTAGTTGGTGGTGGCGGGCTCAGCTTGGGGTCGGGGTCGGGAGGGGGTGCCCTTGGTCATGCTCGAAAGCATCCGTCAAACTCTAATGAGATGTCAGAGGTCACTGTTCCCTCTCCATTCACTTCAGGCATGGCTACCTCTACGCTTTCAACGGGCACTGCAAAAACATCTGTCAAGAACAGTTCACGTGGTACCAAAAGTGACAAGGATTCTGGACCATCTACTGGTGCGGCAGGCAGTAAGAAATCGGGACGCAAAGCAGGGTCCAATGCAAATACAGGAGCTTCTGACAACACGGGTGCCACGCTAAAACACATATTACCAGCCGGCGGAAATCCGTCTCCCTCAGCAGGCTCCATATCAATGACTGTTTCACGAACGCCGGCAGCAGCAGCAGCTTCTTCTTCTTCGGTATTCTCATCGACCTCTACCATCGTTCCCGTCAAAGAACGTAAAACGTCGCACAAAGCCGCCGAGCAGAAACGCCGAGATTCGCTCAAGACGACGTTTGATGATCTTCGTGGGCTGCTTCCTCAGATTCCGCTTCCTACCGATGACAATCACAATTCGGCTGGAGTCGATGATGGGACTGGGCTCAACTTTATTGCACTTGCCAAGGCGTCGATGTTGCCTGGAGCCTTACCCCCTCGAGGACCGCCAAAAGCGGGCGGCGAAGGACCGAATAAGGGTGTGAGTAAGTTGCAGCTGCTGATCTGTGGGAACGAGTATATCAGAGTACTCAAAGGCCGAGTGGAGAGGAGGGATGAGGAAGTTGAGAGGTTGAGGACGGAAGTGAGGAGGTTGAGGACAAGATTGAGGCAGCATGGGTTGGGAGAGGGTGACGAAGGTGGTGGGGAAGGTGAAGAAGACGACGGTGGTGGGATCTTTGGTGATGGGGGGGATTCGATGAACAGGATAGGAGGATTGGATTTAGATCGGGATTTGGATGCCGTAGAGATTCTGGAGTCGATGAGAGTTTCTGCCTGTGGTGGTGACGAGTTAGTGAAGGGTGGAGGGATGCTCCCAGGAGTCGACGAAGATGATGAAGAAGAATAGGAAGAATGAAAAGCAGACTGTATAATTTCTTCTTAGCCAACTGCGTGGGTTGAACGTTGAACGTTGACGTCCCACCTTTCTATGCATTTTATCCAAGAACTTTTTTAATCTTAAAATTATTACTGAATACCCACTTTACTGATAACTGTTGTGTTATTATACTCGTTTGCGTATGTTGTTTTTGTATGTTGTTTGGCAGACTCCTACCCATTCGCGTTTGCAGAATACAAATGAAGTTCACAGATTATATAAATGTCGGATCAGTACAAGCCGACCTATCTAAGCCTGCTCAGTGCAGTAGGAGTCTGGTTGTCTGGACGATACTATTGTCAATGACCTGTTGTTGGCTATGTTTGTTATATAATATTCAGGATGTTATTTCTTGTCGACGTATCGGCGTGTTTATGTGCTTGATCGGATGGGGTTGCGTACTAGGAGAGCGAGCGAGAACGGCGAAATATGGCCTTGAAAATCGAAATACCCGCAACGTTCGTCTTTATGATAGACAAGAAAATCTACGTTGTTATGTAGGATGTAGTAAAGACTGACATCCCTTTCGATAGCTGTAGCGTCAACCGCGATAAACCCACCGCTCTAGGCATAACTGAACGGCACCGTCCAAACTAATTCCTTTTTAGATCATGATGACTTTGATGACTTTCGACAGGACATAATGAATACCGTAAATCATGTACAACAAAAGAAGGATTGACAATAAATTTGCTTGCCACCGCAATGCCGGATTGGACGTGTGATTGTTGAGAGGATGAGTGGTAGCTACCAGTTTTGAAGACATTGCCCTTGAGAATAGCCTATACATACTGAGCGTGAAAATCCTTTATTCAAATCCTGTATTCAAATAACGCGTAGCTCGGCCTTCACTCACCGCCCACCTTCCCACTTTGAATTTAAGCGGTGTTCAGAAGGTATCGGGGCACAGAAGGCGCCGCCTAATATAATAGAATGGAGCGGGCGCATACAGGCCGCTGTGAAACATGAACTTGTAGCCTGATGATTTTTAACAGCTGTGGCAATCGAGTTTGTGACATTGTCACCGGTCGTCACGGTATGTGACGTCAAAAAATATAAATGGATCTGGCCAGCACTCTCGTTCTTCTCCCCCCATCCACATCCAAATCTTCACAGTTATCAGCTCTTTTCCTTTAGGTATGTTGTTCGCCCTTCATACCACCCCAGAACCCTACCTCATCGTTTCGTAGATCTATCAAATGTGCGGAATTTTCGGCTACTGCAGCTTCTTGAAAGAGAAGGTGCCATTTTCTCGCTACTCATTTCCCATGCACCTCTCCTCACAATCTCATTTAGAGTCGCAAAGAAGTTCTTGAAGTCCTCGTCCAAGGTCTGGCTCGCCAGGAATATCGCGGTTACGACTCTGCTGGTCTCGGGGTCGACGGCGATAAGCCTGGTGAAGTTCTTTTCTTCAAGCAGGTCGGGAAAGTCAACGGACTGCGCCAGCAGATTGCTTCTTCCTCCGTCGATATGGACAAAACGTTTGTCTCCCAAGTGTCTATCGCCCACACGCGTTGGGCAACCCACGGTGTCCCGTCTACCGTCAACTGTCATCCTCTACGATCCGACCCTACAGCCGAATTCTGTGTCGTCCATAACGGTATTGTTACCAACAGTGCCGCTTTGCGTCTCGTTCTTCAGAAGAGGGGCTTCACTTTCGAATCCGAGACCGACACTGAAGCTGTGGCTAAATTGTTGAAATATGTTTACGACTCCCAAGCTGATAAGAAGAACTTGACATTTACCGATCTGGTCAAGACCGTACTCAAGGAGCTTGAAGGCTCCTTTGCTTTTGTTTTCAAATCTTCACACTTCCCGAATCAGGTTGTCACTGCACGTCGTGGCTCTCCTCTATTGATTGGTGTCAAAACCGACAAGAAGCTTAAAGTCGATTTTGTGGACGTTGAGTTCGCTGGTCAGGATAATAATGATGTTAAAGCTGATGCCCGTGCGTGATCTCGTCATAATATTACGTTTAAAACTAACTGACGGCTCGCTCAATTACAGTCCAACCTACATCTCCTACCGCCCTTCTCGCGCCCCCCTCTGCCAATCCAAAAGTCCTTCGTACCCAATCTCGCGCATTCATGTCAGAGGATGGTCTTCCTCAACCTATCGAGTTCTTTGTTGCCTCCGATGCCTCTGCTATTGTGGAACATACTAAACGTGTCTTGTACCTTGAAGATGATGACATTGCTCACATCGATGACGGAGAGCTTCACATTCACCGTCTTCGTCGCAAGGATGATAACGATCAATCTCCGGCACAAATCGCTTCCACTCGAACCATCGAGACACTAGAGATTGAACTTGCTGCCATCATGAAAGGTAAATTCGCCCATTTCATGCAAAAGGAAATCTACGAGCAGCCCGAGTCCGTCGTCAACACTATGCGTGGTCGTGTCAACTTTGACACCCACCAGATCACTCTCGGAGGCTTACGTGCCTACCTTCCGATCATGCGTCGTGGTAGGCGTATTGTGTTTAGTGCCTGTGGGACCAGTTATCACTCTTGTGTCGCGACGAGGGCGATCTTCGAAGAGCTGACGGAAATCCCGGTTAGCGTCGAGCTTGCGAGCGATTTCCTTGACAGGAAGACCCCAATTTTCAGAGATGATGTTTGTGTCTTCTTGAGTCAGAGTGGAGAGACAGCAGATACCATTTTGGCCATGAGATACTGCTTGGAGCGCGGTGCCCTCTGCGTAGGTGTGGTCAACACTGTCGGTTCGACTATATCGCGAGAGACCCACTGTGGTGTTCACATCAATGCGGGCCCTGAGATCGGTGTTGCTTCTACCAAGGTACAGTTTTAAACTGTTTTCCCTTCAACATACGTCTGATATTTCTTTTTAGGCATACACTTCTCAATACATTGCGCTCTTGATGATGGCTCTTCAACTGTCCGAGGATCGTATCTCACTCACCGAACGTCGCAACCAGATTATCCAAGGATTGCACGCTATGCCGGCTCAGATCAAGAAAGTTTTGGAGATGGACTCTGCCATTCAGCAGCTTGCTCAAAGTGTTGCAGACTACAAGAGTTTGTTACTCATGGGTAGAGGATTTCAATATGCTACGTGCCTCGAAGGGGCTTTGAAGATCAAGGAAATCAGCTACATGCACTCTGAAGGTATGATTTTCTTGCGTTCCTTTTGGTGAGTGCCATATCTGATTGCGATCAATAGGCATTCTTGCTGGTGAACTGAAACATGGTCCTCTCGCCCTCGTTGACGAAAACATGCCTGTCATCATTATCATGACCCAAGACTCTCTTTATCCCAAGGTCCAGTCTGCGTTCGCTCAAATTACTGCACGTAAAGCCCGACCGATTGTTCTCTGTAATGAGGGCGATGAAGGTATCCCAGCCGGCGCCAAGACGATCCGCGTGCCAAAGACAGTCGACTGTTTGCAGGGCATGTTGAACATCATCCCCTTGCAGCTATTGAGTTATCATCTTGCCGTGAACAAGGGATACGATGTGGACTTTCCAAGGAACTTGTAGGCTTTCTACTTGCCATATTTGACGAGTTCAGTCAACTGACATTGTTGTTCGCGTCTCTAGGGCCAAATCTGTTACCACTGAGTAAAAAGAATATATGCTTCAAAAACGAGCGTGGCCAGTTTTACGGACTAAAATTACTGTACTTTTTTTTCACGCTTTTCTCGACGAGACGACTTGTAATGTGTTTGGGAGCGCAGTTGGTTTGTACTAGTAGTAAAATGTTCAAATGATTGAATATACGATTAGGGTCAAAGCTGGTGATAGCAAGCCTCGGGTTTTCCCACGAGGCCAAAAGAACTCTAATTCTCGAGTCCAGAAAATTTCGTGGCGGAAGACTTCCTGCATTCTCTCTCTCTGCTTCGCGATATGATGAATCACACAGATTCCCATCTCCACTATAATCTTCATGGGCCTGCTTCAACTGCAGCGCTCGAAGCTCATGCGAGGGCCTTCCTTCAATGGCGCGACGCGGAAGTAACCTCTGCGTTGAAAGCCCTTCAAGAACAAGAACGTATTCTCAGAATCGATTTGGAGGAGAGATTGATCGCCTCTGAAACAAATCTCCGCGAATGCGAATATAATTTACAGGCTTCAAGGGCTTCGGAAGGAAAGGTGCTTGCTGCGTATGACGAAGCTCGGCATGGTTTGGCTCGACTGGAACAGACTGGTGCGGATCTGGAACGTGTTTTTACCGCGTTACGAACGGTCGGAATTTTTCTCCGCAAGGACGAGGATGACGATGAGGAAAGTATGGCTTTCGTCTCGCGGCGGCAGCTGGTCGTTGATGTGCAGAACAACGACACCAGATGGCCTGCTGTTTTTCAGAGGATCTTCTCGAGCTCTAGCCTCATAAATGGACAATTTATAGATGCTGCCAACGCCATCGATAGCCTCTTGCAGAGTAACCAAACGATGAAAACAGAGCTCGATCAGTTAAAGGAGGTCTTGAACTCCAAAACAACAAAGATTGCTGAACTCGAAACGACGATTGTGTTGCTCAGAGCAGTAGACGGTCTGGACGCGGCGAGCTCGACTGGTATTTCTCCCTCTCAGCTTCTGAGGTTAGACGGACCTTCTCCAATCGGGAGTCAAAGCCGTTTGGCGGTTTCGTCTGGACCCAGCGGTTCATCCTCGACTCCAAGTGCCGAGCCTTATAGGTCCCGGTCACCGATTCCCCCTGCGATTGTTTTATATGATGACGCAAAAGAACATTCCTATCCTCTGCAATCTAATACTAGTAATATCCTTTTCACAGCTCCGCCAGCTCAAAAACTGATTCTGGTCTTTATCGTTTGCCAGTACTACACACACATCTAGGTATACCTATTTCAGGCATGCAGGGGAATCATTCTACCAGTTCCGTCGAAGACGAAGTAGCCTTCGTTTGATGAAGCATCCGGGCCATATCTATTCTTCTTGGAAAGGCTCACATGGGCCCGCGAAAGTTGCCCTCGTTTTTGTTCTATTGATCTTTGCTTTGGACGCTTGCTTTGAAGAAGAACATCAGTGTATTTCGAGTTGATTTTACCACGTATATAGTTATGTAGTACCTAGTCAGAGGACGAGAAACGTCCTAGAATGTAATTGCGCGAACTTCATGTTGAGGAAATTTCATTTGAGTGAGGCCAAAACCCCGCCTCTAGTTCAATGACTCTTTCCCAAATGTTCTCTGCGTCTCTCCAGCTTGTCGAACCGGGCTGAATATCCAAGGAATCCACCAGCTCAGCCAAGCGTTCGACGAACGCATTAAACTCGGGGTTGCTCCAATTATCTGCTAGAGCTAGGACAGCGCTGCTGGTGGGATTCAAGGGTGGAGAAAGGAGTGTAACTTGTCTGTGTACGGAAGACCAGATATCGAGATAGACCTGCCAGTAAAAATATGAAGAGATGCAGTACTGCCCAGCAGGACTTGACAAACCTTCTCCATCGCCCATAGAAAAACCAGCCCTTGGACCAAATTTCCAGTGCCGGAAAGCCTGGCCATCTCAGCGGTATAATCTCTCGTTGCTTTTCTTTCAGGCCAGCCGTCCAGAACCAATTTGTACGTCTGTGCTGTGTCTTTGAAAAAACTAGCTTCGCGAACGACATTCTCCAAGCAGAAAAGTAGACTTTTGAGAATTTTCTGGTGGAATTGTTCTTCAGGAGATTCCAAGCCATGGGACGAACTGAAAGGGATGTTTGCGATAAGAGAGCCAATGAATTTCGGATAGGCATGAGCGGCGTATATCCTGTCTTGAGCCAGCCAGAACGACAAAAGCTTCGAGTCAAGCTCGCCGTTACCCGCAGCGACGAGGAATGGGTGGCTGGACGTAGGTGTCAAAGAAATCAAATGTCGGGAAATCAAATGTCGGGACATGTATAAGTAGTAAGCGCCTTGTTTTCTCGCACTCATGGCCGCCGTTCAGGCTCTCAAAAAATTTCGCCTTCATCAACTCAAGGGCTTAGAAAGCCACATTGCTCGCAACGGCCCTTTGCCAGCACCGGAGGGCCCAGTTTCGGGTGTCCGTCTCCCAAATCCTTTTCTTCCTCATCGGAATCCTCAAACAGGTCGATGGGCACCTCCCAAATATTCTTTACGTCGACAGGCAGAATTGATAAAGAATGCGAAAGCGACGAATAATCTGGAACTCCTTCCACCAGGCCCTAAATTGTCAGCACCAGCTGCTGCCGCGTTGAGTGGACGGCTCGACGCGTCCGTTGGGGCATCGCAGAAAATATCAGTTTTGGATGAATCCCTCGCCTTCTCTGTTGATTGGGTCGGCAAGTTTGAGCCAAAGACCAGGGTTCCGTCGTTGTATGCTGGAAGGAAGAGGATGTTCAAGGGACATAAGTGGGAGAGGGTCAGGGACCGCAAGAAATCTCATAGATACATGCTGTTGCGGGATATGGATAAACGTGTTGCAAAGTATAAGAAGGTGGGTCTCCGCTATGTGTTCCTACTAAATGTTTTTTTTTAATTCTCATTGCCACCAAACCTATTAGATGCATCGGAAGAAGAGACCAGACCCGCTCAAGACTCCGAAAAAGTGGTCTACGAAATTACCGTTCTAGCTTATGTATAGTCGTCTCCTTAATGATCTTTTACATTCCCGTTCTTGTCCGCGGACTGAAATCGGAATTTGACACTTCCAACTATGACGAAACTTCAAATTTAACGTGCCAGCGCGGGGTTCATTCGGAAGAGTACCTAAGACACTCGTCGCTATAAAAGGTGGGTGAATGTTCCACTTCGCTCAGTCTCAAATTCTCTCTTTCTCTCAGAATGAAATCTCAGCGTATCGCAGTCGCCGGAGGTACCGGTGGAATTGGAAACCACATTGTCGATGGCCTCTTGGAGGTCAAAGATATATATTCTTTGCACATCATTGTGCTATCCCGTTCTTCCAAACCCGCCATAAGCTTTGCGAACTCCAGCGCCCTCGTCATCGCAGTCGACTACAACAACATTGCTAACATCGAAAAAGTTCTCAACGAGCACCGAATCGATACAGTCTTGTCGACCTTATCGTCAGATGACCCTTGGCTTTTCCAGAGCTCGCAAAATAACCTGCTCACAGCTGCGCTCAACATACCTACCGTGTTTCGCTTCTCCCCGAGCGAGTACAGCCACGACTCTGAAGCGCTTGTACGCACGATACCTTTCTTCACAATGAAGACCGATATTCTAAAACCCCTGCGCCAAGCCAAAACTGCCCGCGGAGAGGATAAATTCCAGTATACCCTCTTCCACCCTGGGGCGTTCATGAACTATCTTGGATACGGAAACTCCAAGCCCGAGGGCGACAAGGCGCTGGGTCACCTTGCGCCGTTTCCGTTTGTGTTTGATCTCAAGAGTCGGAAGGTGGATGTTCCTGGTGATGGGGAGAGGAAGATGGTGTACACGACTGCGGAGGATGTAGGCAGGTTCGTTGCTGCTGCTACCCAGCTAGAGCGGTGGGAAGAGCATAGTAACATGATGGGCAGTTGGGTCAGTTTCAATGAGGTCATTGCCGTGGCGGAGAAGCTTGTGGGTGAGGGCCCGCACTTTCTCCAATCATTGTCATGACTGACCGGCCTCACGATGAAATAGGTAGACTCAATATCAAGTATAACACGGCTGAAGAGATTGATCAGAGGATCGGAGGGGAGGACCCATCGATGAAGAACCTGTATCTGTTTATCTATAAGGCTATCGTCGAAGGCAAGTATGAGGTGACGAGACCGTTTAATGTCAATGAGACAGTCGGTAAAATGGTGAAACCAGTTTCTGTGGAAGAGTTTCTTCACAGATGGTGGGAAGCGTAAGAAAATGTCCTGAGATTTGGCCTGAATCTCGGTGGTGACAGATGCGACCGAGGGCTCGAGTACCGGAATCAGAGGGTTATATCAATAACACGGTATTCTATCTCTACGAATGATTATGCTATGATATTCTACAAGACTTCTGATGCAGTGTCAATCCACGATAGCAGAATCACTCTTGCTTGAGTGCACAAGGGTAGTCTGTGTGTCCTTCCGGGCTAGAGCCCCAGGCTGGAACATAGTTATGTATTTCGGTCTCCTGTGTTGAGCACAATATCATGCCTCAGGCGATACTGAAGGACAGGCTGTAGGATAAATGATTCAGGAATGAGCACCAAAAAGCTCCTATTCGGGGAACATTTACGTTTGCAAATGAATGCACGTCCGAAGGCGGCCAACCCACTGTTCGAATCGAAAGGTCACGATCATGCCATGCCCTCTGATGAACCATCTCCGGTTCCCTTCCTATGTCCAACTTCACGAATGAGTCGTTATTCTCATTTTCCGGGATAGACTCTCTATGGCTCTATGGCAATATCCACAGCATCTACGCGGGGTTCGACGAGGTGAGCATAAGAAGTTTGGGATGCATTCTCTTGACTTCTTCTGCAATGTACAGGAGTGTCGGTTTCGGATTTTTTATTCTCATTTCTGAGAAATGATTGAATCAGCATCCGAAATTAAAGCATGTAGTAGAGGGTCCAATACGTACTGCCTTGGAAGGAATTCCACGGGCTGAGTCGGATCGCCGTTCTCTCTGGGTCAACAGCTTTCACCACCGCATCGACCACTTGTAGAGGAAACCTGACTCGGTTTTCTACACTTCCTTCATACTCGTCCGTACGGTCGTTACTAATGTCTTGCAAGAATCGATCAAGCAAGTACGAGTTTACGCCGTGAATTTCAACTCCTTCGAATCCAGCGCGACAAGTAGCATTTGTGGCTGCGGCTGCCTACAATTGCGAGTATTCTTTGATCTCATCTCTCGCCAAAGGACGGGGCTTTTTGGAATCGATCCTGGAACAACAGCTCGTCCGAGGGCCCAGAGATGAAGGACTCATTCGCATGAACTGCATCGGTGATCTGGAAGGTCACAACATCAAAGCACGGTACCATTTAGGGCTAAGTACACTTACTTCTTTCCACCTTGCGATTTTTTCATCGCTCCAGATACCTGGAACGTGGGCATATCCTCCAGCCTGATGAGGGATTAGGGTAGCCTCAGTGATGAGGAGAGTCCCAGGAGGCCCAGTACTTGAACGCTGGGATCAGCAGATTTTGACGATAGGGTTAGGGAGGTGTGCCTCATTTGCTTGGAAATGCGTGAGAGGTGCCAGTACCATGCGGTGCTGGAGATGCATATTCCCCACCTGGGCAGAAACCCGATCAGGTCAAAGTGCTTCATAAACTCCGCTTTGGCACTTGCCCAATATGGCCATTGTACCTGTCGAGATGTTAGTTAGTTACCTGAATTCAGAGATGACGCGATGTTGAAGATTCAAGACTACAGATTCTGGGTGTATATGTCAATGCCTCCAGGATTCAAGGAAACTGGTGGACGTACCTCGTAGAGTCGTACGACATCATGGATGATTACGTGAGTCATCCCAAATGTTTTTTGGACAAGCTTGATAGCCCGTGACTTCGTCACGGGGTGTACGCTTGGTCGGCGCTTTGCGCCTCCTTACTACCAAGTCGGTGCTTCGCACCTCCATAAATCAAATAATAATATATTTTTATTTTCATATATAAATGCAATACATTTAACTAAGAACACTGGATATACACTTGGTATTTCCAGACTTGCAGCATGCACCATATTTAGGATTAATAGCAGAGGAATTTGATAACCTCTCAGAATTCCAGTGTAAAGCATGGCATGAGGGACAGGGTTTGTCCATAGCACCCAGGTCAAAACTATGATATAAATCATTGTCTACTACAGGCCTCAAACCCAGAGGCACTTGATGGATTTCATGTTCATGATTATTCAAGTTTTGAGCCTCCTCCTGATGCTGTTCATCTTCCTGTGCATGAATTCTATCCACCTGAATGTTATGATCTCTATGTATGATTTCCTCATCAGGAGTACCATGTCCAGGATTCTGAGGAAGTTCATCATCATACTCCTGAGCATTATGATTAACTTGAAACCTGTCAGGGAGTTGAGACAGAGCAGGAGGAGGGGGAATATTCTGAGGGGCAATAATAACTGGTAAACTGTTGGAATATTTCAAGTACGTTTACTCTACTATCTATGGAACAGTTTATCTTTAGCAGTAGTGTACTATCTATGGAACAGTTTATCTTTAGTTGTACTATAGTTGGTTTGCTTTCTCATTGTTTCCATTCACTGCCACTTTCATCTATCCATAAAAGATATATCAGTTCTCTTGCTATCTATTTGTTTACTCACAGTATCCACTCTAGTTCTCATGGTATCCACTTACTCGATATGTACTTATAGCTGTGGACTTGTATATAAAGGCTAGCTACTTACTGGTAATGCTAGCAGCGGTTTTACCTCCTCCTGATCTGTGTGATCAGCTCTATAGTGCTGTGTGCACTTAGTCCTATTTCGCTCTCATCTTTTATAAACTCTAACATAAACCTCTACCCCTACCTCTGCCAGGATATACAGGATGTGCTGGAGCAGCTGCAGCCAATGCTCGAAGAGCATTTTGGGAAAGTAAAGGGAGAGGTTCAATCTTTAAAAAAAAATGTTATAAAAAAATCACAGGCACATTCAATACGCACATTTGCACGGCGACCACGCACAGGCTGCAGTGGAGGCAAAGCTCTAAGTTGAGCTGCAATACCTGGGGTTAACTGAAAGGCCTGGCCATTATGTTGAACTGGTTCAAACACAAAAGGGTCATCATCATTCTGAGAAGGGGGAGGGGGAGGAACAGAAGGAAGCCTGTAATTATTTTGGGGAGGAGTTTGATGTAATAAAAATGGAATGGGAGGACCCCTGCCTTGAGATTGAGGAGTCCGGCGATGCTCAGGACTATTCAATACTCTCTGAGCTTGTAAGCGACGGCGTTCAGCATCTCTTTCTCGCTGTGGAGTAGTTGGAGGTGAAACCCTACAATTGAAATCATAAAAATGGTATAATAACAGATTAAAAATACATACATCAAAAAGGCAGTCTTTAAACAGTATAAAAAACACAATGAAAAAGGCAGGGGGGATATTTTACATATCTTCTGCAACCATATTTAACAGTACCAAAGCATGTTTCAGGCATGTTTAAAATGCGGCCTCAAACTCGAACAGGGACCGGCTGCGCCGGTCCAAAAAGGACCGCTTGTTGATTTGTAAGATTATCTAATATTACAAATCACCTTCCCAAAAAGGACGGGCGGCTAAGCCGCCTTAATTTCATATATAGGATTACAATTTTACACCAGAATCTGTGTCCAACGCTGAATCAGCCATCCAGGATTCAGAAAGGTGAACAGACAGATTGAATGATGACAAGCACGAGGGACAGTACGATGCAGAGATCTGAGACAGAGGGTTTTTGATACGTAGCGCTAATGTGGGCATTCAGAAACCACACTGGGGGACGTATGGCTGCCGTCGGCGACTCGGATGCAGAAGGGGGTGGAGCACCCCCAGCCCGAAACCCAGGAGATATAAAGCCGATCCAATGGTAGACCGAACTGGAGTTGTTATTGGGAATGAAGCAGAATTTGGCAGGCCAGTTAGGCGTGAAGTTGAGGCGCATTTAATTGAAGCAGAACAATAGTGGCACGACCCGCCCGCAAACACATTGGCGTCTTTTGGACGCCCACAAGTGGCACACTGCGCATGCGCTTATTCTTTTGTTGCGAGTTCGGCTTTCTGAGTGCGATTTAGCTCGTAACTTCTAGAAAATCTGTGCCTATGCTGGGAGGTTGACTCGCAGATGGCGTAGAGAGCAGAATGAACACATTTTCTGTATCGAGGGTTTTTCATTGTGTTTGAACTCGAGATTCAAGCTGCCCGGCTCACAACGGCAGTCCTGTCACGGTCTCAATCTCACGCGATAGCCGACCGCAGATTTAACATATACAACATCATGGTAATGTAAATCTTGAGCTTGAGACTCTGTACCAAGAATGATAATACTCCTCGATGGTGCTGCTATCATGTGA
Organism: Collybiopsis confluens; assembly: GCA_013368555.1. Taxonomy (NCBI): domain Eukaryota; kingdom Fungi; phylum Basidiomycota; class Agaricomycetes; order Agaricales; family Omphalotaceae; genus Collybiopsis; species Collybiopsis confluens. The sequence continues at coordinate 432,689 of JAACJN010000021.1, forward strand.
TCAAAGCTTCGCAATCGGGGTCTTTACAGTAAACCCTGACAGATTTTGCTCGTAGATTCCCAGTACTACACTTACTACGCGCTTAAATTCAGCTGCTCACCAGTCAAATAACAAGCTTTGCGCTCTAAAACTTCGAAGCTTCGTGGGCTTCTAAGTTCCCACGCTGACGAAGATCTAATCGTGTGAAGTGATTTGTCATCATCAATCCAGCCATCCGGCGCGCAGGACATTTTTCGAGCACTCAGAGCATCGACGACCAAGGGCTTTGTGGCGGTTGGCCATTAACATCCATCTTCCGCCTGGATATTCTCCCGCCTTGTCGTATCGTTCGCCCCCAATCTCGCCCGCAATCAACATGGATCAAGAATACCAGCTGCCGCCTCAGGAATCCGGGCCTCATCCTCACCCGTATCTTCACGAACCTCTACTGTATATCACTAATGTCCCCGCAAATGTTTCTGACGAAACGCTTGGAATGGCTTTCATGACCTGTGCTCCTTTTAGACCCAAAATTGTCAGAGATACTCCATCTCCAACTGTCTCTGGAACCATCGAATTCAAGTTTCTCGACAAAGGTCTGTCCCGCTATTCTGCACTTTTCTAGCTCTCATTTATCATCAATATTAGCCGAGAAAGCTTTGGCCACGCTTCAGTCGCGCCCTATACCAAACCCACCAGGCGTTCCACCCGGCGTGCCAGCCGTTCCGCTCGTGTTATCTCCATATCCTCCCACAAGCCCACCAACCCCACTTCCACCGCCCTCGGCTCTTCCCAGACTCGTCAAACATCTCCCAATGATTTTTTCAGACTCAAGTCTCTTCGACATTTTCCGCCCCTATGGTGCTCTTGCTTCCGTCCGCTTCCCCACCCATTTTGCCCCGGATACCGGCATCATCGAGTTTTGGAACGAAGACGATGCGCGAATTGCGGAAGAGGCTATGCATTGCTCTGATGTTGAGGGTCAGAATATTGCTATTCAAATTTACCAGCCACGGAGGACCGCCAGTGGTAGTATGAGCGAGTTCAATACCAACGCTCCAACTTTTGTCCCCACTGGTTCAGTCTACGGCTTTCCAAATGCTGCAGCGACTTATTCTCCTCCTCGTCCGCACTATAGTCCCAGGAGCCCCGTATCGCCTCTATCCCAAGGTGCACAGTTCATTCACGGACCCGGACAGCAAGTCCAGCTCGCACCCTTCTCTGGCCCTGGATCCAACAGCCACAGCGGGCTGATTGACCCGTGTAACCTCTTTTGCAAAAATCTGGATCCAGAAATTGACTCGAATGTCCTCTTTTCTCATTTCCGCCAGGTATGTCGCTATTCCGACCAGTTCCGCAAGCTCTAACCTCTCCGTCCCAGTTTGGACAAATTGTCAGGTATGACCTCGCGCTGTGTTATCGCGTTTGCGATTCAGACTCAATGTGATCCAGTGCTCGCGTGATGCGCAACGAAAATGGCGAAAGTCGCGGTTTCGGGTTCGTCTCCTTCCAGGCTCCCGATCAGGGTTTGTCCTCCGACAGTCTTTTGATTCTGCAGAGATAACACGTCATTTTGACAGCGGCCGCTGCTATGCACGGAATGAATGGCGCTACGCTTGGCTCCAAACAGGTGGTCGTACGACTTCATGAGCCCAAGCAACTTCGTCAAGAAAAGCTTGCCCAACGGTTCGGGGGTGGGGGTAATGGCCATCCCAGAACCGCGAGTGGCGCTACCAGTCCTACAGCCAGTGAAGGCGGAGATAGTTATGCCGCTGGCTGGGGAAGCCCAAGTCCTAGAAATAGAACTCTCGGTCTAGGTGGATCTCCTGGAGGTCCGCCTGATAGAGGAAGGAGAGGAAGTGGAAGCTACTACACTGTACGTTGTCGATTCGTTATCCCTTTAATATCGGGAGCTGAAACCCTCTCCCAGGCGGCTCTTACTGGCACTCTGAATCTCCCGATGCGCTATGATGACCTGGCCAGCCTTTCACCTGTCGTGCGCAAAGAGGTTCTCACAGGCGAGCTAAGTCGACGGGTGAAGTCCCTCGGTACGGTCGCTAACTCAGACATCGACTCGATTGTCGACGGTCTTGTGAACATCTCACTAAGTGAGATTGTCCAAGCCATTGAAGACCCTGAAAAGCTTGTCGCGCAGGTCGGCAAATTGAAGTCTGCGCAAAACCTAGATTTATCCTCTCCGGATTCGAAATCACATAGTCCAGCCCGCTCAACCTCTGCATCACAAGATTCTCGTCTCCTGGACCCCAACGCCCTTGCTGCGACAGCTAGTGCTCCCGAGCATCCATCAACTCCCATCTCAGTCAATGCATCCCTTTCGACCCCGCCGCGGACTTCATCCCCGTCTGGCTCGGTGCCTCCAACATCTGAACGTAATCGTATGGCAGCTGCCGTCGCAAAATTCGAGAATTCTCCATCAGAAAAACAAGAACAACTTACGGACCTGTTGATGACTCTTCCGAAAAAGGACCGTGCACTGTGTCTCTTCAATATGGAGGTCCTTCGTGCCAAACTGGCTGATGCTAGGCTGGTATTGGAAAGTATGGAGGAAGAGGAAGAAGAAGCAAATAAGACCGCTGCCGCTGCCCTCCCACCTTCCACGCCTCAAAGCAAGAAGACCACGTCGACTGCTCAGGGCTCCCCTCAGACCCCGGAACTTTCTTCCCGCGGACCGAGTGCTAATTCATCGCCGCTTCCCACCACCCCCGCAGGAGCCCCGACGTACACCGTCGCGGCCCTTTCCAAGCTACCGGCTGTCGAGGTCCTCAAAGTATTCAAGTCGTCTTCTGTTATCCTACCGCCTGGAGTTACCAAGGCGGACCCATTGGTTGTACAGGCCACGGACGAATTCATTGATGGGATTATGGAAAAGGCGCCCCAGACACAGAAACAGCTTTTGGGCGAGAAGCTGTTCAAGGTTGTCAAAAGCTTTGGGATCAAAGGGGCTGTGTGTATTTTTCATGTTCGCCCGACTTCCTTGTAGTGATTTTTTTTTGCTTTACAGCCCAAAGTTACTGTCACACTTCTGGATCAAGAAGATCTGCGTTCCCTTGCTCATTTGATGAACAGCTATCCTGCTGTATTGAAAGACAAGGCGCAGGCAGTTGTGCTCGGCAAATAAGAGAGGAACATAAAAAAATGAGTAGGGATTCTAGCTGACGTAGAATCATCCGCGTATTCCTCATACTGGTCCGAGTTTTATTTTATTTTCATTTCTGTACGTTAACACCGTTTTTCCTGTTCTATTCAATCACTTGTTTGCGTGGAAGAAGATTTTCTTTATATATGGAACCCATTTAACCTTGTCTTTCAATGATCTTTTATCTAAATTTTTTTTCTACGAGTTCGCTCGCAACAAATGTCAGTCATTCCTTGTCCCTCTCTCTATGTCTCTTGCATTTCCCACCCCAAGTTTTTTTTTTTGGTTGCTCTCCGACCTCGCATAGCTTTCCTGTCGCTTCTATTGATATCGTTACATTCAAATTTTCCTTCGGTGAGAGGTGTTCGATTCGTGAACCCTCCATCGAACTGTCTCACATGGTATTTCTGTTCAAGAGTTTGTCTGTTTCGCCAAGAGATCGGGTTTATTTCGTTTATTCCGCGATATTTTTTCTTTGCCTTCATTTTGCACCACCTATAAGCTTTCACTTATTAACAGTCTACCTACACATCTCTCTCTCCCTTGAATGCTTTGTTACATCTTGACGAATTGGTTATGAATGATTTACGAATTTATTATCTTTTATATCTAGTACTTGCTCATACTAAGTACTAACTAGTCTTTCAAAGATTCCACCTTAGGATTTGTTCAATGACGTCACGCGTCCTGCGCTGATGGTATCAGCCTAGAACACTGATATGAGAGCCTCAGTAAGAATTCCTGGCAATCTTCTGGACTGTAGTAGGACTTGAACCGACAGATAGCTCTTTCCCTCTTCAGCAATGTGGTTGGTGAAGCAAAGGCGGAGCCCATTCCTCGGCTGGATCGGAGTTTCAATCTGACCTAATCACACAGCCTCGACACAGCCACCCACGCTCCCTAACTGTCGACCACAACCACCTTTCCACTTCGTTTCTGTATCATGTCTGCATTCCGAGGAAAAAGAGGTGGAGCTAAGCCCTATGGTGTCAGTCTCCATTTTTTTTCGTCATTTTCACTCCTTGTAACGAATTTTCAAACAATGCAGCGCCCTCTGCGAGGCGATCTCAACGGTCAATGGCTTCACGACAGAGCCCCTGGATCGAAAATTCAGAATGACGACCTCCAGCCAAGAGGACCTCCAGAAGTATCTGAACAGAATACGAAACTTCTTGTCTCAAATTTGCACTACGAGATTACCCCTAAAGACCTCACTGTGCGTCCTACCATTATCCTACGTATTGCGGAATATGACAAAGGCGCTTCAGGCCATCTTTGGACAGATTGGCACGCTCGTACGCGAGCCATTAATTAGGGTACGAACATCCGACTAGCACCCAACTCTTTGCTTGAAAAGCCAACCAATCGAATAATTCTCCGCTTCCCTTTTTCCTGGGTGTCGATTTAAAAAAAATCAAGTACGACCGCAGCGGACGATCATTAGGAACTGCACTCGTATTTTACGAGACGACTGTCGAAGCAGCCAAGGCCAAAAAAACCTATGATGGAGTTTTAGCTAAAGGTGAAGTTGTGCTTGTCTGCTCTCCAATCCCCCGTTCAAAAACATGGTCTGATACTCTATTATCTCAAGGTCAACCAATGACGATCACCTACGACACAAGCATACCTCGACAACGACGTGCAGTCAGCGCACCGCACTCACTGCTCAGCAGAATTCAAAAGGCCCCACTGGCTGATCGCCTTTCTTCAGACGATTTACAACTAAGAGATTCTTCTGGCCCGTATGTTGCTGTCATTCGCGTCGGATTCTTCAAACGAGTCTCATTATATCATGCAGTGGACCCGTACGATCGAAAGCCTCACGTGGAGGCGGGAGAGGCGGTAATCGAGGTGGTGGAACACGACATTCCGAGCCGAAGATCAATAGTCCAAAACAACCCAAAACGGCGGAGGAACTCGACAAGGAGTTGGACGCGTTTATGGGAGACGCAGATCCCGCAACAGTCGATGCCTCAGCCGAAGGAAAGGTCAATGGTGAATCAACTGGTGGTGTGACGCCTACCGTTGCAGAGCAAGATGTTGAGATGGCTTAGTGGTTTGCGCCTAGCTTTTTTTGCTCGCGTACAATTCTTTTCTTGTATTCGGCCGACATGCTATGTATATTTTTCTACGTTCTCATTTCTCCCCTTCGTGCCGACCATCGTGGCCGTAGATGCTTGCGAGATAGCTTAGATGTATCAAGCACGTATCAATCATTCTAAGCTGGCTCAAATAATGTAGGAAAGGATAATAGTCTTGTGGATGTGGATTTGGGACGTACACACATAATCCAGAAAGGGATACGATTTACATTGAATTCCAAGGTTTGACAAGCTACATCTGCCACCACCGACTGCTCTGAATTGAAACTCGCTTGGGTTTGAGACAGTCACGTCTATACCGCATGGAATGTGACTTCCCAAACCTTGACACAGGCATCTGCACCAGAACTAGCTAATTTGCCTGTCTTTCCATCGCCACCGTCAATCCAAAGAACGCCATTAACCCCTCCTGAACCAGCGTTCTTGATCGCAATGTTTTTCAACGGCTTCGCCACGTTCCAGATGTATACATGGGTGTCGAGGGAGCCCGATGCGCAGTGTTTAGAGTCGGACGTCCAGGAGAGAGAGTTAACTCGGGCCGAGTGGTATGACCAACGGGAAGTGATGAGCTGCGTGATTGCAAAGCAGAGTCCACATCCGGGTCGGCGTTAAGGATCCGAAGCCAGACGGAAGAAAGAAAAACCATCGACAAGATGCGAGGAGGTCGTTGGTGAACCAAAAACGTCAAGTCGAAAGTCATATCAATGAAAAAAAAAAACAGTAATGAACGAATGATCAGTAAGAGTATTAGGGTGTGGTGCGGATGGGAGAAGAATCAAAATAAGCGGCAGTACCTTCTTTTCTTTGACATCGAACAGCGATATTCTACCACTCGACTGTATTCCAAAACAACACAGGAGGTCAGTAAACAGCATGGACAGGAAGATGTAGCAGACGGCCGAGGGCTCTCCTGTGATCTTCAATGAGCCCCAGTGCCGAGGATTGACCACTCACATCACCAGCTGCCAAAAGGTTACCGTCAGGAGAAAAGGCCAATGCAGAAACTACGGCCTTGTTGCCTTCCAAAATTGGCACTGCATCCTCTTTCAGCGATTTGCCGTCCCATTGATACAGATGAACTCTGGAGTCCTATGATGGTGGTGGCGTTGAGATTAGTTGATTGAAAAGATAGGCAAAGAAGTTCAGCCCAAGGATTACCTCTCCACCAATGGCGGCCAGCGAGCCTGTGACCGCTACCGAGTTCGGTGTGTACTTGGTAGGCAGATCAAACACCTTTTGATTTGACCTGATGACTTCAACGCGATTGTTAATTTCCACAACAAAGACCGATCCATCATCGGCGACGGCAAGGCTCTTTGGCTGGGAGGAAAGTGCAAAAGAAGCTGATCTGAGAAATGGGGCATAGTGGTTAATATTAACATCATCCCAGGCTGCAATACCACTAACGTGAACTCGAGTGCATCACTACCAATCTCTCGCACACAATCGTCAAATCCTGCAGAGAAAATATTTCCCTCGTTTGGTGTTGAAGCCAAACTTGTTACTAAGTTGCTGTGGTTGATACCCCGCAGGTAGCGTGATTCTCCCGCAGATTTAGAATATGAAAGCACTCGGCCATCAGCAGTACCAGCCAGGAATGTGTCGGCAGAGGCAGGTGCTATGGAGGTGATTGGTTTTTGAGGACCCTGACAACGTATTCTAGTGAGTTCATTGTGTGAAAGAAAGAAGAGGATGCTTACTTGGATCACTCGGGCAGGTTTTCCTCCCGTTCTACGGTCAAATACATTCAAGTCCCCGTTCATCGACAAGGATACGATGTCATCTTCCCCACTCCAGGTGTTACCGACCTGCTGGAAATTTATGCCGGCCCCGACGGTCCAGGTAGTCACGGCTTTGCGAGTTTCTACATCCTGTCGACAACAACAAATGAGCGCGAACGGACCGAATCGAAATTATAACAATATACCCAGAGCTTGACCGTACAGTCCGCAGATGAAGTAACAAAGAGTTTGCTATCAGGACTCCAAGAACCTGCCATGACACTTCCTTTGTGCGAGTCATCAGTGACTTCACTCAGAGTATCGCCAGTCTTTCCATCATAAAGAAAAATCTTATAGTCTGAGCCAACAGAGGCAAAGATATCTCCAGATGGAGAAAATCTGACGTCCTGAACAAATTTGGTGTGAGTCTTGATGGACTTGTCGTACTTGTATGGAGTGCCTTGATGAAATATGATCACGGCGTCGTCTCCAGCGGTTGCAGCTCGGTATGGACGCTGCTGACGGATGGACACGGCGTTGACCACCTTCGAATGGCCGCTAATCTCGCCTGTAGACGTCCCAGTATCCATCATGAAGGCATGACCAAATCTGGAAGAGGTGTGAAAAACAGAAATTAGAGCAGAGCGTTACGCACGCACTTTTCTTTTCCATCTCCAACCGCGATTATGCGCTTGCTTTCTCCATCCCATTCCAGATCATTGCTATAGATGATGCGATGAATACAAAGATCGATGGGCCACAAGAGAGCGAGACCTACATTCGGCCATTTATCACTTTGTATTCGCCCTTCAACGTGCGATCCTCATTCACAGTATCCCAGACTCTCACTTAACACTTCGATCATCATCAACAGATACCATAGAGAGGTTTTGTGGCATACCAGTGCCACCAGCATCGCCTGATGCGCAGTAATATCCGGAAGGAGATATACGGGCAACGGTGGCATTTTGTAGATGTCCAGCGTAAGAGACAGAGAGTTTGGGATCCTAGGACGCGTTAAATTGAGAGCAGTTTCGCTCTAGTCTAATGTTAACCTTAAGATCGCGTATCTGCAGTGATCAGCTCAGTCAGTTTCGGTATACAGCATCTAGAAACTCGGACACTTGCGACGACTATCTTGCCATTACCATAAACCACTTTGCCTTTACTGGAACTGAGTTTGGTTGCCTGACCACGTTCAGTGACCGGATTCGAGGGAAAGAGCGCAGATAGTTTGAAAGACATAGTAGTGGTTTAGGAGGGAGCAGGTTGGATACGCCGCAGTCATTGGTCCCGGTCACTTGCCCTGCGGGCCGCGGCAGCGGCTTGACACAGTGACATTTCTTTGCTTCGCCCTTCACTGCTCTGTACGATGATCTCGAACAACGAACTCCCATTCGGGTGTCATTTCGCCAGCTCGGTGATCAAAGGCTAGAGACTTTACCTAACATTCGGAGCAGCGCTAGGTCTAATAGATTTCTGACTACATGTCCATCAACTTGACCAAGGTAATTGACCACAGCGTTTTTATTTGGACATCGCTGAGAGCCCGACTTCCTTAGAAGGATACCTTGCGTTGTGTACGGAATCTAGTATACTGTGAGGTAAGTGCAGGAGCCTGCTACGGTCAGATTGAAGCCGCTTTCATGCATAATAAGCCGCTAAGTATATAAAATTACTGAGCCTGATCATGTTGGCGTTCAGAAATAGCACAAGGAACAACTATCAACTTGGACTTCTCCTGATTCACCGAATGGAGAAATTGAAGCAAGAGTCCAGAACCCGAAACGGTGTTTTTCCGTTGAACTCGCGGCATCTATTGAACGTTCTAGACTGTCTTGTCAAGCAAATTTTGACAGGCCTTTCATCCAGAGTCTGGAAGTGGGTGTTGTTACGGAGCAGCCACTTGGACCTCCTACTCTTTCTAGACAGAGCGGTCGTGTATGCATTTTTTTTGATACCCACCGCCTTTCCGATGAAGATTTGGGGATATATTTCTCATTCATCAAGGTACCGTAAATCGCCATTCACTACATACACACCTAATGATGGGGCAGATTGCCTGCTGCCTTTTCTGATTTGCTAGCACGAAACCTCTTCCAAATTTCAAACATCACGGTCACTACGGCGATGAATTCAGCCCTTCCCTCCCGCTCAACGATATTTCCTGATTTGATTACATGAACCCAAGCTCACAATTTATTCTCTTTCTACACAGTTCAGACTCAATATTTCCTGCCGGCTGATAAAGTATGTATCCCCAAGTCTAATCCCGACGGGAACGTTAAAGTAATGAAGTAGACTCCCTGCCAAGTCAACATGCCCCGAGGCTTTGACATGTTCATGTTGTGTTTCGATATCTGTCCAAGAGGAGACTAGTATCTCAGTCAAAGCTATGTTTGTGAGCAAGGATACTGTATGGTGATTATCGACATCCTATCTGATCTGCATTGCCAGCTGTAATACCGAGATTGTTCACTGGCCCGCCACCTCACCTTTTTTTGTCGGCCGAAAGGGTGGGTGGCGGGGCGGGACGACTCGACTGGGCCGACTCCATCATTTCCAGTCCAGCAAGGCGCTATTTCGTTTTCTGCGAAATCCTGCGAGCTGGAAAAAGAAGATTTGTTTTTGCCTTGCGATTCCAAAATTAGATTCATTCGGAGAACGTACCGGAGGGCAGTGCTTATGGGGCCCCGGATTTCTTTATTTGGCGGGTCCGTCGGATCTTGGGCCGCAAAATCCGGCTCACTGTAAGTTTACCACTCAATTATTGGAGCGTATACGAATATTTCTTTCAATCCATTTACACGTCGCCATTGAGCCCAATGACGCCCTTCTACTCTAGTCGGTTTCGGCCGATTTTTCTCATGTCGAACAAGATACCGCCAACAGTGTGTACTATGTAGGCAATCAAATCTTCACCTCGTTCCGAATTCAGCTACTCTCTGTTATTACCGTACACCTTCACATCCCCTGTAATCATACTTTTCTTGGCGAGCGCATCGGGTCTGCCATGGCCATGGCCGAAGAAACATGCAAGGTCAAAGCTTGAAAGTTGCCTCATCGGGAGGATAGGTGGACGTCTATAGAATCCTGTACATCGGCCGAACAAATTCCCAGAGCAAGGCACGTAAAGAAGCCATGGCCCGCACAACAAGACATCTGCGATCTCAATAGCCTTACGTGAACCTTTTTCAGAGTTTAAATACGGCTAGCGCGACCCTCATTAGTTTCGCGAGTCTCCCCAAATGGCCTACCATAACAAGAGCGACAGCAAAGAGTTCCAAGGGGACGATGTCAAGGTAGAAGTTTTCACCGACGAGCAGGCCGTGAGCGAAGACACAAACGGCGGATCCTGGTTTCACGAGGAAAAGAGACTCGTCCGAAAGCTCGACCGTCGTATTCTACCCATTGCCTGTCTACTCTACCTCTTTGCATGTCAGTTCCTTCGCTTTTCGCCACCACCGCTCCTTTGAAATAACCAATCCTCGCAGACCTGGATCGTTCCAATTTGGGCAACGCCCGGGTTCTCGTCGGCCTGCATGACCATCAGCCAGCCCTTCCAGCAGATGGTCAGTCTTTCTAGCCACAAGTATTCTCAGTCATTTGTACTCTGATCAACTGCTTATCTTTCCAGCTCTCGGAGGAGATCCGACAGGAAAGCTATTCGACTGGGTCAACTCTGCATTCTTCTTTTCCTATGTCAGTCAACTCAATTCATTTCATTGACGGATTGATGGTTTCTCATGCGTGGGTTGTGTTCTAGATCGTATGCCAGGTTCCTGCTACCATTCTTTCCAAACTCTTTGCCCCTCGCATCTGGTTAGCTTGCGCAGCCATCGGATGGGGCACTTGCTCCACCCTCATGGTCGGTTTTTTCGTCCGATTCTATCCAGACCAACACCTTAGTCCTTCCTCATAGTCTACTGGCTTCAATTTCGGTGGTCTGATAACCACGCGAGTGTTTCTGGGAATTTTCGAAGCTGGATTCGGTCCCGCCATCCCGTTGTATTTCTGTAAGATCCATCATCCTATTTTTTGAACAGCGAGCCTGATCGACCTCTTAGCGTTATTCTACACAAAGGAAGAGATGGGCCTAAGAGTCAGCCACCCCTTTTGTCTTTGATTACCTTTTACCTCATCCTTCTTGTTCTAGATGGCGTACTGGTTCGGATTTGCGGCTGTCGCTGGCGCATTCGGAGGGATCATCGCTTTCGCCATTGAGACTGCCACAGTCCCATTTAGTAATTGGCGTCTCCTCTTCATTGTTGAGGTATTGGGTCTTGATTTTTTTTCCGTTCCTCCGCTCATCCATACAATAGGGCTTGCCCGCGGTGGTCCTCGGAATATTTACATTCTTCTTCCTCCCCGACAGACCGGAATCAACACATTATTTGTCCGAGCGGGAACGGGAGATAGCTCTGGCCCGAGTGAATCGCGGAACTAGCAGCGATGTCGGGGCAGTTGTCAACAAATGCAAGTATCATATGGACACCTACTAGCGATCTTCTAACACTGTCTTTGGATAACAGCTCACATCACGATGGCATTCCAGGACTGGAGAGTGAGTAAAACGGCGTTCTGTAGACTTGTCGTCGTTGTTGACTAGTTCACGATGTAGATTTACTGCGGTGGCGTCATCTACTTTGCGTTGAACTGCTCATTGGCGTCTACATCCGCCTTCCTGCCCACTATTTTGAAAACCTTCGGCTTCTGTAAGTCGACTTTCAACTCTCGAGAGGATCTTGAAACTTATTGTTTTCTATAAAGCTGCTGCCAAGGTTCAGCTGATGACCGTACCCCCGTACGCTGTGGCTGCGTTTGTCATTGCGTTTGGTTCTTGGATATCCGATAGGCTACAAAGCCGAGGTGTGTCTGAGCTCTGGTTTAACCGGCATAAATTCTAGACTGAGTCTATTCGTCAGGTATTGCCGTCGCCATTGCCTCTGCCGTTGGAGGTGCAGGATATTTGTAAGCACTACAAACCAATCTGCTTTACCTTCCATTCATTTTCAAACCGCGCAGGATTCTCCTCTTCGCACACCAAAACGTTCACGCTCGGTACTTTGCCACTTTCTGCATTACAAGCGGTACCTACAGCGGCATCGGAATCACCATTGCCTGGTGTATGTATCGCTCAACGAATCTTATTAGCTGCTTACTGAATTTCCTCTGTAGTTGCCCACAATCTAGGTTCTGAAACGAAGAAAGCTACAGGCATACCCATGTTCATGGCGATCGGACAATGCGGCAGTATCCTTGGATCGCATCTCTTCCCCAGCACCGATTCACCACGGTACACGTAAGTCACACCCAAGTCTTGTTGAAAACGTTGCTCAATCGCGTACTTTTTATAAACACAGAAAAGGATTTGCTGGTAAGTCTCCCCAACTTGAACACTGTCGCCTTGCCTCCAATTGACCTCTCCTCTCAGTGTGCTGTGGTCTTGAACTATTTGGAATTATTTGCGCATTGGTTATGACGGTAAGCTCATCCCATATGTCCACCAATATCCCTTTTTCATTTATCCTCCATCGCTCAGATCTCTTACCGACTTGAGAACGCCCGAAGAAATAAGCTATACGGCATTCCTAAGGAGGATGCTCGGGTGGATGTTGCGGAGCTGGCAGACAAGGTATGTCATTATTACCCGTGGCCTGGGGTATGTTTATTGAGTATTTATTGCCTTGACAGGCCCCTTCCTTCCGCTATATCGTTTGAAATGATAATGGCGACGTGTGTTTCAATCTATATTTTTTGTACGATAAAAGCGATATATGAATTCTATACTCTACGACTTGGGATATCGAGTTGTATTTATAGTCTTATGGTTTCTTTGTACTTACTCGTATACTCATCTAGTGGCTTTTGGCTCAGTAAAACAATCGAATTATCCTCGAAGGATTCTTCCGCACTTTCCGGGATTGGCGCTTTGAAATTGCCAATTTGTTCTGTTTAAGGCTAGAAAGAAACTCGCCCGATAATCCGAGGTGGGTGAAATCGCGAGGAGTGGGCGCGCAAGGTAGTTGACAACAGGTCTTGGAGGGGGGGGGGGGGGGGACGAGACCTAGAGATAGCCTGAGTGGCTCAGTTGCGAACAAAGAAGCAGCGACGAATCGCACTTCTCCCGGGTTCTCAAATATAATGGCCTGAGAATTGAGAAGTATGATGAGATCCACTAGAACGGAATTCACCGTACGGCTTGAAGGAGGAATATATGTACGCCACATCTCCCGCCTGAGAATATCTCCTGAGTGTTTATATACGTAGTATGATTTTATCATTTTGGCAGACTCAGAGTCACACTTGATTTTCCGTAAGTAGTACATGTACAAGAGGTTCACGAAACAGCATTCTTTATGTATCCACATGAGTTTTTCCTCAGTCAAGATCACGACGAGGTTAGAAGAACCCAAGATATGCGTTGTAATCGGTATGATCCTGAGTAATAATGTCAGTTCTGAGTTCAGTAATGATTTATTGTTTGCCATACCTGGAACGCATTAGTCTGCGGCCTAGAACAAGTCAACATGCAAGTCCATAGTATCAACCGCAGTAAAGTGTCTCACTCGAAAAATCGCACCGCGTCAAAACGGGTGTTGATGTTGAAGTTGTAGGCATGGGCGCCAACGCCAACCTTCGCTCTCCCGAGCATTATCCCACACAAGATGGCGATGCCCTGGAATAAAAGTTGAGTACGTACTAGCGGTTAAGGGTGTAATTTGACTTGTTTACATCAGCACGGACGTTGCCTGCGCCCCATGTAGCGACAGCACCTTTGTACACTGTTTGAATCCTTATCAGTAACAGTGTGCTTTCTCACCTAGGTAGTATAGTAATCGATGATCAGGAAGTAAAACGCACCAACAGCAAAATCATCACAATCGAATATCTCTGACCTCCAGGGACGGTCGTGAAGTCCCGACCCATTCCATATTGTCTGCCAGACTCCTTCGGGAAGAATGATATAGCTATAAAATCAAGGCATTGGGATCATTTAGAGAGAGAGCTCTGAATGACATACTCTCCGTCTAATTGGTAGCTTTTGAAATCCACTGTGATGTCAGGGTTGTTGCGCACCAAGAGGGAGACCTCCGCAGACGTTAAACTGGCACGCTTGAGAGACCACCGCTTATGGAATGAATCATCACTAGTACTCTCCCACCAACCACTCCATCCGGTGATCTCGGTTCCATTTGCGCTTCCGCTTTTACAAAAACGTCAATTGTTTGCAAACGAAACGATAACGAAAGTTTTACTCACCCGTTATAAAGATCCATGAAAGCTAAGTAAGCATAGAGACGTCAGTGGCAGTTAAGGGCAACGCAGAATTAAAAAGAACTACTGTTGGATGCGACGTTTTGGAATCTAAAGTCGAGGTAATCAGTGAAAACCGAAATTTGACATAATAATAGAACTATGGTACCGGTAGGCACCAGAAATGTCCTTTTTAATGATCCACTTCTGGGTGTTGCTATTATTTCCCTCCCATCCAACGATTGGAGTTTTATCTGCCGAGCTGCCTAGAAAGTGACAAGCATAAATGATCATATGAATATCTTGTGGATTTACCACCGCGATTCAAAATGTTTGCGGCGAGAGACCAAGCGTGACTTACCCCCGTGCAGGTCAAGGAATGTGCCGCTCTTGATGTTTTGGACAGTATAAACATCACCCGCCGCGTTCGGAACGGGTTTGATTAGCCACATTTGGTTGGCAGCGTCGAAATTGTTGGCGTCGTCCCACCTTTTTTGCTCCCAAGCCACCACAGTCGTTCCTAACAAATTAAAATAAGGAAGAGAAATTTGGAAAATACATAGTATAATGGAAACAGACCATTTGCAGTTGCACCTATAACCACACGAACGGGTCTCGTCAACTTCAAATGAAAAATCATGAACGATCATCGATCACTACGAACCTGCATTGTTGAGGTTAACAGCAATAGGCACCCTTGCATTATGGATGAAGTCTACCAATGGGTGATCATAAGCAGGGAAAATTGGGTGTTGAATAGAAAGAAGGACATACAAGCACCACGCAATGACATAATTCAAGTGAAGAAGAAACTGAGAACAAGTTGAAGATGGTAGTCTGCCTCGGAAGTCTGGGGTAAGCGTAAGGTTGGAGTGGGCTTTATATCGAGCTGGATTTGTTTGCAGAGCCAAATATCGGGGGTATTATCCTCGACCGCAATTGACGAAGTGAAATTTCTAGCGGGATTTGGGGGGCAATCGATGAAATGAAGGCCACGAATGCCAGTAACTTGGTACCACCATTCTATATCGAAGCAAAGGAAGAGAAAAGAATACTTTGCCTCCGCCAAACGTTTCTTTGCATGACACTGACTCAAAGTTCCTCCGACCCGAGCCTATTCGACGTGAGAGGACTGGAGCCCTGCCGTAGAAGGGCTGAACTTTAAACTTTAAGATATCGCTGCTCCCTCATTCAATGTGCAGGTCGGATAAAGCCTATATGCTGATTTTAGGGTGCAGCAGGGAGAACTTCTCCAAGGAAGCCGTCCGTGCGGTCGCCTGAATCGACTAAAACCAAGTTTCTCATGAATCTTGATCCAGTGCATTAGGTTCGGCCCAGTCTTTCAAGCTGGACTGGAGTTTTTTTTTTTTTTTGACGTAAGAGTATGAAGGAAAAACTTTGAGCTCAAGACCGTAACACTGCTGATTTCGGCTCCACCATTCTTGAAAAAGTTCTTCTCCAAAGACGCCGTCGTTATAAGGATCTTGACTAGAACCAGTTTCTCATAAATCTTGATTCAGTTGTTACGATAACAGTTGGCGGAATTCTGCAGTGACATTCGTATTGGGAGGTCCGGGCTCTAGGGTGCAGAATCGACTCGGAGTCAGAGTTTTGTCTAGGAGCATGCAGTTTTCTTACGTCCGTGCTTCCTGGACCGGAATGTTGGTCTTCCATCTCATTATTCAAGGGTTCCTCGCTTCGCTTCAACCAATCTAAGCGAAGAGACTAAGCATACAAGGCGCACCATGGGGTCCACCCCGCAATAAATCTGATTTGAAAAGAGAATAAAAAGAAAAAAAGGCGCCATCTGAGCAAGAATGATTCTCGGCAATGTTAGGGGACAGAAAGGCGTACCGGCTAGGTGCCGCCTCGCACTCGATGCAGTATGAAGGGATCAGACTGCAGGTAAATGCTGCTGAAGTTTAAACGAAGGTGAACCACTCAATATTCAAAAAAGTATACTATGTCTTCTGTTACTCCGCTGCTTCAACATTTTTTGCTGTCAAAAACATCGTCCACGTCACAGAGCTCATTGCTAGCTGTGACAACTTGGGCAAATGTGAATATAGCGCTGGGCTGGCTAATGCCTCGCCATCTCGAAGGTGTCTGTCTACCTTTGCTACGGCCAGAGGTCATTAGTATCATTCGTGATCTCGACCAGATTCTCGAGTCCATCATCTCTTTCTACAGCATTTTAGATGCGAAAACAATTGACAAACCTCGTCATATCCTTTCTCAAGGCTTTTTCACATTTTACACGTAGAAGCGCCATCTCGGTCGGCGGTCGGACAGCTTGTTGATCTCCTTTTCTGTATGGAATTTGGTGCAGTCAAACCATTGCTGGCAGCAGGGCTTGACGTTGAGGATGTGTTCACTGTCAAGAAACACGGGTTGGTACCCGCATAGGAAGTACTCTTTAATTTATCGCCTCGAGTTTCGTATACCAAGAGGTCGGGAGTGAATCGTGATTAGGCTTTTTATGAGGAAAACTGTTACCGATAGGGAGGTACACTAGGATTTCATGAGAAAGACAGTGATATCGTTAGTCCGAGCGATGCGACTACTCACCAGAATTTTTTTAATGATTAGCGTACCCGTAGTCATACTCGTAGATAGAAAATCTTATCTTATCAGAGATTACGCAAGACACTCGTTGCACCCAAATTTACCGATCACGTGGTAATGAGCTTGATTGTCACATGCAACACAATCGCGCTTCTTGCTTTCTCTTCAATCGCTATGTTGACAGAAGACGTATTCACCGACAATTCGCTCGCAATTGTAGACTGTGATGTTCTAGAGGCAGCCAAAGAGAATATTCAGCCTTTAGCTTCGGGTCGTCGAGTAACTTCTCTTTCATCTGTCCTTGCCACTCCTCACGCTCAAAGAGAATCCAAAGTCGCCGGCACTCGTCATCGGCTTCGTATTAATGTAGAAATGGCTCTGAAAGATGACGAAGATGACCCTTTAGAAGCATACTGCACTCTGGTAAACTGGACCCTCGAAAACTACCCCCAAGGTCATAGTGCGGAATCTGGATTGTTAGAACTTTTAGAGGAAGCCACTCGCATTTTGAAGGACGACAGAGGTGGAAAATGGAGAAAAGAAATGAAGTACCTCAAGCTTTGGATGCTTTATGCTAGTTTTGTCGAGAAGCCTACTATCATATATCGGTTTTTGCTCGCCAATGATATCGGGGCAGATTTCGCAATTCTCTACGAGGAATTCGCCGCTGTATTGGAGCGAGATGGCAGGTACGCGTCGCTTAATTCATCTGTTTCCGTGTCTCATTGAATGGGACATGCTAGACGGAAGGAGGCCGATGACGTTTATTCTCTGGGAATTGCTAGAAAGGCCTCACCTTTGGATCACCTCCGGGGCAGATACGCGGATTTCCAGAAGCGCATGATGTCTTCTGCTATACCTCCTGTCCCTGTCCCTTCAACCGCCCCAATGACCTCTTCCACACGAAGAGCTCTAGCCACTACAGCTTCCGCTCTTCCTTCGACTACACCCCAACCTCCGCCTCGTAACTTGTCGAACACTCGGATGCAAGTTTTCGTCGATACCTCAGGCTCAGCCACGGGCTCTGGGGAGATGGAGACAAATACGTGGCCGGACATAGGCACACGAAAGACGAGAGTCAAAGAGAATGTCCCAGAGACGAAGAAACTTTCTGGTACGACACTCAAACAAGCAGGAAAAACCAAGAGAGTGGCGTCTGCCTCCTCGGGCTCGAAGATTGTTCCTTATCGAGATCCAGACCCAGACGCAATGCCGCCACCTCCGCCACCCTTCGCTTCGAGCTCGACGGCTCGGCTGCCGAGTACACCTGCTAAAACTAGTTTGTTTACGCCATTTGCGGACACCGATCCTAACCCAGGCATCCCATCTACACCGAAATTCGCTCCTTACCGGGACGAGGTGAGTAAAGAAACGTTCTGTCTCGTTCAACGAGATTTTAATGAATCTTCCACTTTGCAGTCGGCGAGTGTAACTTCACCAGTGCCTGCAGTTCCCGAATCCGTCATGAAGATGAAAAAAGCTGATACCCAATCTTCGACCATGCCAGCTTCCGAAGCTGAAGCCCTTCGGAAGGACCCGCTGAAGAATTATGATAGTCAGACATAATCATGAAGCCAGTCGGGTTTTCCATATTACATCTACAACTATTTTTTACGCTTCCCTTCATCCCTGCTACATAAATGAGAATGATGCCTCTTTTGTATTTTTGTTCACTAATAATCCTCGAAATGAAAGGTGTACATATTATATAAGTAGCCAGACCGTGCTTTAATGAAAGAGGACCTTTTTCTTCTTCTGGAGAGTCGTTCAAGGCACCTATATAGTATAGGCGGTCAGCAACGTCAACTCTTGGGCTTGTATCTGCCGGCGCCAAACCGGCGTCTAAGACTTCTCTTCGTCCAACTAGTTTTTCGCTCCTCCTTCTCAGCTAGCTGTTCTGTGGCTCTTTATGACGAATTCCAAAAACTAAAGCACCTCACCACGTATCAGATTCGAACCTTCAGTAATATGACTTGGTTAGGGGGATGTTTCGAAATGGTCGCAGAAAGTGCCCCGTCATCTTCCAAATATTAACCCAGTACACCCTACTTATTTCCCTACTTCCCGCACTTACGAACCTGAGGTGATCATTCCTTCGCTCAAATGGCTTAGGAGTGCGCAAGGAATGGGAGTGGAATCCCTCTCTTTCATGCAGCGCAAAGTTGAGGAGTTGAAGTTGTTACTTCTGGGGAAAGTTCCAGAGGTTTGCTCACAGAGGAGGAAGGTGGATCCAGGAGCGAAAATAACTTTCCTCTCTCCTTCCTGCCTTCCTCCATTGGTATTGGTGGGCCAATGGAGGTAGCGGTGAGTAGTGATAGGGAAAGTCGGGCTCAAGCCCTCGAGCCGGGCCCGACTCGACCCGACCGGACTCTGTAAAGCCCGACTCTCGCAAGGGCGTAGGAGAGTCGAGAGTCAGGTTTCTATGTTAAGCCCGGGGCTTGGGCTCAGAGTCAGAGCTTGAGTTCTGCTAAGCTCGACCCGACTCTCCCCACCACTAGCGGTGAGTAAGCGAGTTGCACCATAGATTATTCTAGTTTCTGATCGTAGCCTATAGCGGGCATTTTCCATACGGATCTCCTGGAACTTGCCAACGAATTCTCTCGCCCGAGCAGTAGCCGCAATAATACAGCCAAATTCCATCGGCCCTTTTTGTTGAAGTATGTTCGGATATCGGAGAAAAGGCAATAGTCAGAGGTTCGACATATATTCTACCGTTGTTCGAGGCGCGCACTGATTCCACCAGAAGCCAACTAGTTCTCGGTGACCGAACAACATCCAGAGTTACGGTATTTCGACGGCCGTTTTCATTCGAGCTTGCGATTGTAGCCTTCCGAGTCGCTGCAGGGTTAGTCATTTTGGGTTTCATTCGTGGAATGTTCTGTTCTGAGCATACTCTTTCTGGCGCGAGTGTAGCCGGCGGATAGTTTCCGACGATATGTCGTCTATCATTCCAGAAACTTCCCATGTAACTCGCGGCTACGACGAGAAACTGGATCATCTAGATTTGGAGGGACCCCTAAATCCGAAATATGATAGAACAGAAGAAAGAAGGATAGTTTTTATGTAACAACAAAGGTTGTGCAT
Organism: Collybiopsis confluens; assembly: GCA_013368555.1. Lineage (NCBI taxonomy): Eukaryota > Fungi > Basidiomycota > Agaricomycetes > Agaricales > Omphalotaceae > Collybiopsis > Collybiopsis confluens. Next base: position 452,554 of record JAACJN010000021.1, read on the forward strand.
GAATGAATTCATGTCCATATCCGTGCCCATCGCAGATAACCCCTGACTCGGGAGTCGTTCCGCTGGTTCTTGAGAACGTTTCTCTCGCCTGCCTCATTACGCTTGTATGGCAAGAAAAAAGCTTGAACATCCGTGCAAAGAAAAGATAAAAGGCGAGGGAAGAAGAATCTACACCATCTCATTCTCCCTCTACACAGTCGTAAGCCACTCATGCACTCACTCGCGGAGTCTTCAAAACTGATTATTTGGGTGAAATCAGGGCAAATCCTCGCTCATGGCGGCCAACTTGTTATTCACCATAAACATTGACGTCGACGAAGGCGAGCTTGCTTACGAGGCTAACCTCGTAGATATACGGGGCCGACTCGCAGTTGGGAACCCCATTGAGGGTCGCCCAATCCTAGCTCCTCAGGTTGCCCACGGAGGGGTCCTTCACTTCTTTGATGTTAACTTGACGGGTGGTGGTTATACCCTCCAGACGAGGTACCGAGCAGACAACCTGTATTTTCTCGGTTACCGCCCTCCCGGGTCCAATGTCTGGTGGGAGGTGAATCATGGTGTCGCAGGTGCTCCGCCTGTGATCGTCGATCCAAACACAACAACTGAATTCTTGCCTTTTGGTGCAAACTATAACAACTTGACTGGGCCCGCAGGGATTACCTTATCGGATGTCCCACTTGGCACCACGAGTATAGCTGGGGCGATTACGACCCTTTCGTTAAATAATCCCAACTCGAATAGAGCGCGGGCCATCCTCATTATAGTGTTCACCATATCGGAAGCTTCCAGGTTTCGTGCCATCTCTGATCTTATCGTAAGATCATGGTACACTGGATCGACCCCGGGCGATCTCACTCCTCTGGTGCTTAATTGGGCTCGGATGTCCTCTGCAGTCCAGAGGACCCGGAACGACGGCCACACTTTCGACTTTGATACTGCCGGCATCAGTAGTTTTGCAGGAGCCATCCTTGCGCTTGGTATCATGCACTTGGCCAACCCTGGGCCTGGGGGGGGTCGGGCCCTCGTCGATTTGAACGCTCCATCGCCGATGTGGCCTCGGGCCCTGCATATGCTCAAGGGCAGCCCTTGCTCGAGATATTTTCGGTTACGGTCAATAATATCGACGGGGAGAATCCAGGTGACCTCTACGGCACCATTACTGTCACTGATAGCGCTGGCACCGAGAATATCTGGGTACGCACTCAGCAAAACCACATCAGTATCAAGCCGGGCGATACTATTCCCCTCGAGGGCCCGTCTCGGCCCCTGTATGCTGCGGATGAGTTCTACATTGATGTCGACCTCTTCGATTACGACTCTGTCTCTTCCAACGAATCCATTGCCAAGGGAACGATTTCTTTCAATGCCTACGATTATTATGCCACATCCGATGTCCTCCATCATGATCAAGTCTCTGGAGACCATGGCTCGGTATCGGTTAGCTACATGGCCATCACGGACGCCCTATATGCACAGATTAGTGTCATCCTCATCAATGGGGACAACGAGAACCCTGCCGATGTGTATGGAAGAATCACTGGGAACAATGGCTTTGCCACGTTCGCGCTTTTCGGCAAGGCAAGTAACGAAAGCGTCAGTGTGAAGCCACAGGACCCCATCCCTCTATCGAGGGCCATAGTCGCTGTGCCGACTGATCAGAAGCTGGAAATCAATGTACTTCTCTGGGACCACGATAGCACGAACCCCGACGACGAGATCGCCAATGGATTTGCCAACTTCTCACCCCTCTACAAGCAGTCGGCGAGCGACACCATTAAAGGAGTCTACGGGTCGATCCAAGTTCGGGTTAGCTGGATGTGATTTCCTTCAATATGTTAGGACGGCATGCAAAGAGAAAACACAAAAGTACGTTGTTTCATTTTCTTACCAGAACCCTCACTGATTGGTTATCTTTTTCAGAATAATGAATCCTATTTGCTTTTTTTCTCTTCTCCCTTCAACTGTTGTATATGTACCACCGTTTGTACTCTCCGGACTTTATCCATGCGCGGGTGCTCAGACTGCTTCGGGTACTCAGTACTCAGTACTCAGCACTCGCACATGTCGTAGTACTGAACTCTTCATCAACTTTTACAAGTAATGTCATTGATGTTGGACACGTGTAGCACGGCGGGTCCTTTTAGCCTCGGACCGCCCTTTCCGACTCGTATATAAGCCTAAGCCTGTATCGTAGATAGTTAGTTCTCTTCGAATTACAGCGCTATCCCTGTCATTCCGAGCGACTCTCCGTGTGACTACCGTCACATATTTTTGACAGTCCAGCAACTACACTCTCTATCTACTTTCAAAAACTCTAAGGCCGTTGCCTCTGGAATACGCCCAGCTTGATCTCCTGGACCTTTCCGACCTCGACCCAAAATCTCGAAAATCTCTTCTCTCTTCAAAAAAATTTCTCGTCATGTCCTCTCGGTACAATCTTCGAAACCACGCTAACCGCGCAAGTCCGCAGTCCGGCAGTGGGTCCGAACATGACAACAATCAAAAGGCTGAAACGCAAACTTCGGCCACCCTCAACACTGCAGGCTTTATTAAGAATAGCCGCAGCGGGGCGCGCGATGCTCGGTCATACCGAGATGTCGTATCGTCACGCACAGCCCAAGCTAACGCTGATGCTGTGAGGTCTTCGGACCTGGAGTCTAACTCCCCCTCAGCCCCTGGGGCCAGAATCGTAGTACAGACTACTGTAGAGGGTAATAATAACGAATTATCTTCTGACCTTTCTTCCTTGTCTGAAAGTGGGGAAAATCATGTAAGACCTTTTGTTAGACTTCGTAGGTCTCAGAGTCTCAGTAGTGTGAACGCTCTGAGGCCCAGGTTCAACTTTGAACAGGCAAATAAGTTGACTAAGGAACAACAAGCCACAGTCAAAGCCGCCGAAGAGCTTTTGACTGATTCTCAGCGCGAAAATATTCGCAAACGTGCAGAGCTCTTAAAGAAGCAGGAACCCCAGCGCAATTGTTCCCCTTCTCCTCAACCTGGCCCATCATCGTATGTGGCTAAAGGAAAATTTGTTGATAACAACCATGAAATTAGTGACGAAGAGCTCAATATTGAGGCTCAGCGTAAAGCCCTCGACAAATACAATGCAATTCGTGATGCTACTCGTAATGATAATAGTCTGTCCAGTCCGTCTGATAGTGACGACATGGAAGAAAAGAAACGACACAGACACCGTAAATCACAAAATGGTTCTACCAAGCGCAAAGAGCGCAGAACCAAGACCCAAAATCAATCTGAGGAAAGTGAGGTTGAACAGCCTCACGGGAGATCTCTAGCTCAAACCTTGAGGCCGATGTCTTCAGTCTATCAAAAACAGTTGAGGCGCACTGGTAAAAGACACACCTTGTCTCATCGTCATGAGCGTGAACCATCTACGCAACCAGTTGCTCAGTTACCTCGCAAAAGTTCACTTGCGAGAGCTCTCAGGCCCGATAAACAGTCCCGTCATAATTCTAAGAAAACAAAAGAAAATAAATCAAAATTTTCATCTGGTTCGGATGGTGACGAATGTGGCGAATCTGACACTAGCCCTTTGTCTAGTTCCTCTTCCGACAAGAGTTCTTCTCGTGGTGAGGGCTCGGCATCAAGCAATGACTCCGAGTCAGACCCAAGCTCTTCATCTTCTTCATCTTCAGAATCTTCATCGTCTTCAGGTTCTGATGAATCTAATAGCAATGAACATTCTTCAAAATCCAGCGGCGGATACCATCGGCGTCGAAATAAACGTTCGAAGTCTTCTAAACGAAAAGAGAAAAAGCGTAAGCATCGTAGAAACCATAAAGCTAAACGGATTATCAAACCTATTGAGCCAAAAGTGTATGATGGTACACCTGATGCTGAAAAATATCATCGTTTTGTACTTGAATCACAACAGTACTGTAAGGAAGGCCGAGTGGCTTCCGATGAACAAGTATTCCTTGTTTCACATTTCCTAAATGGGAAGGCGCAACTATTCTTCATACATAAGGTTGCAAGGAATCATCACAAATGGAAACTTACTGATTTTCTTGAGGAACTGTTTAATTTTTGCTTTCCCCTGAACTACAGGAATCAGCAATGTGAAAAGCTAAAACGATGTTATCAAAATAATCGCACTGTTTCCGAATATGTGTACGAACTAGAGAATTTATTCAGTCTTGTCGGCACTGTCGGAAAACGTGAAAAAGTTATAAAATTTTGGGACGGTTTCAATAAAAACCTCCAATATGAGCTCCATCGTGAAAAGTTGAGCAAGGAGCTTCACTCGTGGGCACGAATTGTCCGCGAGGCCGAATTAATTGAGATGGCCAATCTTGATGATGCACTTGGTACTCGTTCTCGCAATCGAGACTGGAAACCTCGGGAACAGGGTCAGAATCACACCTACAGTAGGGATAATTCTCACCGAGAGAAGTCCGGACACTTTAAACCTAAGTATCCTGGACACAACAACTACCAGACTGGCCGTACTGAGCCCGCTCCGGCCTCTACATCTTCTGGCAATACTTTGCGTCCTGACCGCTCTGCATTGCCCCAATCAAGTAACAGCAGAAATGGCAGTAACAATTACCATCGACGCAGTCATCCCAACTCCGGCACTCAGTACTCTGGAGGACGAGGTAATCACCATAACGGGAAACCTCGGTTCAATAAAATTGCACGTACCTCTGGCACACCCACCACCGAATCTGGTGCCTGCTACAAGTGCGGGAAGACTGGGCATTTTGCACGAAACTGCCCAGATAACAATATGGTTCATTCAGGTGGTAGTGGCCCACCTGGTGTATCTGCCCGAGGTATGAGTTTCTCTCTCTCTAATGATTCAAACAGCTTACTTGAATCTTTGGCCCAGACAACCAAACTTGATGGTGCACTTCAGTTGAATATGATGGACTTTGGCTCATTTGCAAATGAAATTAGTGACAATCCCGAATTTGCGTACCTGTCCGAGTCTGATGTCAGTAGAAATACTGTATCCAATGATGAAAATCTCACTGCCCCATTAACCTATTCCGATCATACGTCTGCGAATAGCTCACTGCCACCTATGCCAGACTTAAATACTTCACATCTTCTGGGGGACGGAGACAGCCTACCTGATCTCCAGTCCGTATCTGATTCCGACGGTGATTCCATATATTGGTCGCTGTCTGATGATGAGAGCACCGAATCTGAAGTAGACGAGTCAAATTACATACCTGATTTAATATCAGCCTCTGAGATGAGTGTCACAAACTCTGATCAGTGGTCGCAGTGCTCAGAATCCGATCCGGAGGGCGAGGATGGTGGACGGGAATCGGACTCCGAGACACCAGAAGCTTTCTTAAGGGAACAAATTATAAATACATTCCTACAGGAGTCATCAGATGTTGGAAACAAACATACAGATGACAACAACTTACCCATGTGTTGCTATGCGCAAGATGCAAAAGAAGTTTCCGGATATCCAGACAGTCCCTGGTCCGACTTCTACCTCAAGCGCAAGCTACAATCAAATTGGTGGCCTAAAGCCATCGGCGATTTTATGGCTCAAGCTACTGAATTTGCATTGAACAAAAACACACCTTATCCCGGTGATGATAATTACTGGGGTGCAGAATCTTCATACCGTTTCAATGTAGATAAAACAGACGAGTCCACATACACCATTTACGATGAAGAATCTCAGTACGGTGGACTTCCAATCTCAGTAAAAAACTTACTGAACCCTGACTTCAAACCCGCATTGTGGTATGCAGAACACCGAGCTGAATTACTTGGTTGCGAGTTTGACGCTCAATTCTGGAATGAAAAGGCCTCAGCTATTGGCGACGCCATTGGTTACGGAATGAAATTAGTACTCACCTGGAAACGTCCGTGAGGACGAAACACTCACGGTTCGGACAATGCTTGTGTGAAACAGAGATTGGAATTTGAAGAGAGGAATGCGTATATGTATGAGAGGGGAAATAAGGTAAAGGTGGGGGTTCGGATGAGAGAGGGTATGGGCTAGGGAGCCGTATATATATGTGAGTACAAATAGATGTAAATATAAGTGTATACGGTACGTTTACACTCCTACCAGCTTTAAAACAAAGATGGGGGGTAGGGCAAGTAAGATAATGGTAAGTAAGTAAATATTGTACAATATATAGAAGAAAAAATTGAAGTCATGCTCGATCGATACTGTTAATAAGGTCATCAGGTCCGTCGCCACCTTGGAGAACCCAGGTGTCTAGGGCAGCACAGTCTTTAAGGGATATATACGATAACCCATCTATCTTCGGATGGTGCTTGGCCAACCCATCGGACCAGAAATTGCCAACCACGGCCTCGCCGGCGCGAGTCAAGAATACGATCGATGTCATATTCTTCGTGTCCATCAATAATTGTAGGCGGAGGGCAATGCAATTCCCGGCCAGGGAAAAGTTTGGGATCATTTGTATGGTATCTCTTAAGCACATCAACATGGAAGGAAGGGAAGGTATTTGGGTGATTTGGCATGTCCAAGGTGTAGAAAGACGTCTCGGGATGGGCTTTAATAACCTCATATGGTCCATCGAAACGGGGGAAGAATTTAGCTACATGATTTTCTCCCGCTTTCTTAAAGTTATTTCGCCGATGAAGAGTGGTCAACATGACCAAGTCTCCAATTCCAAAGATCTCCGCGGGTCTGCGATGCTTGTCGGCCTGGAATGCTTGCTGAACCTTGGCCGCCACAAGCGAGTCCTTGGCTTCCTGCTCAATTGAGTTGATGCGTTTCATAAACGAGTCAGCAGGTTCCGGATGATGGTTTGAATTCTTTTTATCAATCAGCGGGGGAATGATCCGGGGAGAACGTCCCATCTTGACATTGAACATAGACAACCCCGTCGAGGCATTTACTGAGTTCATGATGTTGAAACGAATCAAAGGGATGGCACGGACCCAACCGCGTTGGTTCCTTTCCACATAATACCGTACACACTGGTTGAAGGTTTTATTTGATCGTTCAGATGATCCGTCGGTTTCGGGATGAAATGCGGAAGACATTTTGACCTTGACTCCTGACAGGGACGTGAATGACTTCCAAAATTTAGAAACAAAAATTTTGTCACGATCGCACACAATGTCCAAGGGAAGACCATTTTCACAGTACCAGTTGTCAAAGAAAAGCCGGGCAACATCTTCAGCACAGGCATCCACCCTGGTGGGTATGATCCTTAGATTGGAACCCAACCTGTCAGTGATGGTTAATACACAATCAAATCCGTCTTCCTCAGGTAGTGGACCGACAAAATCCATTGCGATGCTCTCAGCACGATGATCAGGTACAGGTAGTGGGTGGAGGGGTCCTTTTCCATGACCGGAAGTCTTGCTTTTGTTCCTCTGGCATTCATCACATGAGGGTACGTATGCATTGTACAAATTTCGGCGCATCTTTGGCCAATAATAAGAATGAACAAGGTTATCGTAGGATTTGTCAGCACCGAAATGTCCAAGTGCATCATGAGCAAGGCGGAACAGCTCTTCTCTAAGTGATTTATGGTTCGGAATATACAGCCGGTTATTGACATACCACAGTCCCTCACGTTGTTCGATCCCAGGAACCAGTGAGCCACCCTTGACAATTTTGTCACAAAAGGAATCTGACGCATATCCATCCTTGATGTCTTGTAAGAAGCTCGAGTCGGCGGTGATAGATAGCACAGAACCAACACAGGGTGCATCTAACCAAGCCTGGAAACAGGGGATTTTTGGGGATCTGGTATGACAGGTGTGGTATCCCAGGGGAAAGCCATCTGCTTTACTCGAGAGAGTGCATCAGCAGCCTCATTTTCTTTGCCCTTGATGTATGCAATTGACAGGTCAAATTGTGAGAGATCTTCTTGCCAACGCATCTGTCTGCGACTCAGGTCCTTCTGCGAGGTGAAATTTTCTAGAGTACGGTGATCCGTTAATACATAGACATGAGAACCAAGGCAATCAGTCCTCCACTTTTTGAGGCACCGTACAATAGCTAGCAGTTCCTTCTCGTGTACAGGATAGTTCAACTCGGCACCCGAAAGCTGTGATGAGTCAAAGGCAACCGGGCGGGCATTGTCAAGGGAAACACCCCACATGAGGACGCCACCAGTTCGAAGGTCACTAGCATCGGTGACAAGGAACATTTTATTGTCTCCAGGGTTTTCATGGTCTATTGATGTCAAAACTGCGCGATCCACTATGAGTGTTTTGATTGCATGGAAAGCCTTCTCAAAACCCAAGTTCCACTCCGGGAATTCCTTTTCACATTCTTTACGTGTCAAAGGATATAAAACAGCCGTGTGTTCCGCGAGTAGTTCTGAGAGGTAACTGGCAATAAACCGGACCATGCCTAAGAATCGCCGAACTTCTTTTGCACTTTCGGGTCGCGGAAAATGTAGAATTGCATCGCATTTAGATTGCTGTGCTTCGATACCGCGTTCTGAAATATGATGACCCAGGAAATCTACTTCGGAGAGGAAAAACTTGCATTTCTTCGGATTCATGTATAGTTTATTTACCCGTAACGCTTCCAGAATAAGCAGAACATGTTGGTGATGTTCTTTCTCAGAATCGGACCAAATAATGATATCGTCAATGTACACGTGGCAGAACTTTCCAATATACTCCTGCAGAGCCTTTGTAACGCGCCGCTGGTGTACCGCCGGTGCAATCTTAAGTCCTTGCGGCATGATGAGCCATTCATAGAGTCCAAGTGGAGTGGTGACAGCGGTTAGAGGGATGGAATCAACGTGTATACAGTTCTGGAAAAATGAATCGGTCATGTCCATTTTTCCCCAAATTTTGCCTTTGGCGCAATCAGCAAGAATGGCATCAATTCTAGGTAGGGGATGTCGATCATCAACCACGTTTGCATTGAGTACTCGGTAATCGTTAACCCATCTTGGTAGCGCGGAAGGGTCAGATTTCGGAACAAGGAAGGCAGGTGAGGAAAATTCTGAGTTTGAGCGACGGATTCGACCTGCGTCTTCATGTTGTTTGATAAGAGTACGCCATGCGTCATTATATTTTCGAGGAGACTGATACGTACGAGCCTGAATTCTAGGTTGGTCTGTTTTAAGGCGAATCCTACATGTAACGTCATCGTCAGGTAGTTCATTAACATGCGGTATCTTTTCAAAGATGTCAGAGAACTCAGAGATAATCTTGGTTGAGAGGCATTCACGACGAGCTGCATCTTCCAATGTCTCGACCCAAAGTCTGACAGCGGCAACAACATCAATAGGTTTGACAGGATCAGAGGCACTAAGTTCCGGGTGTACCGAGTGGAACGACTTCAATTCGCACACCATCCTTTTCTTCAGCGAGAAAGCCTTTTTTATCTGTGATTTCAAAACCATACGTTTATTATGGGGGGATATATGTAACACGGGCGGAACAGGCAATGTATCAAGTGGGTGAAGGAGATCAAAACCCGAGGGCTTATGTATGCATGAGCGGAGGGCGTAGTCAATTACAAGATTATTGTGTGTAAGAAAAGGGATGCCAAGAAGAATAGGTACCGCGAGAGATGGAACGACAAGTGCGTGGCATGTGCGAGACGACCAGGCATTGTGGGGATCATAAAGCCGAAGTTTGACAAAATGTGTAATGGATTTGCAAGACAAGTCGAAAGCACCAGAGTAGGGTTCAGGGTGCCGCAGTTTGTAAAGGCGTAAGCCCAGCGAGTCGACTATGTCAGACCTAATGAGGACAAATGGTGAGCCATCATCAAGCAAGGTCTTAAACGAGTCGGTGGACTTAGTACAAAGATTATCGACATTTACGGTCCACCAAAAGTGGTCGGCACGAAAGGGAGGGGATCAAGTTCAGAGGAGTTACTCACGGTTCGTACTAGTTCGTTCCACGGGCGAAGGAGATACCTCCTCCTGAGCGCGCCACTACGACACCGGTTTGGAGTAGGGGAGCGAGACGGCGGGGAGCGGCTGCGGCGATGCTCAGGTTCCTCATCTGAGGTACCATAGAGATCATCATCATTGTCATTGTCGAAGACAGCAGTAACAGTGTTCGAGTATTGGGCAGCGCGGTCAAAGATACCGGCACCTGAAGCCACGTGAGAGATGTTTCTGCGACCAAAAATGGCGCCAACATTGGGAATGTTCTCCACTGGGTCCTGGTTATCGAAATAGTCAGAGATGTCGTCAATCACATCTACCGGGACCACGGTGTTGACTGAATGTGAAGGGGCATACGACAGTAGAGCGTTCAGCGAGATCGCTTTGTTGGTCTTCGTATGAACCTCTCGTGCTCTGGAAAGATCTGTTCTCATGAGAGAGCGATAAGGAACAGTGAGCGGAGGAGCTCCCGGGCAGTCTTTTGCATTATTGTAAGGCTTTGCATCATGCTACCAGTCTTAGCCATGAATACCTCTCCACTAAAAGGGAGCAATGTCAATCTCGGATTGACATCTGACTGGCAGTATATATAGCACATGATGCTTTCGTAACATCACCCTCTCCTCAAGGCACATGTCCTCATGTGTGTACTATAGTGACACCTGTCCCCAAGGGTTACCGGCTATCCATCTTGAAAAATACCCCTGTCCAAGAGAAGCCCATGTTAGCCAGGGATTCCCTTTGATTTTCTGAGTTCCTGAGATAACTTGAGGGTCTCTAAAACCTCTAGAGGCTCCTGATTACCTGGGATCTAAGATAAATCCTAGGAGCTCTGTGAAGATTTGATGTCTTTTATATCCTCTTCATGTGTCTTTCATGTATCTTTAGGATTTCTCTGCACCTCTCTCACATGTCTTTCATATGTCTTTCATGTGTCTCTCACATGTCTTTCATGTATCTTTCATGTGTCTTTCATATTCTTTCTGTCTCTTTTAGGTGCTCAGGGACACTCAGAAGATTATATATATAGAAAATGAGTCATTATTGGTAACAACAGTGAATATGTATCAATGGTGTTGACTGACCATTACATATGAGATATATGTATGGTGAATATAAACCTACTTCTCAAAGGCCGCTGTTGTCACTCCTTCACTTTGTTCTGCAGAGAAGAGTATCGAGCAATAATCCTCGTCCTAGTCAACTCAAATACACACTGTAAAATTGTACCAATACTAAATAGCAATCACCAAACTATCCTGTGGATACTGAGAGCGCGAACTGAGAACACGAGTAATGAGAAAACAAAAGCAACAAGAAAATGTTCATACTAGAAGGTGGCCAAGCCAAATAAGCGAATAGCATGTACAAAAAGCATTACTGCTGTTTTACTCCAGGGCGCTGGTAGCAGGAGCTGAAGCTTCACTCTGCTTGACAACAGCAGAGTTGAAGAGGTTTGCGAAGACAGGTTTCAAGATGGTGAGATGGGCGGTTTGTACTCCTTGGAAATATGGGAATTGAACCTACCATGGAACATAGTAGAGAACGACACGAAGAGCAAAGGTCTCTCCATGAAGTTGAAGAAACCGAAAATGACCCAATATATTGACCACTGAACATCGTCCTGTGACGACGGAGACTCAACAGCCTTGAAGGAGAGATAGGGCTCAGCCAACAAGGTTGGAGACGGGAGCAGCGAAAGGTTGTACATGTGGAGAATGACGACCAATAAACTGGCATCGAGTACAGCATATGTTTTTGGGATTTGAGTGCGTTGCTCAAACTTAAGAAGGACGGGATATTTTGTGAGCTTTTTGTCGCGCTGGTCGTGATAGTAAAAGACCTTGTTTTGGGCCTGGACAACCATGGGATGCCGGACTGTGTTCATGATGATATTCTGAACGTTAGGATAGGACAAAGAGGGAGGAGGTCATGGTGCAAAAGAGAGATAGACAGATAATTCGATGGTGAGGAGCAGTTCAACGTGCTCCAAATGATGTGAAACTGGTCGACTTTAGCCGCGGTTGGAGTAGCAGGCTTGCCTTTTGTCGCCCTCGGCTGTACAACTTGTCTATTTGTTTTGAGGAAGAGCTCGAGGAGATATTACCCAACAGCAGACTGAAGGGTATTGTCGACTGACCAGGCGTGCCTACTTTCAAATCTTTCCTGTCCAAGCTGTTCGATGACAAAACACCAGGAGAGGAAGAATTGGCTGATGGTTTCTGCGGACTTCGGCTACCACCCTTCATGGGAACCGGAGACTGCAGGGAAAGCTGACGGCATGTGCCGTTCCAACAGTTTAGACTCCTCTGCAGGTGTTCCAACCGTAGGCATTTTGTATTTTTGAGGTAATTCACCGATCTGGGCCGCGTACAGTGTCTGAAGGCGACCAGAAAGACCGGGAAACACCGTAGGGCGACTTCACAGGAAAAAGAGACAAAGTTCTGCAGAGAAGAGGTATTGAGCACATGCTAGTATGGCAAAAAACGAAAAATCATCGAAAATGACCAACCTTTTGCTCCATCCTCAATCTGCACCTGTTTTGTCGACTGGAGAGGCTTCACAGAACCAGCAATAGCGGATTCACAGTAGCCGGACACAACTTGGAAGGAGCACACAATCCTCTCCTCTAATTGTCTCTCGGCATCCATCGCCCCTCACTCTCGTGCTGATCCATCCCGTCTCTTTCCTTAGCAGCATCCCGTTCCCATTCCCTCTCAAGCTTCTTCTCTCCGTCTCGCCTCTTCTTCTCTCCGCTCCTTCTCGTTCTCTCTCGATGTTCTTGTTCGCGCGGCTGCCGTTGCTGCCACTACTCTAGACACTAAAGCTTTCCTGGACCACCCAAATCCGCACTCGAAGGCGTATGATCCTTGCCAAACTCTCCAAGGCCACCTCCAGATCCAGGTTCGGTTACATGAGCAGACGAAGGAGCAGTGGAGTCGCACGTTGACCGGTCAATAGAGGCCGAAGCGGGGCAGGACGGGACACATGTAGAGTGCCGGAGGCAGCAGGCACTCGGACGTGCCCATTGGAGATGAAGATAATCCATCTTCATTGGCGGAAATGGAGGGATGATATAGATGGGGATGGGGAGGATGATATATCTATTAGTCCAGTGCCGGCTCCGAATTGTGCCGGGGAGAGAGACATTCCTCTGGATGTCAACTGGATGTGAGTAACGGGGTCGCAAAAAAGGAAGAAGTCATTCCCAAGCCAAGGCCTACGCCGGAGCCAAGTTTCTGAACAAAGGGGAGAATGAACATGTAGTAGAATAATAAGGTAGAGAAGCTATTACCTAGACTAGACGTACTCGACCCGTCGATAGTCATTTTGCCATCATCTCTTCCATTTCACGTTTCTTGAGCCCAACTATATAGGATTCAAGTATGCCACGGACTGCTTAGGGAATCCTTGCGGGTGATGGCTGATTTTGTCATGAGCTAGGACCATTATAGGACCATGCTCAGAGATGCCTTGGAGGAAATTCAACGTCAAGAAATCATATATAGAGTCATTGATATTGAACCTACCAGAGAAAGCTCCACAGACAGGATCAAGCCCGACGTGGACTTTGTGTATGTATGAAGTCGGTTGGTATCGAGAAATTCGACATAATTGGGGGCCGAGAGTAAATATCATCTCGCCATAAATAAAGCTCGTCCGATGAAAAGGATTGAGTCACAGAGAGTAGGGATCGAAGGTGTGCGGTTAATGCTGAATATGTCGGAGAGA